>CM062296.1:209423557-210023557 GCA_031216915.1 Pictodentalium vernedei
TATAAGGAGATGTAGTTCCAGAAATAGTAGTGGTAATAGTAAGAGAATCAGGAGTTGTAGTAGTTGTAAAGGTAAAAAAGCTGTAGTAGTAGTGGTTGTAATCGTAGTAGTTAGTAATAGGAATATAAAGATTTGTAATAGTGTTGGGGGTAAGAGTAAAAGGATAGTAGTAGCAGTGTAGTAGTAGTAAACGTTTTTAGTAGTAGCAGCAATAATACTTAAGGAGCAACACTTATTAATTTAGCATAGTGGTATTAACAGTAACAGAAGCAGCAACAGCAGTAGTAATTCTTGCTGCTGTTGGTATAGTAGTCGTAGTTTCAGTAGCAGTAGTTGTAATACTAGCAACACTACGAACAGTGGTAACCGTAGTAGTAAAAGTAATATAGCAATAGTAGTATAACCATAAGTAGTAGCGGCAACAGTACTAGCAGCGGCAGTAGTAATAATTATCAGAACAGAATTTAGCAGTAATAGTGGTGATGGATGCCCATTCTATATTATCTATAGTATACCACTTCGTCCCTTGAGATCCAATGTGTTCTATGCTGTCAGATACGCTTCTGGAGCATCTTCGCAAATCATGAAACACCAGGACAACAATAAGAGTGATGCCTTTATAGCTGTGGCAAATCTGAAACATCACTTGATTGAAAAGGTAGTTTGTTTGCAATTTTCGGAGTCATGCCAAAATATCGTCAGTTAAGACAATCATTTATTGGCAAGTGCACTAGTCCATGTCTTTGCTACAGACTACAGAAGCTATTTATCGTGTGAGTCAGTTGTTCATTCGGTTTGAATATCCACACATGTAGACTGCCACTAGAATACATTTTCTTATATAATACAATCGGTTTACTCGTAACAAAAGAGAAAAGATATTGAGTGGGTCGCGATTCGGACGAAATTCTCTGTCCACTTTCCTCTTCGCCACATTGCAGAAAGAAAAGCAACAACATTTGATCTATGATGGCTGATGCTGTTGTTTAATTTTGTTTTATGCGGTATTGATTAAACACTTTTTTATCTATGAAGTCTTGACCCAGTGGTGCAAGTTTTTAACTATCAAATCGTGATCTGGTCGCGATCACAGTACTGAACTTCCCACAGGATCTGCAATAAGTTGTTTTGTCATCAAAAAAGGGAAGAAAAAAATTTACATGTTTGCAGTCGTTAGAAGAAGTGCATAAACCTGGAACGTGACAAGCGTTACTTATTCCCAGTTCCTTATTCGATATTCGTTATCAACCGATAAAATCGGTTGATAACGAATGACGAATAATGCACTGGGAATAAGCAGCGGTTGTAAGAGTCAGTGAATCGGAATTTCTATCCTCGAAACGAAGTCCACTGTCGACACTGATGAAGAATCCGAATCGAACAGGAAGAGCGCGAAAAGTTGTTTGTGAATTCCCATTGTTATTTTTTTCAAATACCGAATTACCACCCATTACCTGGCTCTATTGTCTTTTGTGCGTATGCAAATGACTTGAAATACTCGGTAGAACAATAGACTGGGTGTTAAGGTGACGTCACTTGGATACCTCTGCTGAGTCTGCTCCATTGAGCATACCTGAGTCCGTTCGTTTTTGTTGATTGAACAAACGACTGGTGTAAGTTAGTTACCAACCTCACTGTCGGTATTTCATCAATTTCAACAGCCTATCATGCGCACTAACACCTAGTCTGCTACGCGGCTAGGTGTCATTCAACGCACGGAACAGGTTGTTCAGATTCATGAAATACCCCCGCTTGAATGGTAACTATTACATATCGTTGTAGCTTGCAAGTGTCGACGGTAGTATGTGTACCCTAGTGCAGTGATCACAAGTTACATTACCACAACACTACTTATAAAGTGGTGCGCAAAATTTCCGCGCTCCACTTTATAGATACTGTTGTATATTGAAGGACATACTCATGTTTTCGAAGAATCTGGAATGTTGATTTCTGATCCTCGACCGGGAATCGAACCATCGGCAACACCGTCTGACATTCACGAGTCCAACACCCAAACCACTGGACCAATGCACACCGTCAAAAACGATGGCTGAAATCCAGCTTCTTGGATAATGTTCTCATGACGACTTGGTTCACTTTCCTTACGGCAACTACATGACAGTGAGAAACGCGCTGGCTACACACTGCAAAAAATATAGATTCTTTTTAAAACCACAACTGGTTCTAATCTTGTCCCTGAGATGGAACCAGTTCTGTTTAAACAGTATTTATTTCAAATCAAATACATTTATAAAGATTAACATTAAATATTAACAGAATTAAACATAAACTGAGGGGGTTTCAGCCGTAAGTTTAGAGCTTATACGAGGTTTTCTCAAATCATTATTAAGCAAAGGGGATATGATAAATTTATTTGATTTGAAATAAATACTGTTTAAACTGAACTGGTTCCATCTCAGGGACAAGATGGAACCAGTTTTGGTTCTAAAAAGAACCTTTATTTTGTAGTGCAGTACGACGAAAGTGCTGTGGTTGGCCTCAGGCGAAGACTGGTACTGTGTGTTTTTTGAAGAACACAATCATGTTTTCGAAGCATTTGGAATGTTTTTTCTGATCCCCAGCCGTTGTAACAATGTAACTTGTAAGGTAGAGACAAGCATGCCGATAAGCCGATTCAACCAAAAAACGCAACAAGCAACTATTCTTTCATCTGGAAGCCAGTTCGATGTAGATCGCAATCCAGAGCGTCAATGTCTTCGGCGAGTCAAATCTACTTTGGCACATGTTCTCAAGAACCAGTCAGTGTGCAGAGAAAAAAATCTGGAAATAGGATTGGATGGATTTATAATCAGTGGTTACTTACTTATTATAAAACCCAAGTGTCGACCAATAATCACATCCTTACTAACATGTTCAACAAGGGGCGCAAAATAGGATAATTTCTTTTAGCATCTGTTAATGTGGAACAATAAAAATGAAAATACTTCTGTTAATTATGTTGGGAAATGATGGATGGGCTAAAACCTAAAATAGAGTTTTCCTTTAACGGAATTATCAAACTAACGTTTCAGCAACATGTCTCCGTGTGAAGCATGTATGAAGAAGCTTAACCCTTTGAAAACCAGAGGCCGTTTTTCCTGCCCAGGAACATGATACTTCATAATTTAATTAAGTGGGGTGTCTGTTATGTTAATGTGTGGGGTAGACCAATCAATATTTTCAACGTGCAGCCTTCTGGCTGCACGTTGAAAATATTAATTGGTCTATACCCAATTATTGAATATGGACTCTTCCAAATGCTGCCATTGAACTAACTTGGAAGATGCCACCAGGATTCAAAGGGTTAACGTGCGCCTAGAAAACTACATTTGAGAAACATCATTCTTTAACAGCAAAACAGTTTCATTTTGTTTTTGTCTCAGAAGCATAGTTGATGAAGCTCCGAAATTCAATTCGAAATCATCCTGTTGCGTCGATTCGAGTCTAGTAGTGCAAATTCGTAAATTTTTGAACCGTCCAGGAAACAATACTATAAAACTCCTACGATTGTATTTTCTAGAATTGTATTCTCTACTTATTAATATAACTGACTAAAATGAGTCATTATCATTTTAAAATATATGGCAGCTGGCAAATTGCCACATCTTTAAAAAACACTAATGGTTCATTTCAACCCATTTAAATCGTAACTAGAAAATACAGTTCTAGGAAATACAATTGTAAAAGTTTTATAGTACTGGATCCAGATGTTCTCGAAAACCTACCAGGTATGTCCTCTTCTATGAACTCTTCTTCTATGATCAGGTCTCAAGAAGAGTTCAAGAAGGTTCCGTTTGCCAAACTACTTTCATTCCGTTCTGGAATATCTCGCCTATTTGATTGACTTCTCTGAACAGACAAATCACCGTTGAACACAATCCTTGAGTGGAGACTTGCAACATTTACGGCTATAAGAAGGTACAATATTTACAATTTAAAGAACCGTCAGATTCGATTAGAGATTCGATTCTATTTGATATCCTCTGTCTCATTCGATTCGTCTAGAAAACTGACATTCGTATGGCCCATGATACTGAAATTCGATGGGCGTTAGACTTAACGGCATCTACAATACTGCCGCCGTGGATTGGTCGTAATCCACGCGTGGGCAGTGATGTCTACGCTTGCGTTTACTAGGTAATAAAAGTCGCCGGCAAAAGAAATTTAATTAATGAAGCACCGGGTTGTACCCGGTGCTTCATTAATTTATTTTTTCATGATTATTCATATAATTAGTGTTTGCAATCTAAAATGATTGCGTCCGTGGAAATATTGTCCGCCCGTAGAAAGTGACCAGTCCACAGCGGCCGTACAGTACTGGATGTAGGCCAGTAATTATATTATTAATTATTAGTAATTATACTGACCAGTAATTATATTAATACAACGGAAATCTGATTATCAGGAATACAGCAAAGGAAAGACACTTCGCGGTTATACAATATGGCTAATGGAGTCTGGAAACATTATTATCCTTTTAAGCCCCTGTCACACATTCACGAATTTGATCCCGAGCCGCTACGATCTCGGCATTGGAGAGAATCGTGGGGAGATCGTCAGGAAGTTCGTCAAAGTATGGGGCAGTTCGCCGCGGTTCTGGAGAAATCGTAGCCGTCAAAAACATTTTCGACCGACTAAAAACAAATAGTAGCAGGTCGTAAATTAATCGTACACTGATCGTAGCGGTTCGTAAAACTGTGTAGGTGGTTCGTACCTCTTCGTAATGGATCGAAGAGTCCAGAAATATGCCACAGTCCTACGATTTACCCACGAATTTCTGCGAACTGGTAGGAACTCGTCACGATTTTTGGATCTTTTCCAAAAGTAAAAAAAAACTTCATCCCACGATTTGCTTTCGATTTGCTACCATTTTGCTACGAACCTTCCCAAACTGTCATGATTTCAACTCAGGATTAGTCACGAATTGTCCCAAATCGGGAACGAACGGCCACGAACCGCTACGGTCCACCTACGATTCACTACGATTTGTTAAGAACCGCTACGACCCTGCAACGAACTGCAACGAACAGTAAAATAGTGGCTCAATGACACACCGCAATTGCATCAATTCCTCGCCCCGACTTGTCAACGGCAGTTTCATAGCTTCTGTAGTCACAGGTATCCAAAACAGGGGTATCTATGGCGTTGTTAATAGGTGAGCTGACAAGACATGAATGAAAAACTCTGAAACTGGGTTTGCCTTTCATATGGTCCATGATCAAAAAATTGTAGCAAGTCTTCACAAGTCGTACGAGGTTCGTGGGAAATCGTAGCAGTTCTTGGCAAGTCTTGGCAATTCGTAACAAATCGTAGGATGTCGTAGGTACTTCATAGGTCAATCGTGACAGTTCATAGACAGCCGTGATGGTTCGTCATAGTTCGGCACGATTCGTAGCGGAGTCGTTGGTGATTAGTAAGTACATCGTAATACTTCGTAGTTAATGCGTAACCAATTCGTAGGGGATTCAGGCATGTGACGTCAGAGAGTCAAGCGACCAAGACCCGTCAAGAATTTCAATTTCGGACAGGTTGGCGCGCTCTCACGAAGAGTTCGTGATTGTATGACAGGGGCTTTAGAAATGATTATAAATACCACCAATAATAATTTTCTACACCGTATCCCACGAAACAGCAATATTGAAGCCTATACTATTTATCTCGGCAAGTCAATTCCAGTCCCTCGAAGCATATCTGAAGCTATGAAAGAGTCCATCACTGGCTGCAAGAGATTCCTGCATCATCCGAATGACCTTATGACGGTGCAGAGATAGACAGAGTAGATTTGTTTTCCCAGATGTCTTCTACACCGATTTACCTAACATAACATCATTTTCAACCAGATGTATTCACAATAGTTGTATTTAAGATTTTATTTTTTTTATTTTCCTCCAAAAGGTAACAAATGATCCTGAACTGAAATGAGGTGGTCGAGCTCGTTATAACTTGGTGAGGGTTTTAGCTATTTTTTGAAGGAAAATTTTTTTTTTTTGGTGATTCTTTTAATATATTTTCGAAAGTGTTGTCCGTTATTTGTGATATGTAAAGAGTTAAACTATGACCCTACGCAGTACGAGGCTTCGAAATTCGTTTCAACTCGACATTGTCCCTATGATTAGATTCGATTCAATTCGATCCGCGCTGATTCGAAAATTATCGAATCGTCGACATCTCATAAACCTAGCATCTCCTCTTGAACTCTTCTTCTACCATCAGGTATCCTGATGGTAGAATAAGTGTTCAAGGAGGTTCCGCTTCCGAAACTACTTTAATACCACAATGAAATATTCCGCTTTTTTGATTGTCTTTCCCAGACAAAGGAATCACCTTTGGATACAATACTTGAGTGGAATCTTGCAATATTTACGGCTTTAAGGGGTCGAGGGTGTAATATTTACAGTTTGAAGAGGCGCCTGATTCGATTCGAGATTCGATTCGATTCGATTCGAGACTCGATTCGATTCGAACTCCTCTTCCTGATTCAATTCGACCAGAAATTTGAGATTCGCGGGCCATACGTTAAATGCTATTGGTAAATGTAACCGTAAGTAGGACGTTTGCCTTTCTTTTATGAACACTATATTTATACCGTATGACCATCAGTAGTTCATATGGTTTCCAGTCTTTCAGAAACAAGTTCCTTTGAAATACGATTCTAAATCTAACGTCACATTTTCATGGCATCTCATCTATATCAGTGTGAAAGTCCAGTTTGAAACTGCTAGAATATTCTTTGTATTCTTTGCTCTTATACTACAAGTTGCCGAAGGTTGAATCGCAACCAGTCATTACACCCATCCCTTCTCATTTTCATCAAATGAAAATACATTTGAAAAGAAGGTATCTCTCCTATTCCCCGCCAAATCTGCAGTGTGAATAGACAATGTGTCAGTCAAAATAAAAATATCTTTTTGTCAGTTTTTAATACGCGAGAACAGGCAAGATTTCCAATGTCGTGAGAAGATAACGAAAAGTACTTAAACTACCAGATAATCGCTTAATAAGATTGCCTACCCTGGCATTTATGTAACAGAAAACACTGAAAGATACATATTGGATGTGATCGGTGAAGGCAAGTTTCATAACAATTTTCATGTTAGACGGCTCATTCCTTGATATATTATTTGGAAGGACAAATATTGTGTTAAAGTATGCACCCCGTTGATCGAAATAAGAGAAAATAAAATCCAGACAACAGAAAATTTGAAATACTAAAATTGAATTTATTTAAAAATGTGTTTGCACAGGCAAATACAGGCACATTTTAACTCACGAGGGAGGGGCGCGGTGGCGTTGCGGTAACCGGTTCTCGTCAAATCACCGAAGTTAAGCAACGTCGAACCCGGTCACTGCTTGGATGGGTGACCGTCTGAGCGATCGATTCGGACTCCCGCGTTGTGTCCTTGGACAAGGCACTTCACACCGATTGTCCACATGAGGGCACGATAACGCCGTGTACTAAGGCGTACTGCACGTCGATGGTGCGCATGTTTTCAACCAATTTAACACTGCCTGTGCTGCAGTGCGAAGTTACGATGTTGGGGAGCTGACAGTTGCTCGTCGTTGCTCGGTGGTTCTCTCCGGGTACTCCGACTTCCTCCACCCGTAAAACTGTCACCGACTCGATGACCTTGGATGTTAAAGTGTCGTTAAACCCTGATAAATCAATAATAAATAACTCACGAGGGAACAAAATTCAAAGAAGCTGCCTTATATATTTTTTATATCTCAAGAGAGAACAATGTCTGCTACTTACGAAATGATGCGGGCACTGCTGATGGAATGGTGTAAAAAGTTTGAAAGTTTAAGTATTATTCAAAATATCACCCTTTTTGTTCAATCGGTTGGTTGTTTAAACAAATTAAAATGGAAAGAACGCAGTGAAAGTCTTTCTGAATGTACCACAGCTGTTCTTGTTTCATATCGATATATGTACTCTCGGTGTTTTATGTTCTTGCAATAAATCAATTTATGTGTACACGGCAGTATATATTGTCATTATAAACGAAGAGAGAGAATTTCAACTTGATCGTGACGAAGTCGCGACATGGGGCCAATACTATAAAACTGTTACAGATGTATTTTTCAGAACTGTATTTTCTATTTATGGAAATTACTAATTGAAATGAACCATTAGCATTTTCAAAGATGTGGCAATTTGCCTGTTGGCAAATTGCCATATCTTTTAAAATGCTAATGATGCATTTCTGTCATTTATATTCACTTGTAGAAAATACAATTCGGGAAAATACAATTGTAAAAGTTTTATGGCATTGGTCTCTGGTCGAAATTATTGATCAGCTTTCCTGCCCACTACACTTTGGAAAAGAAATATTAAAATATTACATCCCAGATGCTAATTTCCTTAGTTGTCTTTATACAGTGTTTACATCGCTATATGTTATTTATGAAATCTCGATCCTCTGGTGTAAATGTGTCGCGACAAGATCTGGTTCCTATTGAGAAAGACACCGTTTTTTTGCGAACGCAACATTGTCGTTTGTGCTGTACTCTGTGTCCGTAAGAGCTCGAGTCTTATCCGAACCTAGACAAGAGTCCCGAAATGAAATGTTTAGCTTGTGCATGACACTGGGCCGGAGTTTCACCAAGCATTTAATTAAGGCACTGTAATAAAAGTTTGAACTTGTTGTTGGATCACGATCACTGAAGTGGTCAAACAGTTTCGGGGTCTAACCTGACACGATTAAATTTGGACCAAGTTGGCGCAAGGTTAATCCTGCGTAAGCGTTGTTTTTAGTTTCAGCCGTTTCCAATATACCCGGTAACTGAGACACTCCGACAGAAGTGGCATTAAGCCTGCCTTCGATTTTGAACTCTCAGAAAATTAAATCTACTATGTCTAACCCGTCCCAGGCGACTGGGGTTGTTAATCATTCATGTTAGGCCATCAATAACCCGCAATGACCTCCTAAATTATGTTACTAGTTGTTATATTATGTACAATAATATTATTTTAGTTTTTTAGCTTGAAATTTTACAAACCCCTCTATCCCAGTATTGGCCGATTGAGCAAGAAGTTCTACCTGAAATCCAGACAGAACTTCTTGCTCAATCGGCCCATACTGAGGTATAGGGGTGTGTAATGAACAAACGCAGGTTCAGCAACAGATTATTGACATTGATTGGCTCGAATGCTTGAATGCATATTCCATAAAGAACACACACAATGTACATGGCATTTAGATGATGTTTGTGAATCAAAACAATAAAAATGGGTCAAGAGTGCAATTTGCTCGCCAAATTATATCCAAGGAGAGTGATGTTTTGCCACCCTAGATTTTTCAATAAACCAAACTTGCATGACTCGATTAGTATTTCCGATCCTTTCGAACTTGTAAAACTGATTTTGTTTCGTGAATTGATAAACTATGAAAAACTACAATTCGCATGGCTGTAGGCACAAGTTACATGTCTATGTATTTCTCTAACAATCATATAATGTTTGGCCTGAAAACCACAAGAAACGGTACGTATCACATAATGTGTTCCGATTCCGTATTATATAGACGACTCATTCTGATTCCGTATCATATAGGCCTAGACGACTCGTTTCCGGTAAGGCGGCGGGCTATCATAACAGACGCATGAATACGTTCTATGTGCGTGTCAATGATCGACTCAGCTGATCGCTTACAATACAAAACAAAATTCCTTACAGTTAGCGATAGAACTATTAATAGCCAATATGACCACCCCCCCCCCCCCCCATAATAAACACTGATTAAACGAAATAAAAACAAACCTTTACTAGTTAAATGGTTGGAATGGACAAACTATTTAAAAATGAAGTGACACTGAGAGTGAATGATTTGACAATACAACTTTAAAAATTGCGGCGACCGCGTTACTCATTGTTTGTTAGGGCGCACAACAATATAGTCCCATAAAATACGTTTTTTAAAACTTTTTCTCGCCCAACATTATGTTCCAAAACTGTATTAATAATTTAAGATTTAATCTTTTTATGTGACAGAATTGTTAGATAAATGAATTATCATGATAATGTGCATGTCCTGTGATTTGCATCAGATTCTCGGAGGCGTCCAAAAACGGGATCACAACTCGCCGGCAAAGCTGGCTCGCGGAGATCCCATTCTGGACACAACCTGGAATCTGATACAAATCACAGGACATGTACATTATCATGATAATCTGTATGTATGAGTAAGATTATGTACAAAATATCGAAATCTGTTGAAGTACCTACCTTAATTCTATACAACCCTCATTATGATCCGGGGCTTTCCAATTGATGCGGATTCCATTTTTAGATACGAGATATCGATGTGTGATGACGGAATGGTTGCAACTTCTAGCTTTATGTACTCTCCCAAGAGGTGGAATCTATACGATGAAAGACATAAAATAACAGCGTAAACTCTCGTAATCGAAAATGTGTGAACAATATAGGATAACATTTCAGTCCCGTGTCTTATGAATCCTCACAATGAAAGTGATAACATGCACTACCATTATTAGAAAAGTGGACAGTTAATTTTGACTTGATCGCGACTAGGTCGCGATCGGTCAAAATGCGCTCGTCGCTTTTATAGCCACAACACCATAGAAGCTCATCTGTCGAAAAAAGTATACGACAACGCAGCATCTCAGATGCAACTTTCGTTTGTTTTTCTTGGCTCAGTCATCATTGCAATATCTTAATTATGAAATATCCATCCACTGATGTAAATATGTCGCGACCAAATCACGATCTAACAGAGAAAGAGACAGCTTCCTCGTGACAGTAATGTAACTATTAAGTTAGATGTGACAAAAACCCATCTTTCATTTTTCTTGTCATCTATAGGTTTTCGTATCAACTTTTATCTATTATATAAATGAGAAGTCTGTGATTCCTTCTGGCTAGAAATTCCAGCTTTGATTATCTCCCTTAACATGCAATGTGGCACTTTTACTTCTTTGCACATGCGTGGAAGCTATTTTCCGTCCTTGGATTGGCGTTGATCTAACAATAAATCGATTTCCTGGGCGTGACATGTCATTATCAGACCGGCATAAGTTATTAGCAGCCCTGTAGTCATTAGCCGATGGCTGTTGGGCTGCTTCTCATTGGTAAGAGTCCGGTAATGGAGTGTCACGCCCGAAAAAAGTCGTGTAATTTTATATAATGGTATATTTGATAGGCAATGAATGAATGAATGAATGTCGAAATGACTATTTGCTTTCAAACCATCCACGGGATAAATTATCTTCGGATTCAAAAATTATCCGTGTAATAAACTGTTTATTATATATACTCATGTAATGTCTGTCTAGCATATCCCCTGTGTATAAACTGAAAACTACACAGTAAAGTCTTAGCGTTTGATTAATCTTCGAGGGTTTAGGTTTTCACATACGTCATGGGGTAACAAGTAATAGTGGAAGTTTGGCCAGCTATTTGGTGTTCATGAAATATTGATATATGGACAACTGTGAACAAACATTTATCGCGAGTCGGTGGAATTCTCAACCATTTGACTATGTAGTTTTGTCGCTCCGTCTGAAACATGAGCGTGTGACCTTGAAACTTTTCTCACTATTACCAACCCTTAAAATAACATTTCCAAATCTTACGAGGAATGAACTTTATCACAGTTGCGTCAAGAAAATATTCTTCATGTATATACGTGGCCTTTTTATTGTAAAACCCAGGTTAAGGTGCTTTTTAAACTCGGGTAAGGGTGCATTGCAAGAGGCGTCGCTGAGGAGATTTAGGAGTGCGTAACATCCTCTCCCTCCAATAGTTTTCCAGCCGGAACATTTTTGTCAGAATTAGAGTCTTAGATACCGATTCGTTTTTCTTGCTTGTAATCATGTACTTTCTTACGAGATTAACCCTTTACCCAACGTAACGGCCAAAACCGGCCAGCGCTATTCTCAAAAATCGCCAATTAATTTTCAAAATATTTTCAATTTTTGTCTCAAAAACATAGGTTATGACCCCTCGTTGGAACGAGCTCGTCGAGCTCGTTCCAACGAGGGGTCATAACCTATGTTTTTGAGACAAAAAATGAAAAAAAAATAATTATTCAAGAATTTTTTTTTTTGCAAGCGTCGTCTGCTTTTCATGTTAGGTAAAGGGTTAGATTTAACCCTTTAAAGCCTGGAATCCAGATGATATTCTCCATCCCAGTTCAACGTCATCAGTTGGAAGGGTCCATATTCGTTGTTGGGGATCGACGAATGATGGGTGTACCATACAAATTCACGGAAAAACTATCTACTTTATAAATCCAGGTCGTATCACGATCCAAGAATGAAAAAAAAACTGCCTCTTGGGTTCAAAAGGTTAATGCCTTGACTTATTTCTCACACACTGTGTGTCAATTGGGGCTGACTGGGGTCCAGCATTACCAGTTTGCAGTACCTAGACGGGAGGTGTTAATTAAATAAGATGTTCCATCACGACTACGACATGTATAATTTATATATCAAAAAATAAATTTCTAAGTAGTCTTGACTTTTTTAGTCTGTCGTTTTAGTTTTTTGAAAGTAACAAAACAAAACTTGGCTTTATTTTCTACTGGTGTCATGGGTGTTTTCTCAACAAGGCTTCTTAATTGAACCTTCCTCGCGAGTCTAAGGATTTTAAGGGAGATAACTTTATCGAAAGTCGATTTACATGGCGATAGAAGTCAGGGATTTAGAGAATGTCGGTGAATATTTGCAATGAAACGAATGATCTTCTGTTCAGTTTTATTGAACACATATTAATTCATGTTTTCAAAGATTATAAACCCAATGCATTTGAAGTTTTTCGATGCAATGAATGTGTAGATATGGCGACTGATTGATCAAAACCTTTCATTACTTGGGGGTTTGCGCACAATGTCGACTAGAGTCACACGAACGACATGAGTTGATCTCGTGGCACGAATCTCTGACCGTCCCTCAACTCCCGTGTACCCTTATCCATTACAATAAGATGCACTTTGTTACGTGGTTTGCTGCTGCAAATGTGTTGCATTTGTTAGTGGAAAGGGATGTTTGTACTGTTTTAACCCTCGCCCCCAAATTAGAAAAGCTGTCCCGTGATATAGAAAAATATTTTGTCATTCAATTTGTTTTTACTTTTCTGTTTTACGTCCCAATTCATGTATTACCACTTCATGTATACCCACTTCTGTAGAAAGATGTCAGGCTAACTGCAAACGACACCTAACAGTAGTTCATTTGCCTTCCGCTGATTTGCACCGTCCTCTAACGAGGAGGCCTACATTAACTCAGTCCCCCATCAAGCTATTTCTCCCCCACAATCCCTCCTTATCCCCCCTTATTCAGTCAAAAAGTGTTTCATAATTCCTCCCATCAGCGTTTTCTCGACCTCCCTAACTACAAAGTTGACCCTTTCCCTCATGTCATTTCCCATCCACTTATCTTTCATGTTTTCATCCCATTTTCAATTAGTTTTCTTGTTCTATAAGGCAAATATTTTAGGCATTCTAAAATGAAATGTCCCAGGGTCTCCGTGCCTCCTTATATTACACATTTGGCACACTCTCCTATCGCCTTTCCCTATTCGCCCCCTCAACTCCAGTGGCTGGCTTTGATCTCATTTTGAACAACGAAGTCCCCCATAAGATCCATCTAGGTACATCTCAAAAGCTGGGGCATTTTTTTTGTACAACCCGACTATAGAGCTCTTGGTCCTAATTACAGCTCGCTAGTTTCTATTGTACTCCTCGAGCAACCTTCTCCTGATACCCGCTACTCCGCAGTTTAGCGGAGTAGCGGGTATCAGGAGAAGGGCGCCCGAGGAGTACAATAGAAACTGGCGAGCTGCAATTAGGACAGCTTCCAGATCTACAGCCTCTATGGAGTAATTCTCCATTAGCAACTCGCATGCCTTAACCCCCCGCCTGGATGTTAGAATTCCACACATGGTTAAACGTCGTTTTACACCATCTGTTGTTTGGGGGGGGGGGGGGGGGTTAACAGATAATTCCGGCAGCACAACTTTCTCATATCTTTCTAGAGTTCACCACTGACTGCTTCTAACGCGGCTGCATTACTTGATCCGAGTATCCGCAGACCCGCATCATTTTGCAGAACCTCCAAGTTCCTCACTTCTGTTTGATAAAGAAGGATCGCACCCGTTCCATATGTTATACTTGGCAATCCCACCCTCTCCCAAATGGTCGTTCCAACGAACACCTTGTTAAAGCCATTTCTTCCAGGTAGTTTTTCGTGTACATGGCAGCTTGTGCAACTCCCTTTTCCTTAATAATAAGACTTTTTTTCACTTTTGGCTACCGAAAAGGTAGCCAAAAGTAAAAAAAGTCTCATTATTTAGGAAAAAAATATTGCAGGTGTCGTCTGCAAGTTATGTTAATAAAGAGAATCTTACAACATTTAATTTTATCTCATGAAAGATTTAAAATATGTTTCATCTTTTACCGGATAGAATCAGAGCATTAAATAGGAAGTGAACTATATTGGCGACAGAATAGCTTCGAAGATCAAAGATTATTTATAAACGGTAGAGTCGGGTGTTTAAGATAAAACTCCAAAAATACAGAACAACAATCAACTCACAGATGTCTCACTTTATCGATTTTCAGAAACATAGCAACACACCTCTTTCCTCTTCAAAAATAATTTCACAGTGCACAATGTTATTGCTCCGAAATACCACGGTAAACAAGGGTTTTACATTAGTTTACCAGAGAATTCTGGGGCAAGGCCATAACGAACAACAAATTAACCAGTTAAAAGTTGAACAAAAGGGCATCTTTTCACGATAAAAGATCAGTTATTTTATTACCCCGGATCAGCTGAATTGAATCACGTGCTACAAAAACGTTATTGTGGTGATAAACAGTTTGACCAATGTAACACTTAAGCGGCCCATACACTATCAATATTATTGACAATAATATTGTCAATAAACGGTATTGACAATATTATTGCCAGTGTGTGGGAGATATTGAAGATTGATCAATATTATTGACGAATATCTGAGATCTCTGAAATATTTTCTTCAATATTTTACGACCGTCAATAATATTGATAGTGTGTGGGTTCCGTCAATAATATTACGAAATATTTCAAGTCACCGTAGCGTAAACATGGCAGAGAACACCATAGAGGATGAATGAAAGTTCATACTAGAGTGCATTGAAGTATACAAAGAACTGCCATGTCTCTGGAAAAGTTTCTGAAATCATCAGGTTGATTAATTCGGAGTTCCTCCATAAGGGCACCATGACCAAATGTGTGTCTTTCTAAAAACCATCGTTTAGTCCACCATTTCTTTTTATTTTGTTTTTCGTTAATCAGGGCCAGTACCACGCCTAAACCCACAACTGGATCCATGTTTACAGCGCGGTGGCAGACGAAGAAATGACCGAAAATATTGAAGAAACTATTGAGTAGTTTGTGGCAAAAAATATATTGTCAATATTATTTACTCAATATTATTGTCAATAATATTGATAGAGTATGGATCGCTTTACTCTCAGGAAAGTAAAAAATATTTTACTGTAAAATGCAAGAGCGGACAAATGACCACTCCACGTACTCGTGGCATGTTGCAAGATATTGAATTGAGGTCGGAGAGGTAGCTATACAAGTTCAATGCACGCTCGTAATTTTTGTCCACAACATTTATGGTTTATACGCTGATCTTTTCTTGGTTATTCATCACTATACATACCATTACATGTTAATTGAATACGCTCCTCGTGATACCATCACTTTATACATACCATTACATGTTAATGTCTCACTTTGTCGATTTTGAGAAAAAGATCAACACACCTCTTCCCTCTCCAAAAATAATATCACAGTGCACAATGTTATTGCTCCGAAATGCCACGGTAAACAAGGGTTTTACATTGGTTTACCAGCGAATTCTGGTGCAAGGCCATAACGAACAACTAAACATCTTTTTTATAAGGACTGACTTTTCATGCCGGACATTTCTTTAGTGCGGCAATAATTGGGTGTACTGTAAAGAACGAGGTGCAGTTCGAAAGAATACCAATGGGAGCAGTGGGTATCCTTGCGGAGGAGTTAGATGGATAATTCACTCCACACTCATCCCTTCTCACTCCAATCGCGTCTATGCTATACAGAGACGGACTGGCCATAAGTGTCACCGAGAAATTTCCAAGTGTGTCCCCCTTTTGAAGGCCCTCCAGGCTAACCACCAACCACTCGAAGTATAGTATTGCTCACACTACACTGTCGTAATTGCTAATGATCAAAAGGTGAGTGGCCACACTTGCCTGATTCATGTGTATTCTACTACCATGTCGTTGGACAGGTTATAGTTCTCCAGAGGCCCTTACAATATGATAAACGATGGCCAGAAATGAATTGCAATGGGTTACAGTGAAGGAAACGGCTGCCAAATGCTCATAGCACCAAATATTGCTTTGTAGTGGTTGTGGTTGTGCAACTGCTTTATTAGACAAAGCCTATTAAAACTGGGGATAGGATAGCTCAGGGCCACGAACTAAACAAAACATGCGCAATATCATAGATAAACTAGAGATCTAGAATGAGAAATAGAACGTACATTGTTGGAATACTTTGCTGAATTGGTGACAGAAGGCCTAGAGGCCCCGATCTATTAACAAATCTTAACGATGTGCAATTAACGATTCAACCTACTTTTCGGCGATAACTCCTACTTTCATACTGTGAAATGCTGCTCAGGGACTTTGTGTGGTAGGCCAATTAATATTTTCAACGTGCAGCCCCAAGGCTTCACGTTGAAAATATTAATTTGTCTACACCCAAATAAATAACATGGACTCTTCCAATTATGCTATTTCGATACCATCAGTATTGAAGTGCTCCTCAGAAAGATGTTGCACACAGAATGGGAGGAAAATGGTTTCATGAGGACCTTATTCAGTTAACATGTAATGGTATATAGTGATGGTCTCGTGAGAACCATATTCAATTAACATGTAATGGTATGTATAGTAACGGCCTCATGAGGACCTTATTGAATTAACATGTAGTGGTATGAATAGTGATGGTCTCACGAGGACCTTATTCAATTAACATGTAATGGTATGTATAGTGATGGTCTCACGAGGACCTTATTCAATTAACATGTAATGGTATGTATAGTGATGGTCTCACGAGGACCTTATTCAATTAACATGTAATGGTATTATAGCGATGGTCTTCGAGAGCCTTATTTAATTGATATGTATGGCCTCACCAGGACCTTAATCAATTAACATGCAATGGTGATGGTCCCATGCGGACCTCATTCAATTAACATGTTATTGGCATGTACATTTATAGCGATTGTCTCATGAGGACTTTATTTAATTAACATGTAATGGTGCGTGTAGTGATGGTCTCATAACGAATACCCAAGAAAAGACCAACGTATAACCACAAATATTGTGGATAAAAATAACGAGCGTGCATTGTGCTCGTATCGCCATCCTCTCCGACCTCAATTCAATATCTTGCAAAATGCCACGAGTACGCGGAGTTGTCATTTGTCCACTCTTGTATTTTGCGGTAAAATATTTTTTATTTTCCTGACAGTAAATGTTACATTGACCAAACTGCGTATCACCACAATAACGTTTTTGTAGAACGTGATTCAATTCTGCTGATCCAGAGTAATAAAATAACCGATCTTTTATCGTGAAAAGATGCCCTTTTGTTCAGCTTTGAACTTTGATAATTTGTTGAACCAAAATAAACGACAACAATTTCTAGTACTCTTTTCTCATCTTAATGAAAATATTATAAACTAATGCTAACTATTTACAGTATACCAATCCTTGAAGCTTAGATCTAAGTATTTCCGACATGTGAAGCTGGGGAGGGGTGGGGGTGGGGGGGGGGGGTTCGAAAGTTAAAATTTGCCCACAGTGTTCCCGGATCATTAACCGCCGGTAACAACTTGAAACCTAACTCGAAATACATCTTAATAAAATAAACTAAAAATAAAACAGGCCCAAAACGTTCGTTTTTATGCCCCCGAGAAATTCTCGAGGGCATTATGTTTTCACCATGTCCGTCCGTCGTCTGGCGTCTGGCGTCGGGCGTCCGTCGTCGGTCGGTTAACTTTTGGTTTCAGTCAGATAACCAAAGAACCGCTTATTGTATCAAATCATAATTTTAGGGGTAACTTGTGGATGACTAGAGAATGCTTTCTTTCGATTTTGGTCCAGTTATCAAATTCAATATGGCTGCTATGGCAGCCATATTGAATTTGGTTTCCGTCCAATAACTAGTGAATGCTGACTCGAATCTTTTTTATTTTTTAATTATGAATAGTTGATGTCTAGAGAAAGCTTCCTTTCGATTTTGGGCCAGTCAGCTGAACCAAGATGGCCGCCAGTGGCCAATTCATTACAGCTTCCATAGAGGCTATCTTGAATTTGGTTTCCGTTCAGTTACTAATGAATACAGACTGGAATCAATTTCAGGTTTTGGTTATGCATTATTGGTGTCTAGAGAAAGTTTTCTTTAGATTTTGGTTCAGCTAGCCAATTCAATATGGCCGTCATGGTGGCCATATTGAATTTGGTTTCCGTCCAATAACTAAGGAATACTGACTCAAATCAAATTTTTTTATGCATTATTGGTGTCTACGGGAAGCTTCCTTTGATTTGGTTATTCCCCCGAGAGACTTACCTACCCTTTTATGACACCCTCGGGGACAAATGTCATGCTTTGCGTTGCCCTTGTTTAATATTATTTTAAAGAATTACTGTCATTTAACGAAAGTAATTCTTTAAAATAATAATAACAAGAAAATAGTGCAACGCGTAGTTTTACATATGTAACCACCCACCCCACCCCCGCAATGTCACATGGCTAATACAAAAATTCAATTTTCTGCTGCCATTCAACAAAAATTATTCCCATGGATACAAAAACAATGTAATCCCTTCACAAGGACAGTTTTTCTCGGTCTAAAAAGGGGCATAACTGTGGTAAGTATGCATGGAGATAACCAGCAATATGCCGATATCACTTCCCCCAGAACACACCAAAAGACATGAAAACCCAACAGCCGATGCCGGGGTTGTAATGCAAAGTGCTCGAACGGAAAGTTTTATAAGTGTAACAAGGGCCGTAACTCTGGTCTGTGTACATAGACGAAGCCCGCAATATGTGGATATCATCTCCCATGCTAGTCTCTCACCATACCCAGGGATATCAGAATTCGCACACAAATGACTGCGCGTTATAATGCAAAGCGTTCGTACAGAGAGTGCTCTAACTGTAACAAGGGCCGTAACTGTGGTAAGAGAATGTACAGACGAAACACGAGATATGCGGATATCATACCCCCCCCCCCCCCCCGTTTGCTGGTCTATAGCATATCAAAGGACATCAAAATCCGACAACCGATGCCAGAGTTATAATCCAAAAAGTCCATTTTACTACTTTTGTAACAAAACCGGAGGTTTGTGGATATCATTTTCCCCATGTTGGTCTATCACCATACCAAGGGACATCAAAACTTGACGACCGATGCCAGAGTTATAATACAAAATGTTTGTACGGACGTTCCACCGCAGATGTACTTGTGAGGTGATTTTAGTGTTAGGTATGGGGAAAATTGCGCAACTCACAAGTGGGTTTTTCGCACCTCACAAGTTGAAAAAATTTGTTTATCCCCCAACCTCACAAGTGACGACTGTACACGGACGGTCTACAATAGCAAAACTCAACCCAAGATAAAAATAACGTCTCTCTGACGATTTCATTTTAAATACTGATCACGGCGGTCGCATATCCACTGACTGTTCTAAATGGGTGTGCGAGCTTACATATTCAGACCACTCTTTGTTTAAAATTTCGACCGACGGTGGTTGAGGGTGTGGCGTAACAGGTGGTGCATGTCTGTACCATGTGCAGATGAGTATTTACACTCAGAAAAATCCGCGTCAAATTTGGTTCCAATTAGAACCAGCAGCCGTCGAAGAACTTAAGAAGAAATAAGTCATGTGATCAAGAGCCAGGCAAGGTAATATAGAGTTGTCTGTCTTGTTTGCATAAAACAGCAGTTGTCGCGCGACTTAACGCATGCGTAAAGGAACCACTGAAAACGTTTGTAACGCTGCTTTGTCGCCATTTTTGAAACACCAACTTCGCCCGGCTTTGTATTTTACAATATATACAACGTCCAGAGACTTGACAGTTCAGTTAATATGAAAGACTGAAGTACCGAAACATGTGTGTATTTGATTTCATGTAACCAAACTTGGTTCCCCTACCGGGACAAACTGAAAAAGCACTTTAGATTCCGGGAAGAATCAAAATGTCTGTGTGTGTGTTTATTTGTTTATTGGGGTTTAACGACACTTTCGACAGAGAGGCTCACCTCGTGTCGGACAATTTTACGGGTGGAAGAAGTATCCAGAGAGAACCACCGATCTAAGGCGAGCAACTGTCAGACTCCCCAACATACTACCTACGCACATGCAGGGTTAGCAGTGTAGAGTAGTGGAAGCGGAACTGCCCCATTTAAATTCATACATGAACCTTATGTAGCATTGTACCGTTTATTCGAAAAACAATATTACAAACCTGTAACATGAGATGATATGCACCTGTTATACACTATAGAGCTCTTTGTTATGATAGATATTTGTTTTGCATAATATAAAAAAGTATTAATATAGTTTCGTGTTTTCTCCTCGAATAATTCGCAACGTCGCGATTTCAGCTTGGAGCCTTGTGCCGATGTGCAGAAATGTTGGTGAAATGACACTGGTATATACAGTATCGTCCATTGAAAAACGGACAGAGCATTTAGACCGGACTGCGACCCAGTCGCGACCTGGTAGAATTTCTTCGCCCACTTTTCCGCCCTCGTCACTAGAGAATCCCATCTGTCCAAAAACAAAACGCGAAAAGAGATACTATATCTTTGTTGTCTATTGATTTTCCATCGGTCCTGGTTGTGTCACCAAATAATTATTATTATCGAGTGGTGTGGGGTGGGATGGGTACATCTCACCCTCGTGAAAAATATTTGATCCACACACGAGGTTTGCCACCCTACACCACTCGGGCGTGACTTTTTTCACCTACCAACCTCCACATTACGTCATCAAAACCAACACCGAAAGCAAAATATTGCTCGCGTGATAAAAATTTACTGTTTTTCCATTTGATAAAAGAGAAAAATAAATTGCATATTCGTAAAGCGCATCGAAAAGCTCCGCATATACAAAAGGTATACATTACGAAAACGAGCGGTGGAAGCGAGTTAAAGTAGCTGACACTATTGTGACGTCATTTTTTAAATTATGGATTTCGATGACGCCATGTGGCGTGTCGTGGGAAAAACATCACCTGTAGTATGTCTCTGGCTTTTCATCCAACATTTGGATGACCCCGGTGGATGACCCCGGAAGTCACGTCATGTCACGTGACCCAGTGGCGCTATGTGTTTTGTCATGGCAGCGAGTGTTGTTAGGGTGTTTCCGTCGGCCATTTGTATACTGGAGACTGCCATCTTGGTTTCTATGGTAGCACGTGGTTGTTATGTTATCCAAAAGCCTATTGTAGGATATAGGTATGTTCGGAGGGTAAGTTCCGTTGTACAAGAGTAATTTCTCGATTCGTAGGATTACCCAAATAAACCCGACAATCCCTCCAAATCACCAAAAACGACTTTATTTACTACGGATTCCCCATGAATCCTACTTATAATAGTAGCACGCAGTGCTATAGTACCGAGGTGAACCCGAGGGTAAGTTCGATTGAACTAGCGTACTTTTTCCTAGAATCCCATTATTATGCCTACTACAGATGCTACTCTGACACTAACAGTCTATCTCGTCCCAACTATCTCCGGTTCCCTCGCCCAAATCTTACAATCACCAGTGCTTGATTTCCCATAACCTGTATGCAGAGTTATCTCCCTTGTGTATAATGAAAGCCTTTATGATTCTTAAATCCCCCGAATAGTTACTGAATCGCCATTGCACAAACGACTCGAATCCCATCGAGCAAATAAGCTATCGCGCAACTGCTTGACCGAGTGACTACACGTACTGCTCGAATGACTCGAATCCCGTCGAGCAAATGAGCTATAGAGCAACTGATCGATCGAGAGACTCGCACATACGACTCTTAGCCTCATTTCGGAAAAAATGGATTCTGTAACCCCCGACGTTTTCCAAAAAGGGATTTTATAGGGATTCCACAAAAGGGATTCCATAAGTGGGATTCCATAAGTGGGATTCCGTAAGTGGGATTCCAAGCTCCTATACAGCTCCAAAAAATGGATTCCATAAGTGGGATTCCATAAGTAGAATTCCAGTCTCCTATACAGTTAGTCTTACCATGGGCTTCCACCATGTCCTGTGCTGTCAATCCTATGATCGAATGTATTTATCTAATACTATAGTCTTCTGCACCCCTTACAACCTTGTAAGACTACAACTAACTTGTATCATTACTACAGGCTTGCTAAGCATCTGCGATTACTCGAATAACTCGAACCCCATCGAGCAAGTAAACTCTCTCTCAATTGTTCGATCGAGTGACTCGCAGATACGACTCTTAGCCTCATGTTTGAAAAAAAGGGATTCCCTAGCCACAGACGTTTTCCAAAAAGGGATTCCCATTCTATTAGACGAGCGAGGAAGGTCCAATTAAGAAGCAAGTAATTGTTGAGAAAAACCTATGACACAAGTAGAAAATAAAGCCAAGTTTCCGTTAGTTATGAGCTGTCTGTTGTTTTTGTTTATTGCCGATTACAAAAGGAAACTTGGCTTTTTATGGTAAGCTACATAGAAGCAACCACTCCACAGATAATCCGCAATTAAGAATATTTATTAGTATTACACCTACAAACAGTAAGTAAACGTCCACTTTGGCTCTTTGTTTAGCCCTTTACCTAACGAATCGCCCGCATCCGCCCGCGCAATATGCAAATTCAGCAGTTGAAAAAACATTATTTTTTCAAAAAATTTCAAGAAAACCATATCATGTGACCCCTCGTTGGAACGAGCTCGTCGAGCTCGTTCCAACGAGGGGCCACGTGATATGGTTTTCTTGAAATTTTTTGAAAAATAAAATAAAATGATATTTAAAATAATAAATTTTGATATCGTCTGCGTTGGGTAAAGGGTTAGCAAATGTATTTTCGCTTTTTAATTTCCAAGTTTTTATTCTTTCTGGATATGAAAATAGCAAATCTCACCCCCTAGTCCTTTATATTAGTAGAAGGGACATTGTCTGTATTATGACTAGATACGCACATCATTGATATGATGAACAGAAAAGGGTTACAGACCATCAAAAGATGGTGAAAACGCCGTTTTCTTATTTTTAAGTGGGCTTCAAACGAGAATAATAGTCAAACTAATTTAGAAAAAAATGTGAAAAGCCAGCTTCCATATTTTTATAATACTCTACAAGAAAATGCCCGATGTTTGTGAAATGATGAGCACATCAATGATACAACTTTGCTAACATTTCCAAATTTCATTTTATGTGAAATTTTCCATACACTTAAGATTAAATTTACTGACGGCTTTAGGAAATTAAGATTTTACCTTTTTTGACTTATGTATTTTTATTTGCGCGTGTTTGCACGAGAGCATTATTAAAAATACAGTGTCTGTTTTTTTATATTCTTTATTAGTATGCTTCGTTCGCATGTCTTATTCACCAACCACTGCAATCTCCACTCAGCATTCATCAACTGGTAGAGTGCTACATTTTTCTTGACCACAGATTTCTTTTCATCATATATTGCTCTGTTACACTTGATTGGATAGTGCCAATAGGCACTATCCAATCAAACGTTACAGAGCAATGTATCGTTAACAAAATCTGATTCTTGCCTGGTCAAAACGAAACGTCCTCTCACAGAGTGTAGCTATGATAGTCACAACCTGCAGTATTTCGTAAAGCCTAAATATGGGCTTCCAGCACTCAACCAGTTAAAGACAGTTTGAATTGAGCTTATGGTCAAAACGAAACAATTTACATACCTCAAATTCTCCAACTATGTTTTCTTGCTCCGGTTCATCTTTTTTTCTGACAGTTACTATCATAAAACCGATGAACCTATGTCGTGGATATGTTCCATTTATTTCAACTGGAAAATAGAATGATACATTGAGACAATAACACTTTATTATAAATAACGGTAGTGACTTGTTCAATGGAGTCATAAGTTTTCTGTCCATGTAATGTTAGAAAGCGTAGAAGAACTTGCTATTTGCATTTTTCGTGAAGACACGCTGAAAGAGAATTTGAGCATATTGCTCTGATGGGCTTCAGTGTAGAAAGATTTCAAATGACCAAATTAAAAATCGGGGATAAAATTCTTGGCTAGAATGTTGGTGGAGACATATCTATTTCCGGCGTCGCTCAATGTAGTGCGGATAACACACAGTACTGTGATCAGAAAAGCGTACAGAGAATTTCGACTCGGTCGCGATTCGGTCGAAATTGTCTTTCTGCTTTTGTCACCGCAGCACTGTAGAATCTCACCCCTCGGAAAAGAAACAACATTGACTCTGAGATGCTATTTTCCCGTTTTTCGTGATTCAATCTTAATTTTTCAATATTTTATTTCTGAAATATCGACCCATGGTGTGTATAAGGATGTCGCGACTCGATCGTGACCCGATCGCGAAAAATGTCACTTTTGTGATCACAGTACTGTGCAGTATATTAGCTAAACATCCCCAGTTTCCCTAAATCTGTGAAATGCACGTTTTGTTCATTTAATTTTTTATGACTGTGGTGATAAGCGCGCACGTGCTTCAAGGGGGCCAGGTTAGAGAAATGGCTAATTCAGAGAATTCTTTTGAGCCGGTGTAGAAGGAATGGAAGTCCGTAGGAGCGTTAGTCCCTCTGGACTATTATTCCGCGGAATTATAGTCCTAGGTCTAACATTTCTAGGAATAGTAGTCCGGCGGACTACTATTCCTAGAAAGGTTAGACCTAGGACTATAATTCCGCAGAATAATAGTCCAGAGGGACTAATTTTCCTACGGACTTCCATTCCTGTCACACCGGATCAGAATCTCGCTAGATTTCTCTCCAACCAAACCGTGATTGGAGGGGTGTGGGAACTATGTTTCCGGAGGGCATGTTTGCCGACACGAGTAGTCTCCCTTTCCTGGAAAGTAGTTTATCACAAAGCGTGTTTCCCCTAAGAACACCTGCCGAGTGAAAATCTACCCGACTATGAACTCATCAATTCTGAAACATTAATGTAGAAGGATGGATTATTGGGTCTTTCCGACACTTTCAACGGTTAAGGTCATATTGTGCGCGTGACAGTTTTACGGGTTCATCCCATCAACCGGAGCGACGTTTTTTACATTCCACAAGCCTTCAATAGGCAATAGTTGCAAAACGAAATAAAGGCAAGATAACGAACAAGAGAAAAACAGAAATTTAGGGTTGCTGGGGTGATCTGGGAGGGGGTCAAAGTGACGGAGGGAGGAGCTTAGTATGACTGAGTGACGGGGTGGTAGTGGATGGCACAGGGTATCGGAGACTGACGGTAGGGAGCCCCTCCTCCTCATAATCCCTGTTCCAACATGACTTCACCACCTCAACCACCTGTACTCTTATCTCCACCACCTCCTCCATCATCTCCACTATCCCACCACCTCCAGCAAATTTCTCAAAATTGGTCATTTCCCTAACCTGACACCCTTGGAGCACGTGCTCGTGTATCACCATGATGACGTCATCAGGCGATGGAGAGTTACTAGGGCTATCTGCATATATGTCAGGTGACTATGTCCCTTCGAAATAAGTCCCCGTGGCGGGGTATTCTACTAAGTTACCCCTAACTGGGCAAGAAAGCCTTCTCATATACTGCATACGTGTTTAACCCTTTACGTTACGTAACGGCCAAAACCGGCCAGCGCTATTCACAGAAATCACCATCCAATTTTCATTATTTTTTTCACTTTTGTCTCAAAAACATAGCTTATGACCCCTCATTGGAAATTGCTCAACAGACTCGTTCCAATGAGATGTCATAAGCTATGTTTTTGACGCCAAAAATGAAAAAAAAATTAGTTATTCAAGAATTTTATTTGCAAGTGTCGTCTTCCTTTCGTGTTAGGTAAAGAGTTAAGGTGGTAACTGGCATCTACGCGACTTCAAGTTGGAGTTCATCTGAAACAGTGGTGATCGGGCTGAGTATACATAAAGTTATAACATTATCGGTTAATTTGTTTAACATTTTGGGTTGAGAAAAATTGTAACAATATGCGTTGATTTTTACAACATTATTCGTTACAAAAAGTTATAACATTATGCGAAGTTTATAACATTAACGGTTGTTTACAACATTTTGTGTAACATTATACGTTTGTATAACATTATGTTATACTAGTCGGTTATGCACCGATTATGCTGCTATTTCTTAATTCACCTACGCACGCTACTGGCAGCTGAAGTGGGTGCTGCGTTTGGGTAATCAAACTATTTTACGTTTCATTATTTCCTGTTAACGGTTTCGGTATATGGTTTAGGTCCAAATCACTTGCGTTCTGAAGCTTCCCAATAAAAAGTCGAGTTCTCCAAGTGGGGTGGGGAGTGGGGTAAAAATGTTTTTCCAGGAACGTTATATAGGTTAGGTGGGTGGTCGGAGTGATCAGAAATCAATTTTCGCCATGGTCTGATACATCCATATAAATGTTGATTTTGTCATTTTTACACATTTGCAGTTAATAGTAGCAACATCAGATTTTTTTCTCCAATTGAACCGCACAATGAAAGCCGAAGAGACTTATTATCAAGACATACTAAGGGTGTTTGTACCTATATCAGTGCACTTTCAGAACGGATTATTCTCACATGACACTCCTGATTTGAGACATGGCCATACACTGACATGAACTAACATATAGGTCAGTGGATAGGTACTCGAAATTATTAAAAGTCATTAGTAGTAAACTGATAATAGAGATCTGTTCTTCAAACTGTTTCTTGTCACTCCACTTGTTTTTACCATCAACTTTTGAAATAAACTAATATAATTGTAAGAAATAATCACTCTACACATTACATGGGGAAACTAAAGAAAACTTGAAAGAACGAAAAGGTACACTCATTCAAATACAATAAATAAAAATATCTGTCATTCAACTCCCAGAATACAAGAGAATAGAAGTATTGATGCATTTTTATAATCACATGCCCTAATTGTTCATGTAGCATTTAATATATTTAGTGAAACACTACCAGGGCAACCTGATTTATGCATTGGTCTATTTTGGTGTATCATAGTCCATGTTTGTTTAATATGGATGCAAGCCGACAACTCTATGTTCAATTCTGGAAGTTAGGATTTGTGAAAATCTAAACGTTTTTCAACATCTGATCAACTGTCACCATTTGGTTAACCCTTTGAACACCAGAGCCCGCTTTTCCGACCCAGTAACATGATACTTCATAATTTCATTAAGTAGGTTGACTTTTGAGTGAAGGTGTGGTGTAGACCAATCAATATTTTCAACGTGCAGCCCTAAGGCTGCACGTTGAAAATATTAATTGGTCTACCCCCAAATAAAGAATATGGACTCTTCTCGTTGCTGCCATTGAACTGATATGGAAGATACCACTACAGTTCAAAGGGTAACCTTGCTCCATGATTCAAACTGCAAATCATCAATACTGTGAGGATATGTACAAATAAACCACAACTTGGAGAAAACTCACCAATTTTGCAGACGTTTTTTCAAAACAACATGCTCATCAACTTCTTGTGAAGATTGTGGACATGTATATCGGAGAATATGATATAGATAAAGTGTTCACTCCTGTCATCATTTTTAAACTGTAGTGAATACCGAGTAGGACCGTGAATATCCATCAAACGGGGTGGGTGACAGAAATTGGTTGGAAAAAACTGTCATAAATGAAAAACAAAATTGGTGAAAAGGGGTAGGTGGGTATTCTAGCATGTTCCTGGAATTTTTTTCCGACTCTCCCTCCCCCCCCCCCCTCCCCTCGGTTCTCCCACAAAGTATAAGAAGCACAAGGAAAACACAGGTAATGATTCAACCCGGATGTCTATCAACTGAAACATTGCTAGTGTCCATAATGCTACTTTAAAGAATTTCAGTTATGTTTTTTATTGGAGTTCCATGTCGCAGTTCTTTGTTTTTTATCAAAGACCACCCTCCGGTACAAAACGGGATTTTATTCAATGCCGACACATTCTATGAGTAAATGATAAGTCTTTCGTTTCGATGACAATGCATCATCTGACTTTTTTATCATTTGTTTGCTGTCATGAAATAAATCGTTCCTTGAGTGGAATAAAGTGCCATCGGAAATGCTTCTGCATTGCATATGGCATCTTGTTCCACCCAAGGGGCTAAATATCCTTCCCTTATTGTGTTGAGATCCGTGTTCTGGACGTTTTGGGGCATTTTTCTGCCCTGCAAAGAATGTTACCTGTAAACGAAATATTTCATACTACTGTATTATTTAAATATTCTTTTTACAATATTTTTCTATCACGCAGTATTTGAAATTTCGGATGTTCGACTGTGAAGGCATATAGCCAGTGGCGGACCCTGGTTTTGGTGAATTTGTTTTGGCGGGGGCACCACATTTTCAATCATGGGCAATAAGACGACTCATTATTCGCCCGTGTAACAGCAACTTGGTGGTTGAACACAAGAGGGAGGTATGCGCTCTCATCGGCAGAGTCTAATTCACATGGGAATATTTTGGAAATTAAGAGGTCAGTGTAGTCCTTCGATGACTTCTTTGCATATGGCCACCAAAATATTCCCACAGTCTTATATGGACTCATTCAAATTTTGAAAATAAACCCAATTTGTAACGGCCCATACAAAAGCAGACACAGGAACTATGTGTGGGACTGGATGGGATACGGTATTTTTCGCGACAACATTTGGAACTGGATTAGGTTCGGCACTATCCGCAATAACACATAGATAGCCACTAGCCGAGGCGTTTTCGTAGATAATACCGTGTCCCTGATCTCGATGCCTAAAAAACATAAGTTACAGAAACAGGGAGCGTCGGTCTGGTGCCCCCATCCGCTTGAATCCACCAGTGCATAGCTACAGAACTCCCAAGGTGGCTAAGAGTTTACCGGAGTGAGATAGTGAAGACAAGATATTTTACTTCCAAATAAAAAAATATACTGCATTTTGATTGGCTGAGCGGTACGATGTAACTTGCAATCCACAGTGGCTTCTTTTACACCGTGGTTAACCACGGTGTGAAAACGAGAATATACAATAGCAAGCTTTCTGGCTCAAAAGTGCCCATTTTTAATTATTAATTCATACCTTCTGCTCGGTTATGTTAGAACAAAAATAAAAATGCAGGAAATTTAATATTTTTATGTGCATTAAAATATTATAGATGTGGATGTCTTTGGAACTGGCTCATTGAGCCAATTCCAATGACATCCATATTTGTCTTGTTGTATTTATCAAGAAACTTACAAAGTACAAATTTTCTGTCAGTTTTTGCCCACAAAGTATTATGTACACCACAATTCTTGGAAATAAATCCGTTTTTCCTTGTGTTTTCCAGGCCGTGTGGGAGTTTACAACGGTCTGGGAAGTCATACAGCATTCGGCTTCGCCTCAGGGTGTATGAGTTCTCAAACAGGCGGAAATTCCCATGCATCTTGGAAAACAGAAGGATAACTAATAATGTATTCACCTGCACACGGGTGTAAAGATAACCAAAGTTAAAGTGGATGACTATGCTGACAGCAGACAATCACCCAAGCCGATGACCATGTCAATTCTACCATATCCACACCCTCCGTGGCTGACAGTTTTAAAAGGGACTCACAGGAAAGTTAGCTCCCCTTAATTTTCTAAAGCTGCCAGTAAATTTAACAACAAGAGATCCCATGGAGCCTGGGGCGCTCAGCTGACCAAAGTTGTTTAAAGAAGGATTTAATTACCATTTATGGCTAGTTAACACAACAGAGGAATGAAGTTATTTAATTATTTGTAACTCTGCTGTCCATGCCAGATGACTGTTTTCTAGTATTGGGATGCGACCACAGAAATAATGCCCAGATTTTCAGTAAAGAAAACTTGGCAGTCCAAATAACAACCCAGGGGCCTGACTGGAACAAACTTGAAGGATGTTGTTTACCAAATATCAAAAGAAGATTTTACGAATATTACCAATTTTGCACTATGTTAAAATTTGACACCCCCCCCCCCCCCCCAAAGGAACACAAATATCAACCCAGGGACTGTATCTAAACAAACTGAATCTGATCTGAATCCTCAAAGGATGCTGTATACCAAATATCGAAAGATTCTGATTATATCTCAAGAAGCAGATTCTTAAACTTTATAAAGATTATTCCTCATATTGGACTAAGTTAAAATTCGGGCTCAATATAGAGAGGCCAAATATTAAACCATGGGCTTGATTTGAACAAACTTAGATGTGACCTCTCTAAGGATGCTGTATACCAAATATCAAAAGATTCTAATAGATGGTTCAGGGAAAGAGGATTTTTAAAGAAATTCCCTCATATTGCACTAGGGAACCCAAATATTAACCCAGGCACTCGATTTGAACAAACACGAATCTAACCCCCTCCCCATTAGAGATGTTGTATACCAAATATGAAAGCACTCTAACTAGTTGGTCTGAAGAATAAGATTTTTAAAGAAATTTCCTCATGTTTCAATAACTTTAAACATGGGATCCCACAAGGAGCCCAAATATGAACCCAAGAATTCGATTTGAACAAACTAGAATCTGACCAACCTAGATATGTTGTATACCAAATATGAAACGATTCTAACTGGTGAGTCTGAAGAAGGATATTTTAAAATAAATTCCATCATATGGTACTAAGTTAAAATTTGGGCTCCCATAGGAAGCCCAAATATTAACTGAGGGACTTGATTTGAAAAATCTTGAATGAATCTGACCCTCATGACAGTGCTGTATACCAAACATTAAAAGATTCTGACTGATGGTTCTGAAGAAGAAGAGTTTTAAAGATTATTCCCCATATTGGCGTAAGTTACAAATTCGAGCTCCTATATTGAGCCCAAATATGGTCCAAGGGGCTTCATTTTAACAATCTGGAATCTCTATACATAATATCAAAAGATTCTGATCAGTGGTTCTGGAGAATATTTTTTTTTAAATTTTGCAAATATGCCGACTAAGCATTTTTTCGATGCCCCCTGCGGAACACCCTAGCATTGCCGTTGGCAATTTGTTTTACCATTCAATTCTACTAATTCCCAAGGATGCTTCATACCAATAACAGTTCTATATGCCGCGTAGTTTAGGAAATATGGGCGTTTGAAAATATTTCCTATTTTTAGCTCCTGGGATTCCCACGGGGACACGGGGCATTTTTGTTACATCAGTCAAGTACTTATGACTACGTAATACCACATACCAAATTTGGTACAAATCGGACCATCAGTTCAGAAAATAGAAATTTTGAGCAGGTCCAAAAATCTTGCCCCTCCCATTACAAAGGCAACTATTTATTTATTTATTTATCTGTCGGTGCTTAAGGTCACATAATTATGCACAATGGCTAATCGTAACCGTGACAGTTTTACGGGTGGAGGAAGCCGGAGTACCCGGAGAGAACCACCGTGCATCGACGAGCAACTGTCAGCTCCTCAATATTCTGTTCAAGCTCCGCTCAAACAGAGTTACGGCGGTAGAAGACATGTGCCATGTGCATCATTGACGTGCAGTACGCCTTAGTACACGGCGTCGTCCCCCAACTCCCTCCCAATGAGGCTGGGAAAGTTGATTTGAAAACAAACCAAAATACGATGCCAGAACAATCATCACCTCAAATTTAACTAAAATTGGTTCAGCAGTTTAGTAGGGGCAGATGCAAACACCTTGTTCATGGCCGACAGACGACGACGGTGACTGGTCACTATAGCTCATCCTCACTTTCAGTTAGGTGCGCTAATAAGGGTATGGGAATTTCATATAAAAATTGAAATTTCAAAAGTTAACGAAGTTGTATCAACGATGCGCGCTTCGGGTTTTTTTTCTGCAGAGTTAAAAAAAAAAATACAGACGCTGGCTTTTTTTTATATTTTTTCCGAATCAGTTTGAACGTTTGACTATGTTATTTCCTGTTATATTAACAACGAGTGCATTGTGCCATATAATACAGACACCGCCCTTTCCATTAAAAGCCATAAAAGTCAAGAAAGTGAGATCTGCTAATTTCTGTTCTAGGAGGAATAAAAACTTGCAAATTACTGCTTAAATACGTGCGCTAAACAAAGTGCCAAAGAGTACATTTACAGGGAGCTGCTTGTCAAAAGTAACGAAAGGAAACTTGGCTTTACTTTCTACTGGTGTCATAAGTGTTTTATCAACAATTACTTGCTTCTTAAGTTAACCTTCAGGGGGAAGTGGATGTCTATGTGTTAATTCAGATAACACCGCGTTCACTGCTATCGCAGCACCACCCTGATCCGCCCATACTCTTCAGTTAATGGCACGAGCCTCTAAGCAAATGAGAGGGCTAAACCAGGGCCATGACAGAAATCCTCCAGTTTTACAATCCAAATTAGGAAAGGTTGTTATTTCCTCGAGTCCCAGTGGGAAATGAACGAAATTATACAGATAACAGACTGAACATGTCCATGAAGCCCTCAGCTATCGTTTGTAAAAGATAGGCGCGGCTTTTTAATCCAATTAAATGAAAAATTTGTGCTCCTAGTCCAGAGCCAAACCTCCGTCCCCTTATCACCGGGATAAGTACCCCAGCTCCACCGGCTTCCTCGTCTTTTTATTGTCCATGAGTGCGAGTGGCCTTTCAGCTAATGTTACAGTCTAGAATCAGTTGGTTTAAACATCCACCTAATCAACTGGGTTGCGTGAATATGAACCCAACTGGGTTCATTTTCACTCAACCCAGTTGATTTGGGTAAATTTTTAACCCAGCTGATTTTAGGATGTAGTGATTCTCGGTCAGCACATGTCACTTACTACTTACTCTCAGCGATAACCCCTCTATACCTCCGCCGCACCTCGCCTTTCTTACATTTTCCATCTTTGGTTACGGTCTTCGACACCGCTAGAACACAGAGCTTGAAAAGCATGGCGGGCACATCTCTGTACCGGCCACAATCATCTTTTATAAATTTGTTCAATCATCTAATGATCTACAGATCTACTTACCAAGAAAGACTTGGGGGCATGTCAGTTCATTACAGACACAGTAGCTGCTACAGAGGACTTACTAAATTACTCGAAGAATTATTCTGTTCCAAGTTATGGGCAATAAGCTATCTAAAAACAATAATTCAACGCGTAAAATAACGAAAAAGGCTTTGAAGTGAAATAAAACATTACGTATGTGAATTGGTTTTCGTTATTTACGAATCTGATCCATTATATAGATGTGAGTAGATGTCGAAAAGGAATACTGAAGAAAAGAAATCTTCTTAAGTTTAGTACCTGTTTACACGCCTTACTACATGAGTGAAGATATATAATTTGTCTAATTAGAAAGCGAAAATAGAATGTGTACTGTAAATTTACGACGCGAAAGTCAAGAGGTTTTGCCAAGTTCAACGCTCTGTTAATAATCCAAGAAAAGATCTTTGATGCAAAATCTACATTGTAATTCTGGTACGAACATTACAGAGAAAACAATGATGCAGAACCGGGGGTGGGGGGTCGAAAAAAACTGCTGACACAGCGTCTAATTTTCTGGTATTGCCATTTTTCGGACCTACCCACCCTTACCTGCAATTTTTTTCAGACAAATTTTTGACACCCACCCAACATCATCCCACCCACATCAAAGGCTTATGTTTTGCAGGTAAACGGAATCTGAATCGTGTTGCAAGTCAGTATAATAATATTTATTACTTTCCAAAGTGAGATTTACTGGGATTTCTCGGTTTGATTATAAACAATAACTTAACAAGTGAATTATGCCATCAACAATTGGGTCATGTATCCGTGCGCGCAAACGAAGACGCTTTGCCGTGGGTGTAATGGGGACTTCATTGTTTTTTTGTAACCCTTTACCTAACATGAAAAGCAGACGACACTTGCAAAAAAATTCTTGAATAACTATTATTTTCATTTTTTGTCTCAAAAACATAGGTTATGACCCCTCATTGGAACGAGCTCGACGAGCTCGTTCCAATGAGGGGTCATAACCTATGTTTTAGAGACAAAAAATGAAAAAATAATGAAAATTAATTGGCGATTTTTTAGAATAGCGCTAGACGGTTTTGGACGTTACGTTAGGTAAAGGGTTAAATACTATAATTATCGTTAATAATGAAAAGTAATAAACAGACTGGACTGGTTACGTGAAATAATTCATTCGAGGCGAGGGACTATATTGTAAAACACTCGTGCGCATTCGCGCACTCGTGTTTGTACAACGTCCCTCACCTCTCATGAATTATTTCACGTAACCAGTCAAGCGATTACTCTCTATGTAATGTGATGTACTTGATCAATACCATCAATGTTGTTCAATACCTGTCACCAGAGATAACTCAAACAATCAACTGGTAGAGTGCCGGAAACCAAGACACATTGCTCTGTCATTTAGTTGGATAGTACCCTGAGGCACTATCTACTGAAATGTGACAGAGCAATATTTGATGAAAAAACTCTGTGTCCTGTGTGGTCAGGAATTTCTTTTAGCACTCTACCAGTTAAAGTTGACAGCAGACCTGATAAGGTAATTCCAATACCAGTAAAAAATATATGAATAATGATATTTCTGTTATGGTGCTGAATCAGGTTGAGTGATATTGTATCAACAGCAAGTTAATGCGGCGACATACCGCAGATGATTTTATTGTTCCTTTTTCTTTCATTTTCATGTCAATCAATAAACAATCAAAGTTTTATTTATTTCCTTATGATTACAAAAGACCGAATGACTTATAACTGTCTTTATCAAAGATTTCCTATGCTGGACACTGTGGTGGAATTCACAATGGTAAACTTGGGTTGCTGCCACAAATCTCAAGTTAGCTCTAGACAGTTAGGGTACGCATCAGAGTAACAATTGTAACCCCACAGCGGCATACAAAGGGAATACCCAGGGTTGTCTTCATTTTTCTGCAACCTCTGTGTGTTACATGAGTTTGAATGTGGAAACTGGTTGCATAAATTATGAAAACCCATGTATTGCTTTCAAAGTTGACACAGCTTGGAAAAAAATGTATGCATTTCTTTCCATTATCCACTCGACACCCATCCCTGTCTCCACATGAGTTCCAGTGACAATCACCAAAGTTTCCTGTCATTGGATGCATATATACTGCTCAGATTGCCTTGTGGTTGGTATGCAAATAGATGCAATGCATGATGAAGCTGTTTTGGGACAAAAATACACTATAAAATGGATAAGGAAAAAAATTGTATGATTTGGAGAAAACGCGTTTTTGACACCTGGGTACACACCCACCCCCAACCCCCAAAACTTTGTGTCACCCCCCCCCCCCGGCAGAACAAAGAAAACTGAGTTATACGACATCTGCTACTAAAAATGTTTTTCCGGTGCATGATCTCCAAATCAGTGTAAGCCCATGTGCCTTAGTGGCATGGTAGGAGCGCAGTACACAAAGCTATTATTGGACCTAACGCATGTCTACAGTTAGAAACATGTGCATATAGTTGTCAGTTGTCCCCATTTCGTTGCCCGAGTGCTAGAATGTTCTATGTCCCCTATGGGACATAGAACATTCTAGCACTCAGGCGACGATTTAACAACTATCTGCATCGGACAGAAACACTTGGAGAAAAGTGTTAATATGTTCTCTTTTCTCGACTTTAAAGGGCGATATATATATATAGAAAATACAAGTTGTACAAGGCAATCTTCTGTCACACCTTTACCCTTGGAAAACGAGGGACTGTTTTTCCGGCCCACAAACATGATACGTCATAATTTAATTAAGTAGGATGGCTGCTAAGTGGATAAGTGCGGTAGACGAAGCAATAATTATTAACGTGCAGTCCCAAGTCAGCACGTTATGAATATTAATTGGTCTACCCCCCAAAAATGAATTCAGACCCTTCCAATTGTTACCATTGAACTGACATGGAAGATACCACCAGAGTTCAAGGGGTTAAGAGTAAAGAGTAACTTCCTGTCAATTCACAATAGGATTTACATTATGACAACCCAAAAGAAAAATAATAAATTTCAGATGACTTCATTTGAGTTCTGTGTCCCACCACCGGCCTTGTTTCTTTGGCGATGGTGGTGGTATTATGCTTGAAACATATTTCGATAAAGATACATTCTAAATACAAATTAACCCAAATCAATTGGAATCATATTCATTCAACCCAGCTGATTTGGGATGGTTTTTAACCCAATTTATTTTTAGAGTGTTTTGTTGGCATTATCTCTCTCTATTTGATTACATGTCTCTATTGTTGTAATATGTTTGGGGCAGCAATCCCCCTTTGCACCTCTCGGTTCCTACGTACATAGGCAAAACCATTCCGGTTTAAAGATCAACGGACAAATGTTCTAACAAAAATATCAAAGTCGGAAAAATACTATACATTGATTTTTTCTTGGCTCCAAACATGGACTAAAGTTTTCATGAAAAGCTTTTGCAAGTTCAACAGGTGCTTTTTTACAAAGATCAAGGAAGGTTTTCCGGAAAAATGTATTTTTTTCGAAGTTGTGCACGGATTCAAAAACTCCAACGTCACTTTTCGTATGGCCCGGGTCACGAACAAACCACATGCAGAGTTTCGGCTCGTTATACATCCAGAAGGTTTTAAGTCCCAATTTTCAGTTTAGTCGCTGCACACTCTATGACTTTTAAACTTCTTATATGTTTGAGATTTAGCATATGTTTGGACCTGGAAGTTTTATAAATAATTCTTTGCGGTCCACACGAATGAGATATTTCTTAATATTCACTAAAACAACGTAGATTTTTCTTTTTATTTTATGCAACATGAAATTTTACTGCGCAATATTCAGCCAGCTGCTGATCGTACAAGACGACGTTCAAGGCGACGTCAGGCGCCGAAGCATGAATATTGTTCACCCGTGGAAAGTGACCAGTCCAATGCTGCCGTACTCTACTTTCTTATGGTACTATATTTGATACCAGAACGTATACCACGCACGCATACAAATGGATGACTGTGATATAGAGATCGGTAATATACCGAAAAAATCGAAACGATACTAATTACTAATATCATGGGATAGCGAAAAATTACCGAACCAATCGATGAATACCGAAACCGTCTGAATTTTTCAAATTTTCCTACATTCCCTATTTATAAGTCCCTGTTGTGGCTTGATAACACTTGAAAGAACAAGTCACAAAATTACTGTTGATATGATTTGTGGTCATAAAAGAATGCCACTGTTGAGCTCATTCATTGGCAGTGTCGTTTACAGCGTTGTGGTAGAATGATACTACAACTTATTATGTTTTTCCTGATGTGAATTCCTCTTTGGTACTATCAGCAAATCTCAGTCAAGTCAGATACCGAATACCGAACCGAAACCGAGGTATAACGCCCCCCCCCCCCCCCCACTAAAAAAAACCCTCGAAACCAATACCAAACTCAAAAGTTCAATAACCCCCATCTCTACTGTGGTACCAGATTCATTCAGTGGTGTGTGTGTGTGTGGGGGGGGGGGGGGGGGGGGGGGGGGCAGTATGACCAAGTTGGAGAACAATACGCATTAATTGAATAAGATGTTGCGTCTTGTCTGTTACATATTTATTTTATTTACCCATCAATTAGATTTTCAAGAAATCTTATGTTTTTTAACTATTATTCCAACTAACTAATCTTCCAACTACATCAAGAAGGCATGCCTTCTATGAAGTCATGGCTTGATGGTGTAGTTGGCATGTTTAACCCTTTGAGACACTTTAATTATCCTGACGTTCAAACGTCACTGGGAATTCAGTTTCTTCAACGATTTTCAAAATGCGACGCCAAACGTCGGAAAGTACAAATAAAAATAGTCAATAGTTCACTGCTTGGAGTAACGTACGATGTTTATTCTCGAGTGGGATGCGGAATGTTATTTTTTCACGAGGCGCTAGCCGAGTGAAAATAATCCCCGCATCCCACGAGAGAATAAACATCGTACGTTACTCCAAGCAGTGAACTATTGTGTTTATTATATTTCCCTGATAATATTTGCAACACAAATAACCCCCTTGCGTCATCTAAGAGAAGTTTCCCAAGATCGCTCAACTTGTTTTGACGGTTAGAAAAAACGGCGCATGAACACAAAACCATGAATGAACGAACTGATAATATGACGTCATCAGAAGGGAATGCAATGGCGCTCGTTTTCAAATGGAAATTTAAGTGACGGGAGATATGAACTTATGAAGGAAATCAACACATTTTAAAGAAATAATTCATGAATGAGAAGTCATGTTCAACTTCTTATAACTTTGTGTGGATGTGTACATAGTTATTGTTCGCTGTCAGTTGGAATATCAAGAAGAATATTTGTCGAAGTGGATTGGGTGTTATCGCTGGATTTCGAGGCGGAACAACTGCAATGGTAAAAGTAGTCCGTCATGACTGGGAGTAGGATATCGCCGTGGGAGTTGAATAACACTTTCGAGGTCGTGGGAGTAGGATATGGTTTTTATTTACAAAGGAAAAAGCTGTAGAAATATGATAACAAGATATTTTTCACATTAGTGATTATGTGGTTGAGGGTTAGCATATTCCAGAGGCACTCTCCAATAATTTGTAATAAAACAAATTTATATAAACAAAATATTATTTGTGTTTGACTGAATATGATATATAAGTTAATTTTTTCTGGGAAGCGACTGGAAACGGCCAAATAGGGGCCATGTCGCCTCGTGAAGATGCTAATAACTATATGTATCCTATTGGGGGCGCGGTGGCTCAGTAGGTAGAGGTGCAAGCTGCAAGCCGAGAGGTCCTCGGTTCGAATCCCACCTGCGACAACCGCTTTGTGTCCTTGGGCAAGACACTTCACCCCCGTTGCCCATCTGGGGGCACCGTGGAGTCGTGGACTAAGGCGTACTGCACGTCGATGGTGCACTTGTCTTCAACCAATGCTAACCCTGCTGGTGTGGAGTAGTATGTTGGGGAGCTGACAGTCGCTCGCCGTTGCTCGGTGGCTCTCTCCGGGTACTCCGGCTTCCTCCACCCGTAAAACTGTCATGGTCATGATTAGCCACAGTACAGAAATATATGACCTTAAACCCCAATAAATAAATAAATAAATAAATAAATGAATAAATAAATAAATAAATAAATATGTATCCTATTGCATTCAGTATGCTTGTATATAACTGAATTCTTCGAATAAAATTCTGTTCTCTTCTGTTCTAAGCAAGAAAGGTGTTGGCTTTTGCTCTGGTGTCCTCATTTTTGAAAGCCCTGGTAGTGGCATCTAGTAATGAACAGTTAAGAAGTCTTGACAGCAGGATTAAATTAGTCTCTTAAGCTGCGATAACATTCGGCTCAACGGTTGTCACTGAGCACTATTCGGGAGAAAATAGGAATTGAGGTTAAAACTTACAAAAAATCGAAAAATAATAACAAAGCAAATGACCACAAAGTATCAACGCGCTGTTTGATTTCGTGCGTCATAAGGCGTAGAAAAGTATCAATGGTTTAATCAGTCGAGACTTGAACCATCACAGTCAGGACAATTCAGGTGTACGCCCTTCACAGTCGGTCATCTTCGCGAAGCCCCATGCAGGTGGTTTGTTTGATTGGAAAACTGTCACGTCTATATCTTGAGATTTTTATGTAATTAACAAAATATTCGTGTTTCCCTGATTGTTCCCGTAATCCAGGCTGGAGTGTTAAGGTCTATCGTCGTCCTGTATGTCAAAGATATCTGGTTTCCTTAACATTAATATTCAAGGCAGCCTGTCGTACAATTTCAAAAATTCGAAGCGCGTATGTAATTGGCATACGTTGATTCTATGATATATTCAGACCCATTGATATGAGAATAATTTTCTTACAAACCATAGCAATATATATGAAAGTAATTAGCATTATAATGAATATAAAAATATTTCCGTTTTAAAATAAATATATCAAGTTTGTAATCTTAAGATTATCGTTAAGTTATTATACAACATTTTTAATTGGTGTTCAGAAAGCGCACTGAAAGGACAAATATATATCGCTTTGAAACATTCCTCGGGGGATTCGCCGTATTGAAAAGCATCTAAACCTCTTCACTGCTGAGTTATTTTGAGGTGAACTAGGCCTGTTCTCAGTCACAGAAATACTCACCTTGTTTTGTTGAACTACGCGCCTTGCTTTTATTATATTTTTTTTGCCACATTCTTCTTTTTGATTCTCAACAGTCCCTCTAATGTTTGCAACTGCAGCAACAATGACAGAACATTTGTAGTGTGGAGTGGTTCCCCTTTGGGAACGTAACAGTTGCAACATTGTCATCGTTATAGACACAGACTGTTAATAATTCGCCTTGTTGTCGTCTGCACTTGGAAGCAGTCGAATCAAATGAAACTATTCATTAATTTCAAGAGTTTAAGCACGTACGAAACACAGAGGCCCAATGGCATGTAGCGGTTTTGTGTCAAAAGCGCATGTATGGATTGAGAGAGTTTTCTGTTGATAGAATTTTGACACAATTGTTCCTGGAGTCGGCTTGAATAAGATTCCCAAATTTTAGACAAAGGCGCGTGCATAGATCAAGTACTCGATTGTGAAATTACAATTAACAACCTTTATTTTTTTATTAGCATCTGCGCCCAGATATAATGAAACACAGGTGTGTAAGGTAGGAATTTCAGGATTTCAAATTCCACCCAAACAGCAACGGTAAATGCTGTTCCCAAATAGGGTAAATGTATCCCTAATTCTGCGGCGTTTGAAAATTTTCCAAATAAAAAGGTTTACAGCGTTTGGCTTTTATAGTTTCATCAAATATTCCTCATGCATGTAATATTGCATAGGGTCTATAATACGGCCAGCGTGGACTGGTCACTTTCCACAGATGGGTAATATTTCCACGGATGCAATAATATTAGATTCCAAACACTAATTATAGGAATAATCCTCAAAAGTTTAATTAATGAAGCACCGGGTACAACCCGGTGTTTCATTAATTAAAATTTTGCTGATGATTTTTATTACCAAGTAAATGCATGCGTGGACATCACTGCCCACTCGTGCATTATGACCAGTTCAGGACATGTACTGTTCCTGTCGATTCAACAGATAAATAACTTTCAAAAACCACAGAGCTCTCGCTCGTTTATGACACTGTCGATGCCTATTGCTTTTCACCGACGAGCTCTGTGTGAGCATAAATATATTCATATTTGTGATATTTCCTATTAAAAGTCATGCGTAATTTACATTTAAATAGGATTTTGACTTGACATTGGGAAACTAAGAAGCCTTCCCGAGTAAACTTTTCCTCAAGGAGGGAAACCCGTGATAATAGCGAAGACCTGTAACAAGAGGCTGTACACTATGAGACCGGAAGCCTAAAGACGCCGTGAAGGAGAAATGTTCAGAACTTTTTCATCCACCAGGCCACAAAAGGGCGGATCGGTATCTGCTATTATGTCCAAATTAGACTAATCTAAAGGCCTGTCAGAAGCCCGGTGGCTCAGTAGGTACAGATGCAGGTTGCAAGCCGGGAGGTCGTCGGTTCGAATTCCACCTGCGGCAATCGCGTTGTGTTCTTGAGCAAGACACTTCATTCCGATTGCCCACGTGGGGGATCGGTGGCGTTGTGTACTAAGATCGGTGGCGTTGTGTACTAAGGCGTACTGCACGTCGATGGTGCACACTTGTTTTCAACCAGTGCTAACCCTGCTTGCGTGGAGTTAGTGCGTTGAGAGTCTGATAGTTGCTCCTTGTTGTCGGTGTTTCTCTCGGGGTACTCCTACTTCCACCACCCGTAAAACTGTCCGACCCGAGGTGACCCCTGCTGTCGAAAGGGTCGTTCAAATCCAATAAATAAATAAAGAAAGAAATCTGCCATTATGCTCAAATTAGACTAATTTATAAGTCTGAATTCAATCTTATTTTAACAACGGAATCACAAATGCACTAAACGATATATAGAGGCTATTACTTGGGTAGTTTCATATTGACCGAGATATCAGCCAGAGGTAACTTTATATCAGCCTGAGGCCAAAGGGCGATGACTGATGTGAAGTTACCGAGGGCTGATATCTCGGCCGATAAGAAACAGACTGACTAATAATTTCTTTATTTATTAACCCTTTGAGACTTTAATTATACTGACGTTCAAACGTCACTGGGAATTCAGTTTCTTCAACGTTTTTCAAAATGCGACGTCAAACGTCGGAAAGTAAAATTAAGATATTTTTCACGTTTGTGATTATCTGTTTGAGGGCTAGATTATTTTTGGTGGTCTGAATTTGTGATTCAGAACTGTTCTATTACAAATTATTGGAGAGTGCCCACAGGCACTCTCCAATAATATGTAATAAAACAAATTTATATAAACAAAATATTATTTGTATTTGAATATGAAATATAAGGAAGAAAAGTATTGGTTTTTGCTCTGGTATCTTCATTTTGTGAAAGCCCTGTTATGTGCTTCTGGCACTCAACAAGTTAATAAGGCTTGACAGCAGGATTATATTGGTATTTTAAGCTGCGACGCCAATTGGTTCGACGTTGTCACTGAGCACTATTCGGGAGAAAATAGGAATTGATATTAAAACTTTAAAAAATCGAAAAATAATAACAAAACAAATGACCACAAAGTATCAAGGCGCTGTTTGATTTCGTACGTCATAAGACGTACAAAAGTATCAAAGGTTTAAATCAAAACAAATAATTACAAAAAATCTCAGATCTGTTACAGTTTTCTAACAGTGTTATTGTTTCTCATTCTTTTCACAAAGTTCGGAGTTTCCTCTTCTCCTGCTTTTAGTTTAGCTATCAGAACGTCTCGGCTTCCTTACAATGGAAGCCGCGATGCTCGGATGGCTAAAATACCTTTCCTCCCAATTCGACGAGTCTCCGCTTGCCTTGTCGATAAATGGATTTTCTGTACCACTCTTCTTTTTTTCTATTCACCCACCTCATCATTAGTTATTGCCATCTCTAATTCTTCATTATACAAAACTCTGCTTCAAACAACTCCAACATGCCTGGTAACGTCAATTTTCCTGATTGCGTTCGATGAATAACTGTCAACATTTCGATGTAAACAAATTGGTTGCGCGTAATAACGCGTCAAGGGGGACAACTCTAACTTGGCGAATACTGGCCAAGATCGGCTTCATATCAACCGAGTTTGACTCGATATCAGCCAAGTTTGATAATGGGCATTCTGGGAAAGAACATCCTATCAAATAAATATTGATAGCACCGTTCACTGTTTTTAAATTTTCCTTTCACAAAGACTGGTGCTCTCTGGTTGGAGCAACCTGAATGAACTAATCATTGTGGTAATTTCTTTGGTATGATTCTGAAAACAAAACAGGCCCAGAAGGCCATAGGCGCTCACCTGAAAGAAGTTGAAAGGCCGGCTGTTTTTTTACCGCTTTTCAACCACGGCAATTGAGTCTAGCTAGGCATATTACTGAAAGTAAATAGATTTCACATAACTGACTGCAATATTTTTAAACACAACTTTCGGGCACATAGTGAACCTTGTTTATTACTTTACCTAACACGAAATGCAGACGACACTTAAATAACTAAATTTTCCATTTTTTGCGCCCAAAACAAAGGTTATGACCCCTCATTGGAACGAGCTCCATGGAGTCGTTCCAAAGAGGGGTCATAAACTATGTTTTGCGACCAAAAAAAAAGAAAATTAAATGGTGATTTTTGTGAATAGCGACTGCCTGGTTTTGGCCGTTATGTTGGATAAAGGGTTATAGTATCATTGTTCTTAAACATTAGAAACTCTGATGGGTAGATTTGTGTCCGATTACTGCTGGAAAGGTTTATTGATAAGAGTGTGCCTGTATTTTAATATGCAAAAAATACCATTTGCCTATCTATACTATTAGCTGTACAGGCATATACCCTTGCGTATCTTTATGTACTCTGAACCAGTGTGCGTGAAGACAGATGTGATGTTTTTAGCAATGGCTATTATTCAACAGTTACGATTCTCAAAGGGGAACAACTCAACATCCTTAAAGGGTCCGTCACGGTTGCTGCATTCTTCAGTATCAGAGGGTCTCGTGTATCAAGAAACTTGAATATGGCAAACACGTTCTGTTTTATTGGTAACTAGCAGGGTTACCCGGTGTTGCTCGGTAAGAAAAAAATTTGGTCATAACTTTTGGTGCCCCTCTACACTCCCACCCCCACCCCACCCCGATACTTTTTTAAACCTCACCATTAGGTTCCTGATAAAAACGTACCCCTAGTAGACCCCTTTGAAGACATATATCGGTACAAAATATCGGTAAAAAAAAAATTTGGTCATAACTTTTGGTACCCTCCTGCACCCCCACCCCACACACTTTTTTAAACCTGACGATAACCTCAGCCATAAAAAAGTACTCCTAGTTGACCCATTTTGGACACTCGGGGTGGCCCATATTCATTTCTATAGCGGACAGACAGACAGACATACATACAGACATTCTAAAATATAGTATAGATATACATTACGGCCTTCGTGGACTGGTCACTTTCCACGGGTGGGCAATATTTCCACTTACGCAATAATATTAGATTCCAAACACTAGGTATAGGAATAATCATCAAAAATTTAATTAATGAAGCACCGAGTTTAACCCGGTGCTTCATTAATTAAAATTTTGCTGACGATGATTTTTATTATTTTTATTACCTGGTAAACGCATGCGTGGACACCACTGCCCATGCATGGATTACGACCAGTCCACGGCGGCTGTACTGTGAAGCCAACAACAATGTCGAATACACAACACGGGGGCGCGGTGGCGTCGCGGTAACCGGTTCTCGTCAGATCACCGAAGTTAAGCAACGTCTAGCGCGGTTAGTAGTTGGATGGGTGACCATTTCAGCGACTGATCCGTGCTCCCGCGTTGTGTCCTTGGGCAAGGCACTTAATCCCGATTGCCTATATGGGGGCACGATGACGCTGCGTACTAAGGCGTACAGCACGTCGATGGTGCGCATGTCTTCAACCAATCTGACCCAGTCTGTGCCGCGGTGCAGAGTTCAGAGTTACGATGTTGAAGAGCTGACAGCTGCTCGTCGTTGCTCGGTGATTCTCTCCGGGTACACCGGCTTCCTCCGCCCGTAAAACTGTCACCGACATGATATGCCCCTGGCTGTTAATGTGTCGTTAAACCCTAATAAAAAAAATGCACAACAAAAAATTCTGACGGTTTTATAATGCTGGAAATCCATTTCAATCACATTAAAACATTAAAAAACAATATTTCAAAATGTTCCGAATGCATTTACTTTTAATCTTCACCATTCCTCTCTTTAGAATAAGTTTCAAAGATGGTATCTGAATTTTAGTCATCCGAATATTCATGACAGGTATTAGATGCCGAATCCTCATTGTGGCAATAATTTTTATCTGTATAGTTCGCAATATTTCACATGTTTACTTGTTCCTTTACATTTCAAACCATAGGTAACTTTATTTTCGATTCGACGCAATCGTTTTCTCTATTCATTTTCAAGTGGGATTTATCTCCCCTAACTACGTAAATGTCTTCTGCTTGTGTGCTACGGTAAGACACAGATCGTAAGTTGTAAGCATTTCGACAAAGTGACCAATAACAATACGACAATATTCTTTGTGGTATGACATAGAGAGTAATCATTTGACTGGACTGGTTACGTGAAATAATTCATGAGAGGTGAGGGACGTTGTACAAACACGAGTTCGAGAATGCGCACGAGTGTTTTACAATATAGTCCCTTGCCTCGAAAGAATTATTTCACGTAACCAGCCCAGTCAAGCGATTACTCTGTTTACTACATTTCATTATTAACGATAATTATATTATTTAACCCTTTACCTAACGTAAAGGTAAAAAACGGCCAGCGCTATTCTCAAAACTCGCCAATTAATTTTCATTATTTTTTCATTTTTTTTCTCTAAAACATAGGTTATGACCCCTCATTGGAACGAGCTCGTCGAGCTCGTTCCAATGAGGGGTCATAACCTATGTTTTTGAGACAAAAATTGAAAATAATAGTTATTCAAGAATTTTTTTTTGCAAGTGTCGTCTGCTTTTCATGTTAGGCAAAGGGTTAAAAAAGCAAAAAAAAAACAAAACAAACAAATAATGAAGTCCCCATTACACCCACGCAAAGCGTCTTCGTTTGCGCGCACGGATACATGACACAATTGTTGATTGCATAATTCACTTGTGAAGTTATCGTTTATAATCAAACCCGGAAATCCCAGTAAATCACACTTTGGAAAGTAATAAAAATGGATATATACATATATAGGAAAATAGGACGGGCTGAAGGTTCTCAAAAAGTTATGCCGGCCATGCGTTCCGAGTTATAGCAGTCGATACTTCGCATTTTTACATTATCAAAAAATAAGCATCGTGAATTCCAAGATTATCGATTTTGGGATTTCAGACTGTGTGTCAAATTATATGACAACAAAATTCATGATGACCATGTCTTTCAAGTGTCAGCAGCAAAAATATTACTCGTGTAGGAATATCATCCTAAATATGCAAAGGACATCATTTGTATTTGTCGGATTAGTGATACCGGCTGTATGGCATGGAAAAGGAATTGAACAAAATGCAGTTGTAAAAAATACACCTTGGACACACATTGTTTTCACAAAACTCGATAAAACACCTTAGTTCCCATCTTGATGGAGTCCCACGTTCGCCTGTAAGCTGCGTTCAAACCAGGGTTCACTAGAAATTCTTCGTGGAAGCGCTCCGTAGATCATTGATCTCTCCCCAATAACACCATAGGGCACAGAGGAGATTATTAATGCGAAACTAAAACTAAGAACACAAAAAGAAACCCAAGTACGCAAAACAAAAATAGCAGAACTGTACTTATTGACGTGTATTTGTATCATCACTTCAAGTGTTGAATCCGTTTCGTAGCACGACAAGATGAATACACTTTAAATAAAACGTTTCATAGAATTTTTCAGTTTTTTCAACAAATAGCTCATGACCTCTCATAGGTCCGTGCTCAACGAGCTCGTTCCAATGAGTGTTCACAAGCTATAATTTGCAATCAAATATTGAAAAAACGTTTCAATTGCGATTTTCGAGTTCAGAGAGAAACTGTTTTTACGATAATACGTTAATTAGGTGACAGGTTGATACCACGTTTGTGGGATATATCTTTCTGATTTGTAGCGTAATTCAATTAATTTATTCAGACTGCAACTTTATGGTCGTGAATTAAAAATATTATTATTTGGATTTCCCCATAAATTTACAGAATTTCACTCAGTATTATTGAACTAACACCCTTTTTGGTGCTCGACCTCACTGGCGGACTGTGCAAAACTGGCATATATTATTATTATTATTTATTGGTGTTTAAGGTTACATAGTTTTGCACAATGGCTAATCGTGACCGAGACAGTTTTACGGGTGGAGGAAGCCGGAGTATCCGGAAAGAACCACCGAGCATCGACGAGCAACTGTCAGCTCCTCAACATTCTAACTCTGTTCAAGCTCCGCTTAAGCAGGGTTACAGCGGTTGAAGACATGTGCACCATCGACGTGCAGTACGCCTTAGTGCACGGCGTCATCATGCCCCCATATAGGCAACCGGGATAAAATGCCTTTCCCAAGGACACAACACGGGTCATCCCAGACGGGGATCGAACTTGGAACCTCTAGCATAGAAGTCCAACAGGCTACCACTGAGCCACCGCACTCAAAACTGGCATAGAAGCCAGCAATAGCAAGAAATTATTTTTGCGTTTTGGAGATGAGTCGAGAGAAGCAATGCTGTAATTGTCGCGCACCAATTCCATTGAGTGTAGCAAATAAAATCCATAAAATCCTATTTCGATGTATTTATCAGATGGAAGTTCATACAATGTTAACTGCAAAGGTTGTGGATCAAAACCGATTTCTTTATTGAACATACACAGACAGAAAGACGATTGTTCAGCTTTGTGGCGAAAGATGTGCTCTCTTCTCCCGTGTAAATGATCATTGTTGGCATTGCGGAGTCGCGTAAGCCTGAGTAAATAATCCATATTTAATCGTGATGTAAATACACAAGAGATAAACTCAATTATTGACATTATCTGGGGTAACGCAGTCAGATAATTGATAATGTACAGAAAATAGTCTTTGTTAGCGGCTATATTAATTTATATAATATTATCATACCCTCTTCAACCTCCCCAAATGCCCGGTAAAAACTTAACTCTTTCAGGTTGGGTTATTATGGACTCTGTTTAACAACCCTGACTTATATGGTCATGAAAATAGACTTTCGATAAAATTATCTCCCCTGAAATTATTAGACAAGCGAGAAAGGTCAAATTGAGAAGCAAGTTATTGTTGAGGAAACATTTATGACTCAGTATAAAATAAAGCGAAATTTCCTTTTAATAAACGAAAATAACAGACAGCTCCCTGAGCTGTCTGCTATTTTCGTTTATTAAAAGTAACAAACGGAAACTTGGCTTTTTATGATAAGCTAATTAGAAGCAACTAGTTCACGGATAATCCGTCATCACATTTTCATAGATGCCCACGAGACACGATGTCCACAAGACAGAAAATCCCTTCTGGAGACTAGAATCATTTCTGTCCTGATGCTGTTGACGTGCACTAGCAAAACTGCTTTCTATATATCTGCACAGACATTTGCCGAAAGTGTGATCAGAAAAGAGGAAACCCACCATGAATTTTGTTCTCAAAAGTGAACATTAAACCATTAATTATAATTTTGAAGCAATGTTGAGATACGTGAAAATGATAATTAATGTTTTCGTGTTTTATTTTGGGCTACGTTTTAAGTTGCAATATGTCTTAGTGTACAGAGTTACCGCGCCCCTGCGTGGGCAGTCGGGATTAAGAATCTGGCCATTAGACACTGCGCATATGGCAAGGATCATTGCGAGGTCGTGCTGACAATAGATAAATCACCTGAGGAATGATTTCTAGTATAGTCTTGGCTGCCTGTTAAGGCAGCCAAGACATGATTATAAATCACTGCTAAGCAACTGGACATGTACAGGTTGTAGCCTCGTCGAAATTCAAGATAATTTCACACACGTCTTTAAAGGTTAAGAAAATTGAAAAGAAATTCAGTCACGTCTTTCAGGGAAATGAACCCTTCAACTGCTATTAAGCCTCTACAATGCCGTCTGAGAAGCGAAAATAGGAAAATATGAAATTTCAGACAGTTCTGGCATTCAATGAAAGGTTCGGTTCGGGTTGGTGTGGGGGTATCCCAATGATATCGGTATGGGTTCGCTTTTTCGGTATATTACCCATCTGACTAGTTGGTTGACTACTAAAAGAGCGAAAAAAATTGGGATATAATGTTAAGCTTCCACGCCTTGATAACACTCAGGCATAACTCGGTGCAGCAGACCCCCCCCCCCCCACCCCATCCCCCTCATACCAGGCATCATTTTGTATAGAAGAACGTTTGAGGTGCAATCAAGCATTCCTTAAGTGTACATATACATTATTGTAACAGCAGATTCAATGAACTTATCAAATTTAACCATGCTAATAGAAATATTAATTTTTCTATTTGATTTATGAAGAGTGAAAAACAAAACCTATATTCTTTCCATCGGTCCATAAAAGATTAACCCAAACCACAAACAACACGAGTAATATAATAACTAACATAATCACCAGTGATCGTGAATATATTATTTATCATGTTCACTGGAAAAGGCATGTATAAGTTACTGTACGGTCGCCATGGGCACTTTTCCACGGGTGGACTTTTTTGCCACGGTCGCAAGAATATTAGATTCCAAACATTAATTATAGGAATAATCAGCAAACATTTAATTAATGAAGCACCGGGTAAACCCCGGTGCTTCATTAATTAAAATTTTGCTCATGAAAATTTTTAATACGTGATAAAAAAATTCACTGCCCACGCGTGGATAACGATCAATCCACGACTTCTGTACTGTACTTGAAAAGGTCACCAGCTTGGGTTTTTAAACACCACTTACAAAACAGTTACCAAGGGAACCAGTCCTCTGGCATTTGCAACAGCTGTACCACACATACAGTACTGTGATTACAAAAGCGCCATCATTCTCGATCAGATCCCGATCCAATCTTGACACACTTACACCAACGAGCCGTTCTTTCCAAGGACAAAATGAAAACACACAAAAATAGTATCTGTGATTATATAGCCTTGCATTTCCTATACGACTGGTGAGTTTCTGTAGCGTTGTGGGGAGGAGAGTGGAGATAGTTTTCCGACAGGGGCGCTACCCATTTACGATCTGGACGACGTTCTCTGTCCGCTAATGTGATTACGGGACTGTACATACGCAATGTGGAGAAGGCAGATAAAAGTTTTCATTTTTCATAGGGTGAAAGTTTGGCTTGGAAATTTTAACATATTTTAAATTTATAATGATTACTTTAATGCAGAACAAATCCGATGAAATTTCAAAGCACTTATCTGATGTAAAGTGCAGAGAAAAAGTAACACCAGGAGCCATTACTATACAACTTTTTACAATTGTATTTTCGAGAATTGTATCTTCTACCTATTAACCTTACTGACTAAAATGAATCGGCAGCTTTTTAAAAGATGTGGTAATTTGCCAGCTGGCAAATTGCCACATTTTAAAAATTGCGAATGGTTCATTTTAACCCATTAAAAATTGAAAACTGGAAAATACAATTATAAAACTTTCAAAATGTTGGCCCTTGAAAATACTATCACATCAGTACAGGGATGTCCATAGCCAGCAAGGGAGATAAGTACTTTTACACCCAATTGCCAGTTATTCTTATTTTGAGCAAAAGATTTCATAAGAAAAATATCTCCGAAATGTGTCTGTAGGAGATGCAAGTCTTTTAAAGGAAAATCGTCCCCATCTCCAATGCCTTATGATAATGGCGAAACGTATCAAAATAAAACTTCAAAAGATAACAATTGTAGGAATAACTACACCCAAAATATTCCAATGAGAGATCATTATAGCGTGAAAAAGAATAAGATAAGATATTTATTGTCTCAGTATCAACAGAGATAGATGACAAGAACATTGATAACATGTAACAAATTACAGGAACAAATCAAATGGACGCATACGATTACAAACAGGTATTAAAGACTTATTGACGGCTCAGATCAAGCAATGTGATACGCTCTTGGATATATATGTACATATAGAGCGTGGCGCACATACGCACACACGCAAGCCCTCAAACCCACACGCACACGCGAACACACGCACACGCGAATACCCCCCCCCCCCCCCCCACACACACACACGCGCACACGCGCGCACCTTAATAGGGATTTATGGCAACTTGCTTTTCCTACATTCGAGCGCAGTGTTTATGAACCTGATAATTTCAGGGGTAATTTCGTAATCAGCTGTCTGCATGAAATTATTCAAGAAGCCTTCCGGTGAAACACTGGAGTAATTTATGCCGCATATATCTTCTATGCGTGAAAACAGTGTTTCCCGGAGTGGACTGTATTGCCCACACTGAAGAAGGAAATGTAATTCATCTTCGACCCCAGAAGAACAAATCGGACAGATTTGAGCGTCCCGTGGTATCTTGCTACTCCTGGCGTAACGCCCGACCTCAATCATCAGAGGGTGAGAACTCGCTCGAATCTGGGTGAATTTTGCTATTTGTAAAGGATTGAGTGGGAGGAGCAAATACGATTCAAATTCAAAGTCTCGTTTTATTCTACGATAAAACGCCAGCTTGCTATCTGATTGCAGCTTGTAGCGCCGCTAAAAATAGTAATTGTGCTTAAGTTTAGTTTTAAGGGCGTGAATTAGGCCCTTATGGTCGAATGTTGTCTGATTTCCCCATGCATGTAGAAACCCTAAATGGGTTAATATAGACTTCATTCTCTGGGCCCAAAGTGATCCACGTCCGTCAAGAGAGTCAATTAAACATATGTGGGCTAAATCGTCAGACTTGAGGTCAAGAAGATGCAGCCAAAAACTGACAGCGTGGACGATGACGTGTATATCAACCGGATATTCCCCAAGTTCTCCACGAGCAGCAATGTTTGAGCTATGCCTACTGACGTGTAATGCTTGCTTGCAGAAACGAAGAGATAGTTTTCCATAAGGTTGATTATCGTACAGGGTTTCGAGCGCTGTATTGTTTGTAAGACGGTCTGTATTCAGCGATAGTGGTCCCCATACGTCAGCTGCATACGTAATTATCGGCTTGATAAGCGTGTTAAATAGTTTTATATTAGTTCGGGCATTCATTTCTGAAATTTAATTCCATCACATTCAAAGAAATCCGTTCAAGATGTTTAGGCGATAATATCAGGAGGAGATTGCAAACGAGGTGTGCCGAAGTATTTCGTGGTGAGTTATTGCCCTTGTTGGAGTTAGGTGGCGGGGGATTGGCCATCTCAGGGTGTTGCACTTGTTATTTGTGCATTAATGAAACCTTATCACTCTGAAGTCTTCGCTGTACATCGTTAACACTACCTGAGACGTACTTGAAGTCTGAAGTGCTACAGATTTTGTTATCGTACCGCTAATCTGGCGGAACAATGTATTCGTGTGTACTTGATGAACCAATACATATTTTATCACAAAACATTCTTCAACCTACCGCAGGACGTACTTCTCGTATGTATATATTTGTCCCCAAATTCGCGTATTGGTTTTATCGTTTGCTAAAATACGAATTAATGATGCCTCAAAGGTTGTGAGTTTGGTTTGGGATGTTTTTGTAACCTACTCCTGGGCAATGTTTATTCTGGCGACAGACACGGGTAAAATATGTGATGTTTTGTCACTGATCGTGTTCCTTATACAAGGCACCCGTGCTCAAATCAAATATGATGTTTGCATAATACATTTGATGTACAAACACACAGAGACTTAATAATAGCATTGTCGCTGCAGTTCAAAGAGTTTTGGTGATAATTAAGCCGTTGTGTATCAAGGCTGTGTGAAAGTTGTGATACAGGGTATTTCTGCTATACAACAAGCCCGCCCGATTTACTTAATCCTCTATCCGTTACGTTTTTGAGAATATCTATTATCTGCATGTGTCCATCCAAAGGATTGTTTGTGATTTCTAAGACAAGTTTCAGTATCATTGCAGCTTATACATCGCTGGGTACAACCTGCAGGTTCAGGAGACTAATTTTTCATGTGTTGTTTTACATAAATAATAAAAATAAATGCCTGTTAAATATCCGGAACTCCACCAAAATGGCTGTGACGAAAATGACAGTGGCGAAAATGACACGACAAGTTATAATGGCAACGATTAACAAACACAACAATGCCATAACCCCAAGGAATTTGAGTGTCGAAGCTATTGACCACTTTGGCAACAAAGAATTGACTGATAACTGCTAAACGATTAATCTTTGAATTATTGGCGTTGAGAAACTTTTAACCCTTTCCCAACGTAACGGCCAAAACCGGCCAGCGCTATTCACAAAAATCGCCAATTAATTTTCATTATTTTTTTATTTTTTGTCTCAAAAACATAGGTTATGACCCCTCATTGGAACTAGCTCGACGAGCTCGTTCCAATGAGGGGTCATAACCTATGTTTTTTGAGACAAAAAATGAAAAAAAATTAGTTATTCAAGAATTTTGTTTTCAAGTGTCGTCTTTTTCGGGTTAGGTAAAGGGTTAATAAAATGCACGATCCTTCAATTAAGGGTTGAATCCGATGCAAAGGCGACAATCTCCCAAAATTCAATTTTCTTATTTTTTAATATATTTAACGATTAGTGATTTCATTCGCGAACGTTGTAATTTTAACACATTATATTTCTTTTCTGACTATTTCTTAACTGCCATTTTTACCGCTAACGTTTTGGTGTCGTCACTGCAGTATCACTATGACCGAAAATGTCCACTCTGGGGAGTTTACTGAGTAACCACACTCGTCGAATCGTATTATGGACGTCGCAAAAATGACCAATTGGTAAATGAGGCGTATAAGCCTGTTTTGTCTCAACTGTAATGGCTCAAGTCTCGACTGATAATAGAGACCTTTCGCACAATGAACAGCGACTGAAAAGAATTACGAACGAGGTATCACGTCACTGGAATATGTGTTCTTCCTATCAGTTGTAGTTTCCCCTTATCCGCAGTTATGATTACAGTTTCTCATCAACACTCGCAGATATATCATGTGGCAAAATGTTTGAGAGCATTTCTGAGCCCCTTAATGTGGAAGATCACTCTAAGATTGTGTCCTTACTGTCTAGTGTCCTTAAACTCGTAGTGGTAGGAAGTTTGAATGTTAGGATTTTCGCACAAACGCACTCGTAGTCGTCAATTCAGTGAAAAGCTCTTTTGGCCGCCCGACAAATTTACGACTACAATTGGCTTTTCGTAATTTTTATCAGTCGTTTTGCGACAGGTCTATAATATTGCAACTGTACATCATCAAGGCATGCCTTCGTTGTTGTTGAAAGATATCCACGTATAATCGTGCGGCAATTTCCTATTTAATTACAGTGTACTCCATGCTGGTAATGCGGAACCTACAACATTCCGAATCGAATACAGGAGCCAATACTATAAAACTTTTATTATTGTATTTGCTAGAATTGTATTTTCTACCTATTAATAAATAAATAAAATAAATATATGTAAAATTGTTAGTTTTTATTCAGCTTTTCATTAACCTTGTTCCTGGAGGTCATTGGTGGGGTATATTCGTAACATAGTCAGCAAGTGATCGGGTACGGGATGGTACCTGGCCACCTACTAACTATGTAATTAAAAATATTTTTCTATTTCAAACTCACCGGAATCGCACATTATGTACTCTACAGTTAAAACTAGAAGTCCTGTCACGAACTGTGTGCTTATCTAGGCTTAATTGCGCGTAGGAATTGCGCGCAATTGCCATATCGAATGGCATCCAAAGCATGGCAGGTTCTTTTGGTTATTCATAGCAAACGCAGGCAATGTTTCTGCCAATGGACCTCCGGGTTACCCGGAGGTCCATTGGCTGAAACATTGCTTGTGCACAGGCCATATGTACAGAATTTGATAGCCTTGTAGATTAACGCGCAGATCAACGTGCTATTTATGCGCATTTCATGACAGGACCTCTAGTTTTAACTGTAGCTGACAATCTTTTTATGTGATCATAAATGTATCAGTTGCATCACATCCACACAAGAAGAGTGTTCTATGAAAACTCTCAAACTATAGAGACCCGCCCAGCCATGGCATTGTTGTGTTTCTGCAGTGGTCTAAGAGTATCGTATCTGGGCCAAACACATTCTGGATAACATCAGTGACTGGTATAGCCCACCATACCTTATTGAGAAAATCCTTCATCCCGACATGCATCAAGATGGCTATTTCTATTTATCCCATAAATGGCCATTTATTTGAACAATAAAGGCCTTGGATAAATTTTTGCTTTATTCACCTAGTAGGGTGATAAATTTTCCCCATATGTTTAACACTGAAAGAATTTATTTCCCTAGTAGCGACGGACTTGTTGACCTCTGGCCTATACCACATTTGTCTAGCCTAATTAATAGTTCGATTGTTGATTTCTTTAAATTGTTTGAAAGTATTACACAATGCCAGTAGAAAACACCACCCACTGCTCATATAATAAAGTATTTTTGCAAGCTTAGCTCAAGTTTGTAGGGGAATTATATTTAGACAGAAATGTATTACTGCGCCTTGTTTATTTTTGCCAATTTTGCTAGTCGAGCGAATTGGACCAATGTTCTCCTCCCTTCTCGCCGTGTTCTGTGGCGAATTATAGCACGATTTTGCCGCGACTGCCCTGTAGAAGATTTATGGGATAAACAAAATAACGTATAGTGTTTTCAAGTAAAAAATTTATTCTACTCGTAGAATTAAGAATGAAACCGACGAGCCTCTGGCGAGTCGGTTTCATTCTTAATTCTACGAGTAGAATAAATTTTTTACTTGAAAATACCATACGTTTATTCTATATATACATACATCAGCTTTATTATCATATTTACCAAACTTCCACTCTCATTTCTTTTATGACCCAATATATAAAAAAATCAGGTCTCAGTTCATATATACCAGAAAAATTAGAACTGGTGACATTGGTTTTGTAGAGGTTGTACCTCACAACAGTGAGAATAAGTGAACTTTCCCCCCACGCTGCCCTGGCGCTGCATTTTGAAGTGTTTTGAATACCTTGCTTTGTTCTTGGATATCTGAAGCATATTTGGTCAAGCGCTGCTCTCGAGAAATATTAATTTATTATCAGTCCTGGTACAGATACGGAAGCAGACTTTCAGAAATCGTTTATGTCTTCTCTCAACTATGTGAGTTGAACACATATAGTTTTTGTGTTTTAGTCACCACAACCTTCATTCTGATGTATACATGGTATATACTTAATTGCTTTTATGGAAATTAGGATTTGGAAATTTCAAAGTAAATTGTACGTTGAAAATATTGATTGGTCTACCCCAAATAATGAATATGGACTCTTCTAATTGTTTTTATTGAACTGGCATGGAAGATACCACCAGAGTTCAAAGGGTTAATTAAATTTTACCAAATGACGACTGAGATTCTAGAGTGTTCTGGGCACGGGCGCTGACAGAAATTTTTGACCAGATCATGGCATAGTCGCGATCCGGTTGAAATACTCGCGTTTGTAAACACAGCACAAAATCCGCCCCTGATTGAAAATCCCCCAAAAGAAAATCGACCCGAAGAGTTTAAGTAAAGGTGGTTTAATTTCATTTTTTTTTAAATGTATTTTTTCTGCAAAGAAGCACATGAGCGAACTCGCGTGTGGTTGAAACACCGTGTGATATTACCAGTAATGATAAAATATGGTCTAAATGACACAGATAATGTAGATTTGTGGATACAGTGTATCAAAGTTAGACATAAATTGTATGAGATACGGCTGAAAAAGACATGATGCCCCGGAAGTGAAAACGATAATAACGCTTCTAACATCTACCAGAAAAAAAACTTTCTTAATTAACCTGCTATAAAATCGGTTTCTGTGTTGCGTATATTTTGTGACTTTATTGCTTCATTCTAAAAATAAAGATAGAAGCTATCAGCATAAACATAGGAATAATGTATAAAAAGACTTACATAAAGTGTACCATACCCTAGTTTTATTGGCAAAAGTCTGCAATTAGTGGCCGTGGTTTATTACTCGTGTAATACCATAAGAAACATTTGCTGCTAATTGTCTCTTCAAAGAATATATCAAGATTCTAAACAATATGTATAAGTCAATTTTTACATTAGTTTTGTTGAGCATTTTTTGTTGTTGTTAACCTAAGAGTGCTGAATTTACCTTAATCATGACTGCAGGTATGTTAGTCTTCAAACAACAAAATATTGGAATATATGTAATCGATTCGATTCGCGCTGAAATTTGCGGACGAAGTGCTCTCATAAGACTACCAAGTGTCTTCTCTTGAACACTTCTTCTATCATCAGGTCTCCTGTACAGGAGACCTGATGATAGAAGACGCGTTCAATAAGATTCCAGTTCCAAAACTACTTTGGTTCCGTTTCATTTCTGAAATATTCCGCATTTTAAAAATTTTTTTTTATTGATTTAGCCAAAATGACGAGTCGCCGATTGTCAGAAGCTGCATGCAATATCTACAGCATGAAGAACAGTGAGTTTCGATTCGATATCTTCCATCAAATTCAATTCGAACCGAAATATAAGATTCGCACGACCCATACGTTATGTGTTAGAGATACCGTACAAGGTCCGATGGACCCCATAGGTGTCTGGGCGATAATCTTGAAATGTGCATTTTGCGATTTACTTTTACACCTCATTCCTGCTCTGTTGCTGCGTGACTGCAGAGCTAAATGGGATAAGTCTGACGTACATGCGGAGTAATTGGCTGATAATAGCATTCACATAGCCTACTTGTACCCAAATAAATCAAAGTCTAAGAAAAAAAGTATTCAGAAGCACAATCGGAATTTCAACTAATGGACGTCTGGGTTGAATGCATATGCCATATACCAACCCGCCTGATACTGATGGAAAACTAGTAATTTGCTTCCTACGTGGGTGAGTTTTGTCCAAATAACAATATACCATGAACTTACACCCAACACGGCTAGGGGAAAACATTCTCGAATAACCATGGTCCCTCATTAGAACGAGCGAGTTCCAATATGGGACATAAGCTATGTTTTTGCGGCATATATAGTTATTTTGAAAATAAATAAATTTAATGAAGATTTTTGTAAATATGCCTGCCTGAAATTGGCGTTACATTCAGCAAAGGGTTATTTGAGTTGCAGTTATTCGATGGCCATACATTCTACACACTTGTTGTATACGAAGTATTCAAAATTGCGAAATGTTTGACCAAATTAGCTGCCATTATCGGACTTCGAATTACAAGAATTTTAGAAGAGATATGAACATCTGAAAGACATCGCTAATTACGGAACCCTCCCAAATTAGCGATGTCTTTCAGATGTTCATATTTCTTCACAAGCCCGAGACAAGAACAATGGGTGATCTTTAGATTATGAAAAGGGTCATAGACGCGTGGTCCGGGTGTCCGACGGCGAAGCACAGGAAGAATATGAACCACAGAGTGAACAGAACACTGTTGAGAGGAGGTACAGTACGTGGAGAGCGTATTATCACTAAATCACCCGCAGAGTGGAGAATCCACCCAGCAATAATTGCAAATTTGTTGCAAAACATAACCAGCAGCAGCAAAGTTTCAGCCAATGGACCTCCGGGTTAAACCCGGAGGTCCATTGGCTGAAACATTGCTTGTGTTTTTTGTCGATATGTACAAAATCTGAAAGTTATAGCATGGGTGATAACTCCACTCCGCGAGTGATTTAGTTACAATCCACTCTCCACGTACTTTAGGTTGTAACTGTTATTGGTTATCCCAATAACTACAAAGTTGGTATACTCCGATGTATTATGTTTATGGTATTGAATTGGACGACGTCTTTCGTGAGTATCCAGCTGAGAAAGGTTGTCATTTTCCTTAATGAGTTTTGGTGTATCATCTAAGGGTCACGATATTTGAGTCAGACATGAGGCTAGTCGCGTCTTTGGCTTAAACCCCTTGCATCGTCTCTGGCTTAAATCCCTTGCCTCGATGGTAATATTATTTTCCCACTCACACCACGGTCCCAGCGTGGATACTTCATCTTCAATCCAAATGCCAGATTGGCATTATTTGGGGCTGAATAGTGGTCACGTGTTACCAATCTATCTGAACTCGAGCTAGTTATTGACAAAATGTGAAAGCGTGACAAGATATTTATTCATTTATTGGTGCTTACCGCCACATCAGAAGCCAAGGTTATATCGTGGCGATACAAGATATTTAGTATCTCAAAGGTATATACTTGGAAACTGAACGATGTTCTGCAATGATGACAAGATTGAGGCGTTGAAGAGATGAGAAAATTACTAAAGATACACCTTTGCGGAGCTCTTAACATTGACGGTTACAAGACGTAACGTCTGTGTCACCCACGTAATTTATCCGGGACATATTGATTATTACCACCATGTGGACTTTCGAGATGGTGTATTGAAGCTGAGACCTCGTGGCTGGGTATATATCGACGAGTCCGTCAGGGCGAGTCGATGTATGAGCCAGCGGCGAGGTCGAGACTTCACTACACCATCTCGGAACCCAACTTGGTCGTAATAATCAATTTATCTTACAATATCCCTCCCTTTCTTGACTTGTAAGTATATATTTTGACAATCAATCAGCGTCAATGAATTGTTTTTTCAGGAATGAAGATCATGATGTCATGGTATTGCGTTCTTGTGCTTTGCTTGGCGTAATTACCATTTGTTGTTCTGTTTGTACTATAATCGCTGAAGTTTAAAGTAGCGTTTCAGTTGTGTTTCGTTTCATTTTTCGGTTTTAACACATAGTAGGACTATTTAATTAACCCTTTACCCAACGAATCGCCCACATCCGCCCGCGTAATATGCAAATTCAGCATTTGAAAAAATATTATTTTTCAAATTTTTTTAACAAAACCATATCATGTGACCCCTCGTTGGAACGAGCTCGTCGAGCTCGTTCCAACGAGGGGTCACAAGATGTGGTTTTGTTGAAATTTTTTGAAAAATTTGAAAAAATGATATTTAAAATAATAAATTTTGATATCGTCTGCGATGGGTAAAGGGTTAAAACATCATCATGGCAAAAAATGACCTTATCTAATTTATTTAGTTGAGTTGGTGATTTATTTATCATTTAATTACTCTCATCGAAAACGGTGGCCTCGACACGTTAAATCAGTTTTCGATGAGTGCAGGTAAAAAAGTTTTATTTCTGAATCGAATGATCAACCGTGACGCTGCGGTTGCTACCCTCAATACAGATTTGCATTTTGTCTGGATGTTTTGGGGAAAATACGTTTTTGTTGTAAGATTCTCAATTCAATTCTTTATTCACTCTGTGACCACAGACTGTGGTATAAGAGGTACAGATATTTACAGAATTATTTATATAACAGTCAGCAGTGGGTGGAGGGTGATAGTAACAAGTAAAGTAATTGTAACTTCGCATGGATGTGTAACTTTCGCCTACTCAGCTCAGCAGCGTACGCAGTAGGGCATTTTTCACAACTAGAGATGCTTTTGTGTTAGATATCTTTCAGAACAAGACGGACGTGGGTGTCACCGGGACTGGCTCCTCAAAGATTTGGCCGAAATGGACTGCATCCACATCTGCAAGGTACCACTTACATGCATCTGTTTGTGGATAACGCATTTATTAATTAAGAGCTGCTGAGCGGTTGGGTGGGGTCTAGAGTATGCAGTTCTCTCCCTGGGGGTGGACCTGTTCTCGCAGGCCTCACCCCAAGGAGAGAACCGGAGATTCTGTGGTGGTATGGGATTGAAGGATTTAAATGAGTCGTAACTTATGGTAATCCTGTTATAAGGTTGACGATTCTGATAAATTTGCACAGCTGTCTGAGTACTGTACGGTCATTGCATGAGAAGAGTTCTCTGAATTTATAAGCTGATGGACGTGTTTGCGAAAAGTGAGGTAAATACTTTATTCTTTCGCATGAGAACTTCGTGCATTCCATTATGTAGTGGTACTCAACTCCCACATTCTCCGATGAGCACAACCTGCACACACGTTCGGTTCTAGGTATATTTTGCAAGCGACCTGTTTCAACCGGCAAGTGGTGATTGGATGTTATGAATTTAGCAAGAGTAAAAATATAAACTCCTTTATCGGCAGGTAGGATGTGGGAGAAAATATTGCCTCGGAATGCTGTATGCAAAACATACTTTTTAAAAAAATCCAAGAACAAGTCGGGGGAGTGCTTGCCTATACCAGCCAAAGACATCTCATACGATGTTAATGAGGAAAGCGGGTCGGCTCGAGATAATTTTCCAGGGATAATTTCGATTCCAAATCCAACTCTGGCCGACACCGCCAAGACTGTTCTTTTGATTTCTACAGTGATGTGATATCCTGGTAGTGTTATCTTTTTTAAATGGGTTAAGATTTGTTCAATGTTGGCACATCTCTTTTGCACGTAAAAACAATGTAATTCAGGGTGCGACTCGTGGATTGTTGACAGACAGATGGGTTGAATTTTCTTGTGTGTGGAATTAATTAGAATTTTTCTTCTGTAATTACTTCTGCATGTGAGAAGTGCATCTGGTAAAAGTCGTATTATGTGAGTTGAAACAACGTGGCGTGCGGTGCACATATGTAGAATACACTATTATGTTGTGAAAATTGATACAGTAACAATTCATGGTTTTCTTCTATTAAAAATAAAAATGCGCCGGAAAATTAATTTATTTTCTGAAGTATGTGCAGTAGAGAAAATGGAAACACATATATACATGAATGAATCAAGGAGTACAGAAGCATACCAAGGATTCCAACACATGGAATTGGGAATGGCGGACGAATAAAAAAGACGGCCGCGAATGGTGAGACATTTTGGTAAGCAGACTAGATTCAACAGTGATTGTTTAGGTACAATTTATTGGAGCATGCCGTTAAATTTTAACAGAACAAATCTACGTAAACAAAATGTCATTTCCAAATACTGACTGAAGATGACGCACGTACAAACAAATCCGTTGCAGAACCAAAACTGTCCATTACATCTCCGAGAGTTTCATGCAGCTTTGCTGTCTGTCTGTCTGTCTGTCTGTCTGTCTGTCTGTCTGTCTGTCTGTCTGTCTGTCTGTCTGTCTGTCTGTCTGTCTGTCTGTCTGTCTGTCTGTCTGTCCTCACTCTCTCTCTCTCTCTCTCTCTCTACCTCTCTTCTCTCTCTCTGAGGAAGACCGATAGAACAACACTTCTGGCACCGCGGATTCAGCTGAGTCTAGTAAGATATTTATAATCAGTCGTAGGTAAAATCAAACGATGCAGGATCAAGTACAACACCTCCCTCCAAGTCCAACATATAACAGAGTTTGTCCACTATTACAGTTAAAACTAGAAGTCCTGTCATGAACTGTGCGCCTATCTAGGCTTAATTGCGCGTAGGAATTGCGCGCAATTGCCATATCGAATGGCATTCAAAGCACGGCAGGTTCTCCTGGTTACTCAAAGCAAACACAGGCAATGTTTCTGCCAATGGACCTCCGCTTGTGCACAGGCCATATGTACAGAATTTGATAGCCTTACTATGGTTATAACGCGTAGATTAACGCGCAGATCGACGTGCTATTTGTGTGCATTTCATGACAGGACTTCTAGCTTTAACTGTACCTGCTACTGGGTACTGTCAAAGTGTGACCACCTGTAGATTCTTTTTGCCGAAAATTGGCCCTGGAGACGAATGTTGCTCTTTGAAATTAAAAACAAAAGGCCTATGGTTCTATGTGTTTAGTACCTGGTCGTCAAATGTACCCATATTGGCAATAGTATTGTTTATCCACCAAAGTTATTTGAGTCCCAACCACCACGCTAACATCCTGTGGCAGGAAAATGTCCGACTTGCATTCCGCAATACATATATAAACAAGAGGCCCCACGGGGCCTGAAGCGCTCATCTTGAACAGAACACAATATAAACCGAGTCCAAGAATGGGTCTACATTAAGCAATCCATCTCCATATACTTTCAATCCTCGAGTCCCTCATGAGCGACAAAAATAATCCGGGCATCATGCCTTTTCTTCAGTTGATCATAATGTAAAATGTAGAGCTCCCCTATAAAGCCCCTTGATACAACCTATGTGGATTAATCTTAGTTACACACCTCTAGAGGGTACTGAAAACAAAATTTTTAATTCTTCAGCAACATGGCCAATCCGGCTCCTATAGGGAGCCCAAATATTAACCCAGACTCACGATTTGAACAAAGTTGAATCTGACTTCCCTAGGATGTTGTGTACCAAATATGGAAGCATTCTGACTGTTGGAACTGAAGAAGAGAAATTTTAAAGAAATTTCTTCATATTGCACTAAGTTAAAATCTGGGCTACCATAGCGAGCCCAAATATTAACCTACGGATCCGATTTGAACAAACTTGAATCTGACCCCCCTAGAGATGTTGTATACCAAATATGAAAGCATTCTGACTAGTGGATCTGAAGAAGAAGATTTTTGAAGAAATTCCCTCATATTGTACAAAGTTAAATTTCAGGTTCTCATATGGAGCCCAAATATTGACCCAGTCACTCGAATTGAACAAACTTGAATCTGATCCCCCTAGAGATGTCGTATACCAAATATGAAAGCATTCCGACTGGTGGATCTAAAGAAGAAGATTTTTAAATAAATTTCCCCATATTGCACTAAGTAAAAATTTGGGCTACCAAATAGAGCCCAAATATATATCTAGGGATCCGATTTTAACAAAATTGAATCTGACCCCCCTAGAAATGTTGCATACCAAATATGAAAGCATTCTGACTGGTGGAACTGAAGAAGAAGATTTTTAAAAATTATCCCCCATATTGAACAAAGTTCAAATTTGGGCTTCCGTAGGAAGCCCAGATATTAACCTAGGGACTAGGTTTGAACCATCTTGAACCTGACCCTCATAACAATGATGTTTACCATACATTAAAAGATTCTGACTGGTGGTTCTGAAGATGAAGATTTTTAAAGAATATTCCCCATATTACCCTAAGTTAAAATTCGGGCTCCTGTATTGAGCCCAAATATGAACCAATGGTCTTTATTTTAACAAACTTGTATTTGACCCCCCTATGAATGCTGTATACCGAATATCAAAAGATTATGATGATTGATTCTGGAGAAAAGATGTTTAAATTTTTTTGCAAATATGCTGACTCAGCATTTTGTTTGATGGCCATTACAGAACACCCTAACGTAACCGATGGCAATTTGTGTTTACCATTCAATTCTACTGGTCCTAAGGATGTTTCATACCAAATAACAGCTCTCTGTTCTGTGTGGTTTGGGAAATATGGACGTTTGAAAATATTTCTATTTTTAGCTCCCAGGGTTCCCATGGGGATGCGGGATTTTTTTTGTTTTTTGCATGAGTCAAGTACTTATGACCCAATAATACCACATACCAAATTTGGTTCAAACCGAACCATCGGTGCAGAAAATAGAAATTTTGGGCGGGGCCAAAAATCTTACCCCTCCCATTACAAAGCCAAATATTGCTTCACGAACTTCGTTTGAACAAACTTGATTCTACCCCTCAAAAGGAAGCTCCATAACAAATATCAAGTCATTGTATACACTGGTTCATGAGAAGATTTTAAAAATATTTTGGAGCATTTCCCCCCCACTCCCTCCCTATGGAGCTGGGCATGTTGAGTTTAACAAAATTGCAATGCCCCTTCGGGACCATCACTCACACAAAATTTCACTTGAATTAGCCCAGTGGTTTTGGAGGAGAAGACCAAAACATGGTGTTGACGTACGACGGGCGACGGACGGACGGACGGACGAGATTAGCTCAGCTTGACTTTGTAAAGATGAGCTAATAAATGAGCAGATAAAATGCTCGACAAAAATAAATAACCTTTGTACGGGTCAGTCCAATCTATAGAAAACAACCAGAATTCCCAGTGAGCCTAATATCGATCACATGATTTCAAATTGCGATAAGGTCGAGACAAACTTAAATCCGTGGGTCGATATTTCATTAATAAAATATTATAAAATAGCATCCGACATTCAATGTTATTACAACGGATATTTATAATGTTGTGGGAAAGAAAGCGGATAGGGAATTCCGACAGGATCATGACTGGATCGGGATGCGGTCGACATTCTCTGTATTTATTTATTTATGTATTGGTGTTTAAGATCACATATTTCTGCACAATGGCTAATCATGACCACGACAGTTTTACGGGTGGAGGAAGCCGGAGTACCCGGAGAGAACAACCGAGCAACGGCGAGCAACTGTCAACTCCCCAACATACCAACTCCACACAAGCAGGGTTAGCATTGGTTGAAGACAGGTGCACCATCGACGTGCAGTACGCCTTAGTGCACAGCGTCACCGTGCCACCAAATAGGCAATGAGGTGAAGTGTCTTGCCCAAGGACACAACGCGGTAGTCGCAGGTGAGATTCGAACCGAGGACCTCTCGGCTTGCAGCCTGCACCTCTACCTACTGAGCCACCGCGCCCCCGATATTCTCTGTACGAGTTTGCAAACACAATATTGTGTGGAGTTTAATATCAGTGAGGCGAAACAAGGCTCGCGCTGCAATCATCATCCCTGACGAAAATCGTCATGAAAGTCGACGTTTGAATAAGTTAACTCCCTTGAAATTATCAGATGAACGAGGGAGGTCCAATTAAGAAGCAAGTAATCATCGTGGAAACGACTATGGTATTAGTAGAAGTAGAAAATAAAGCCAAGTTTCCAAGCTCTCGGGGCTGACTGCTGTTTTCATTTATTAAAAGCAACAAAGGAAACTTGGCATTTTATGGCAAGCCAGTTAGAAGCAACTAGTTAACAGATGATCCGTCATTAAGAATATCTCTCAGTATCAAACCCACCAACATTAACTCTTTACCCATCGTAACCGCCAAAACCGATAAGTCCTATTCACCAAAATCACCAATTAATTTTCATTATTCCTTTCATTTTTTGTCTCAAAACATAGGTTATGACCCCTCTATGGAACGAGCTCGTCGAGCTCGTTCCAAAGAGGGGTCATAACCTATGTTTTTGAGACAAAAATGAAAAAAAATTAATTATTTAAGAATTTTGTTTGCAAGTGTCGTCGGCTTTTCATGTTTGGTAAAAGGTTAAGTGCCAACTGTCCGCTTTGGCTCTATGCTTAACGAATGTGCTTTTACAGTAATTTGCAAGTTTTTATTCTTCCCAAGAGGAAAATATAGGAACTCACACCTCGTAAACTTTATATTAAGGGAATGCATAGTGTTTATATTATATGTCACGATATAAGGAACCGAAACAAATATTACAGAATATCAAAAGATGATGAAAACTCTGTTTTCTTACTTTTAAATGGGTTTCAACCGAGAATAATGGTCAAACATTGAAACTAATTGTTCAAAAAATGTAAAACGGCAACTTTTGTATTTCTATACTACTTTAAAGGAAAATGCCCGACGTTGAGAAATTATGCGCACATCGATACCAACTCACTAACATTTCGCGATTTCAATTTTTATGTGAAATTCCCATAGCCTTAGTGTTAAATTTACTGACAGCTTTGGAAATTAAAGGGAGCTAACTTTCCCGTATATCTCTTCCAATGACGAGAATTGTCAATCATGGATATAACACTAGATGCATAAAGTGACATCAAATACCAGTAAATATACTGCTATATGTATTTATGCTATAGCTATACCCGATACACAGTTGTCTAAATATCTAAAGAAATGTTGATAACATCATGAAATAAACGTACTTTCGGGGATTAGCTCGCATTTGTTTGCTTGGAAGCGCGTATTTTTTTTAAATACAATTCAGTGTTCTTAGGTTTGTTTGAATAGTTCCCTGCTGGTGGATGGTTACAGTGAAGTGGAAGAATGTATGCTAACCAATTACCCAATCCGCCTTATGATACACACAGAAGTTGACATTCAAATTACGTAATGTTTGCTTCCAAAACACAGGTTTTGACGCCTAATGAGAAGGAACTCGCTATCGTGTTCCAATCAGAGTTCATTGGCTACAGTACGGCCACCGTGGACTGGTCACTTTCCACGAGTGGGCGATATTTCCTAGGACGCAATAATATTAGATTCCAAACACAAATTATAGGAATAATCATCATAAATTTAATTAATGAAGCACCAGGTGCTACCCGGTGCTTCATTAATTAAAATTTTGCTGCTGCTGATTTTTATTACCTGGTAACTTCATGCGTAGACATCAATGCCCAGGTCTGGATTACGACCAGTCCACGGTGGCTGTACTGTAACAGGAAGATGCTCATGGATCTCATTCCAATAATGCCGGAGTACGCGCCGAAAACCACCGAGCAACGGCAAGCAACCGTCAGACTCCCCAACGTACTAACTCCACACAAGCAGAGTTAGCATTGGTTCAAGACAAGTGCACCACGGACGTGCAGTACGACTTAAAATATATAAAATGAATGGCATTTTGTTTTGAATAGCACTGGCCGGATTTGCTGTCATGTGGGTGAAGGGTTAACCAATTTAGTTTTGTTTGGCAGAGCTCTTTCAGCTCTGTCATTGAAAGTTTCGTATTTTTGTGAAACTCCATCAGGAATTTCATAGGAAACCGCGGCTCATTAGAGAGCCTCTATTTATACCACCTAATAATTAGCTGTCTTGTATTGTTCAGCAAATGCAGGAATTTTCCAATTTGATTCCAGTTTCAGCTCTTGGGGTCCCACAAAGACACACGAAAAATATATTTCCATTTTATCAAGTTTTTGTCACACAATAATACTGCTGACTGATTAAAGAGAACTGAAATTTTGGGTTGGTCATAAAATCTGCCACTCCCAGGACAAGTCAAAATATTTCCCTGAACCTTCTTTCGGCAAAATTGAATATGCGCCATTAAAGGAGGCTGCATACCAAATATGAACTTATTGCAGCAAGTAGTTTATGAGGAGATTGCTCAGTGTTTTTTCTCATAACCAATAGTGCGAATGGGGTCCCATATGGTTCTTCTTGAAGCAACCCCTAGGGTTCCCACGGATACACTTGACATATGTGAAGTATATGTCTCAATTAATAATTAATAATGCGTACCAATTTCGGTTCAAATCAACTATCAGTTCCAAAAATTAAAATTTTGGCGGGGGACATAAATTCGGGTCTTTCCAGGATATGCTCAAATATCGAGAAACTTTTTTGGAACCAACATGAATCTACACCAGTAATGGAGACAGCATACTAATTGCAGTCTTTGGTTCTCGAGAATATTGTTCAATGTTTTTTTCCATAAACAGCAGTGTTAATTTGGCGGTCCCCACAGAGAGGCCCGATGCTGGAATTTATTGTAGAATGTGAATAAATGTTTAAACTTGTACATGTGAATACTATTGTAGAAGATTAATTGTAAAACTCTTCGTGCAATTATGCAACATGTCTGTTATAAAACGTGTATGATGTCAGCTGTCGTTGTGTCTTTGCTTCTAAATGTTAGTTGCGTGCATTTGTCAAAAACTGAGTATTTGGTTGGGGGTGAGGTGGACAGGAGCGGTCCTGCAATGTCTGGAAGAAGTGATATTTGATCGGATCTCAAAAGGTGGAACGAAAACTTTCATCAAGTAGTTGTTCGTTCAATTTGCTATTTAAAATATTTATAAGAGTACATGCCAAGGGAAGTAATTATAATGCAATGTAGAACAGGGCATTTGGGTGAAATGTTACCTGATTTGTTGAGGACCCAATCAGTAAATCGTAATATCCAAAGCATGATGGGAAACTCCTCCGGCAAACAAAAACAACTTGCAAAATGGACTTGTTTCAATAGTTATTCAAACAAAAGCTGTAGGGATAAAAGATATTCTAAGCTTTGAAACTGGCCCGGAAACATGACACGTCCTAGTTTAAAAAAAAAATGGTTGCTTAGTGAATTCGAGGAGTTGATCAATCAATAATTTGAACGTGAGGGTAGGGCCTACACGAGTCAAAGTCTCCGCGTTGAAATTATTAATTGGTGTTCTCTAAATAGCCCTTTGAGTAGCACAAGGCGCCACCTGCATAGCAGATGGCGTCTTGTTCTACTCAAGGGGCATAATAATGAATAGGAACCCTTCTATTTGGTAATAAGCCGACCAACCATTCTTGTTGAAAGGGTTAAATTATCGTTAGTAGAAATCTAGTTGATATTAGCAGACAGACATGGAAATCAGAGTTAAATAGTAATATGGAAATCTAACTAATTGGAATTGTGGCTGGAAATCTGACTAAAGACTGACACTGGAAGGTTTCAGTCTTTATAACAAAATGACACACAATTGCCGCAAACACGTACATGTATTCTCTTCAGATTCTGTTATTTAGCAAACTTCCGACTCGACTCGCCGCATTTTGCATTTATTTCATTTTCAAAAAGCATATCTCATCGTGCAGAGTACACGGTGTGTTTCGGATGGGGTCCATTGTGTTATAAAATGTTTTGCTTTGTGTATTTTTCAGTCTAACGGATAGAGAACTTTTTCTATATTTTGTTCCTCCGTAAAACATTATGTGGCTAGTAATGGCTCGTATTCCACTCGCACTGTAGAACATTGTTACTGGCGGTGCACGCAGGTTATATTTAACGTAAATTTAGAAGAAAGTTCCGAGAGGTTGACCCTTAAATTTTAAGACCGTTATTTTACAACAAACTGAAAATGTTATGGACCAGTACATATGGCTTGATTGTGTTCGAATATATCAATACTGTAGATAATATGCAATATTCAAATAAATAGAAAGATATTTTACGAATGACTAATTTGAACCACTCATTTATGTTTTAAGCACCGTGAAATCTGTTTGGGTAAGAGGAGTCCATTGGTGTGGGAAAATCCCATATTGTAATGAACTCAGCCACTCTAGCAGATATAAACATTTGCTAGTGACGTTCTATTGAAAATAAAAGTTTTGTGAAACCTCGCCTTTCGCAATGGCGTTTCGAAGTAAATGGAAACTGGAGGGTTTTTGATATCTCTCGAAGACAGTAACGTTTGGAAACTTACAGTACCTGGACAGTATATTATCACTAAATCACCCACAGAGTGGAGATTACACCCAAGCAATAATTACAAATTTGTTGCAAAGTATAACAAACACAAGCAAAGTTCCAGCCAATGGACCTCCGGGTTATACCCGGAGGTCCATTGGCTGAAACATTGCTTGTATTTTTTGTCCACATTGAAATTTGAAGGTGATACTTTGGGTGATACCTCCACTCCCCGGGCGATTTAGTTACAATCCACTCTCCACGTACTGTATAAGACCGCGGAATGAAAATACCAGTTGATTTGAATTTCTGTTCCGAGTTCACTAAAATGATTTGAGCCGAGATTTACTGAGGCTCAGAAAGATCTGAGTGAACGAGGTGCCGAAATTTCATGTCAAATCGTGATGAATCTGAGTTTCTTTTTATCACATAATGAGCAGTTTTACCTTTTACGTAACTTGACGACTAAAACTGGTCTGCGCTCTTCACAAAAGTCGCCAGCCATATTTTCTTTCCAATTTTTGCCCCGGAACATAGCTTATGACACTTATTGGAACGAGCTTGTTTAGTTATTCAGAAAATGTTTTTTTGTAAATGTCGTTTGCTATATTTGTATTAGGTAAACAGAAGATTAATTCAACTCTACTCCGAAATCAACTCACTCACAACGTTACCACGTCGACGTTGAGTTCTGACGTAATTCCCGTATTAGACGTGTTGTGAACGTTATTTTTCGTAATAAGCTAGTTGGTGGTGAATGTCTGATAAATATTCACCAGAAACGCAAGAAATATATCTCCACTTGAGTGCTTCAAGGCGATAACTGCAATGCATTTACATTACGGATGGCGCCTCTTAGCTCTCAAGGTGTACAATTCGCTTACTACCGTTAAAAATTCATGGAAATGATACGAAGCAACGGTTATCAAATTTTGTGAAATGGCATCAGAAATGACCTACACTTTATGAATACGTACATCATTTTATGACAGTAAAAGATTTATCACAAAGGGGTTTATATAACTCAATGTCATGGGATGTTCACGCCACGCTCGTCAGATATGTACTTCTTTGATACAGATAACTAAATGACAGCTGATTCCGTTCATTTATTTAGAAAGGTGTTCACGAACGTCTTTCCACCTGTCCGCATATCTTAAGTAAGTATTATAAAGTGTTTACTTGCACGGAGAGTGAGGTATGCGCTGCACTTCACCGTATAAGAATAAAATACTCGCACGTGCGTAGTGATAGGACAAAGATCTCAGTGGGATTATCAGTTTATGAATTAATTACCTTCAACAATTTTGATTACCATGGCCAAACAATTTGATTTTCTCTCGTTCTTGTTTAACCCTTTACAAACGTAACGGGAAAAGCCAGAAAGGCGTTGTTCACAAAAATCACCGTTAGTTTTTCATTTTTTGTCTAAAAAACCTAGCTTAACTCACTCTAAACGAATTTCTTCAATGGAATGTCCCTGTACTTAATACATTCACTGAAATGCGCTAGACCTTATGTTAAAGTTGTTGCAGGATCGTAGGAACTGGGAGAGGGGTGAACTTGTTTTACAGAAATGGTTGGTTGGTTGAGAGAGAGAGAGAGAGAGAGAGAGAGAGAGAGAGAGAGAGAGGCCTGTTTGAGAAGTTAGTGTTGGAGTTTTGGCAAACTAAAATCACACCACATACATTTAGTATTACAACCAGGTCATATATTATTTTCTCACTTCTCTGAAATCTTCGTCTGTTGCTAGGGGACTGTTTGAGATTATTTTGAGTTCCAGGTTTGGTTCCCAGCGCAAGACTGGGACTATTATTTCGCTAATGCCAATGATTTAAGCTGATTCGTGGTGAGATCATGTGACATTGTTTGGAAATTTTACTTCTTTCCCAATGAGCTGTAGGTCCAAACATAAAATTATTTTAAATTTGGCCTTACAGTTCGCTTGTTGCTCTGAAACAAAGCTGGATGTTGAGGAAATCCCTCGAAACTGATTTAGAGCTTGTAATTTGGTTTTCCAAGGGATTGTGAGCCCTTACACAGGAGAACACTAAAAACTGACCTCACAGTTTACCGACTGCTATAGAAGTACACTGGTTGTTCGAGAGACTACATGACATTGTACTTGGGTTTCTTGTTTAGTTTTCCAGTGGAGCGTAGTTCAACACATAAAATTTTACCAAAATCAGCTCATTTGTTTACCTGTTGGTCAGCAGATCGTGCGATGGCATTGTCGAGTGAATAGTACAATTTCCCAATAGCATTATATATTTGAATTATTCATATGACTCGTTCGTTTTGTTCACTTTAAAACATTTGATATTTTCTTTTCATATCAATCAGTGATAAATAAAGCCTTCCGTCAATTTCATTGGTCAATTTCAAAACTAGACAATTTGATTGCCTGAACAACATAAAACTGGGCCACATTTTCATAATTTGCATAATTAGAGTTGGGAGCTTTGATTGGTCAATTTCAAAACTGGACAATTTGATTGGCTAAACAAAATACAACTGGATGATATTTGCATAATTTCAGTAGGGAGAATTTACGTTATCTGTCCTATTTAGGGTGGATTATATTGTATTAATCTTTTACCTACAAGAAAAACGCCATTCATTTTTTTTATATTTTCACTTTTTGCTTCCAAAACATAGGTTATGACCCCTCATTGGAACGAGCTCGACGAGCTCGTTCCAATAAGGGGTCATAACCTATGTTTTGGAAGAAAAAAATGAAAAAAAATTATTATACGAAGATGTTTGTTTCAAGTGCCGTCTGCAACTCAAGTCAGGTGATGGGTTGAAAAGTCCTCCTAAGTGGCTAATTTGTGCGTGTGTGTGTCATATGATAAATAAAATATGAAATGAGTGTTTTTCTCATATAATATCTATGAAACTCGTCCGAATTTTCCGTTTGGCCTCGCCAGAGGCTCGCAAAAACGGAAAATTCGTAGACTCGTTTCATAAATATTATATGAGAAAAACACCCATTCCATATCCTCTATATGCAAATTGTATCCATGGATGACAATTTTCGTCATTAGAAGAGATTCACAGGAAGGTCAGTTCCCCTTATTTTTTTTCGAAACGTAAGTGAATTTGTATCATCTTCGCATCATTTCACAAACTTTGACATTTTCCTGTGAAGTAGCATAAAATTATAGAAGCAGGTGTTTTACATTTTCGTTTCCCGATCAGTTTGAACGTTTGACTATTATTAAGTCATCCGACCACGTTGAAATGGCTTATCGCAATCGTATGCCTGTTTTTGTCTTTCTTTTTTCGTCAGTCATGGTTTTCGGGCACTCCCCATTAACCTAGGCTCATGAAATTAGGCATATTTTGTCACATTAAAAACATGATGGAACAATTCCAATTTTCACGTTCACAGTCCAACCTTTATCGAAATAACGCCGGTTTGAACGTTGTTTCTCTATCGTTTAATATCAACGCCTTGTCAAGCCTCCCGCTTTCAAACTTTGCATATCTGACCTCCAACAAAAGCCATATTTACAAATTTTGTACCGATCTGGAAATTCCCAATCGTTAGGGTTGATTTAAAAGGTGACGTTATTGTAATTGACATAAACGTCATAAAAATGACGTCTGATTCTTACGAAATTCTAGTATGTTGTAGAACACAAAAATAGGAGATAGCTGTTTTTTAGTTTTTCAATTTATACCCATTTTTGACCTTGTTACGTCAATTAAAGTTTTAGCGCCTTGTAGCTATTAAAACCTCAAAACGCCCAAATGGGGACACGGTAAAGTCCCTCATTACTGTACCTACAGTTATAAAACTTCGTGACCTTCAGTACCGATCTGGGCAATTCCTAATAGTTATGGCAGAATTTAGGGTGACGTTATTGACGTCAGTGTTATTAACCCTTTGCCTAACGAAACGGCCTCATCCGCCCGCATAATTGGTAAATTAAGCAGTTGAGAAACATATATTTTTCAAAATATTTCAACAAAACCATATCATGTGACCTCTCACTGGAACGAGCTCGTTCCAATGAAGGGTCACATGATATGGTTTTGTTGAACTTTTTTGAAAAGTGTTAAAAAACAATAATTGAAATAATGAATTTTGATATTCTGTGCGTTGGGTAAAGGGTTAAAGATTAAAATTTTAGCATGTTGTACAATTGAAATTAGAAGTCCTGTCATGAAACGCGCACAAATAGCACGTCGATCTGTGCGTTAATCTACGCGTTATTACCATAGTAAGGCTATCAAATTCTGTATATATGGCCTCTGCACAAGCAATGTTTCAGCCAATGGACCTCCGGGTAACCCGGAGGTCCATTGGCAGAAGCATTACCTGTGTTTGCTATGAGTAAACAGGAGAGCCTGCCGTGCTTTGGGTGCCATTCGATACGAAAATTGCGCGCTATTCCTACGCGCAATTAGGCCTAGATAAGCGCACAGTTCGTGACAGGACTTCTAGTTTTAACTCTAGGATGAGAAAATTATGAGATAGTTGTTTTTTAGTTTTTCGTTTATCACACACCTATTAATGTAAAACATGGGATTTCCACTGTTCTTGCCTGTACGATAAAAATAAAGTAGTATCGCACATGTGGTGATACAAAACACGTTCGATTTCGTTTCCAATGTAAATAGAGAATGAACCCGTCTAAATAAACCACGCCATCATTCGTCGAATGCACCGGAGTCGAGATCGCTAGGAAATTCCAAGTTCCTCATTTAGATTTGTTTACCTGGGATATTTAAACAATTAGATTCGAGTAAAACATTTACAAAATTGAATGCCGTAAAAATTAAAAAAACAAATTAGTGGTGGTACCCTACCACCTAACAATGATGTCTTGTTGACAACGAAAGAAACGTGGAAATTATCCAGTTGAAAAGTGTTTTTCAACTGGACTAGTTGTTACATGGGAGGTGTGTGATAAATACAGAACCGCACATATGTTTGAATGGGTTAAGTATTATCACACTCGATTGCTTGGCCCAGGATATCACTCGAGCCTTTGGCTCTCGTGACAGCCCCGGCCAAAGCAATCTCGTGCGATAATTCTTAACCCATTCAAACGTATGTGCGGTTCTGTATATTTATCACCAATTTGACGTTTTTACCTCAACTAAAGTTTTAGAACTTTTCAGCTTTTATAACACAAAAAGCCAAAACGATGACACGCATAACTTTCTCGTTACAATTTGTATAGCTATAAAACCCCGTTACCTGGTTCACGCTTGAGGGATCTAGTGCAAGCCTTATTAACATTTTCAAATTCCAATCCTTTATCTAAATCAATGTCAGTTTAAACGTTTTTTTTACACCATGATTACCTATTCTACTATATAAAAAGCCTATGACATAAATTTTAGCTTTACACACCAACCGTGGTGAACACGCCAGCAATGAGATCTCAATAGTTAAAATTTACATCTACAGTGGAACTACATCAAAGTTGACCTTTGGTGACCTCGCCTTGAAAGCAAACTTGTCTAAATGTATCACTCGTCGCCTCGTGAAGAGTGAAATGAAACCTGTCATTCTTCATTACGTTTTTAAATAAGTTTACCTGATAAGATACCAAAAATTAACGAGCATACGTTATCTCATGTTAATAAAGCATCCATAACTCGAAATAATATGCTATTGTGTTATTAATATGAAAAATTCCCCGTAATTGCTCGTTTCGTTTTCTCTTTCGTTTCCTGCGACAAACTTGCCAGCGCAAGTACCGGCCACCGGTGCTCATGTAAACAAAAACAGAATCGCACGTGTGAATATTGATTTATTTAACATTTAAACTCTTATTAATCTCACGATCATGGTATAAATAAAATATACCCAAAGTAGCTCGATGTACCAAGTGATCATCTCTCGTGGTGAAGTGGTGTTAACCGCGCGTCAAAGGCTCGAGGTTAGGACCACTTCACCACTCGTGGTCAACATTTGGTACACCAAGTTACTGTGGGTATATTCTATATTTCTAGCTTTTTTAATATCCACTCTTGTATTATTTATTTATTTATTTATTGGTGTTTAAAGTCACGTATTTATGCACAATGGCTAATCATGACCGTGATAGTTTTACGGGTGGAGGAAGCCGGAGTACCCGGAGAGAACCACCGAGCAACGGCGAGCAACTGTCAGCTCCCCAACATACTAACTCCACACAAGCAGGGTTAGCATTGGTTGAAGACAAGTGCACCATCGACGTGCACTACGCCTTAGTACACAACGCCACCGTGCCCACTCGCAGGCAATGGAGATGAAGTGACTTGCTGTCAGGACACCTGAGGCCCCGTAAGGCCTGGGCTGACGTGGGGTTATTTAGTCCCGCTGATGACATTGCGGGAAAATTAGACCGACGTGGAGAGTCGTAATCCTAGTGCCGCAACCGGCGCTGTGATTTCGTTCCTCCTCTGCCATATTGGCCTAAGATAGGTTCGATTTCCGTTAGGTGTGATTCCTAATCACTTCAGGCTGTGTAATGGAAAGAATGATTTAAAGTAACAACGATTCTTTTATTTACACATAAAAATAACGCCGTTTCAATATTTCAACAATCAACAATTCGATTCTTTTCACAGAAAATGGTTTGCTAGGGTTAAATAATTCCCAACAATTATATAGTCATTCTATAGCCCCGTGCTGACACTATAGTCTACACACTGGAAATGCTACTACCGTGAGCTCGCCATAAGAGCTTCACAAATCTGAAATTATATCACGGAGAGCTCGCCATAAGAGCTTCACAAATCTGAAATGTTATTACCGTGAGCTCGCCATAAGAGCTTCACCCGCTTAGGCTCAAATGTCAACGTCTGCACGTAACTGTACCTCTGGCTGTCGGAGGGTTCCGACCAGCAATGTTCGTCATCTATAAAGCCACCGTACTTCTGATTTGGGTCAGATATTGTCTACTCATACCTTATGTGCCTTTTAAAAGTCCTCCGTGAAGGTCCTATTGAAATGTTCACTGTTCCTGGTTGAATTCACGATTCACAAATGCTCCTTTTTGTGCTAGGGCGAAATTGTCACTCACACCGATCTCCAGCCGGTATTACGATGCTTCGACAGCAAAACAAACTACTCCCAACGCAATCAGTCTGTCACTTCAGAGGGTTAATACGCACAATACAATTAACCTACACGTTTGACTATTGCAGGCTGATACCTGCTACTCGACAATCTAAACTTTAACGTTTCACCTTGGGTTTTCCTTCTCAACGAATTTGGCACTGTAGCCGCCTATCAACCTTAAGCTAAATCAATCGTGGAATGCCCTGTCTGGCGATTCCAGCCGCTTCAGGGTCCTGTGATAGAAGGTACCCCTATGCCAGAAAACAGAGTCCGCCTGCCCTGGACTTCACCAACGCGTGTGTGACCCCAAGTGTGTGTCTAATGCTCTGCTCTTCAAGGTATATATACTTTTTACCCTAACCTGTCAGGTGGACAGACGCTCATCTGTCCATCTGCCAAAACGGTGGGAGATGACGTATATCGAGGCAGAATCAATACAAGTCATCTCGCGCGTGACTTAACGGTGATTTCACTTGTCGAGACAACCGATTCGTTCCTGCCACTCATTGCTATACTAATGATCAGGTGACGACACGACAGACATTTCTATCTTTTAGAATCTCGTTTCTCAATTGGCCGTGACGATATCCTGCCACCAACCGATTACGTCTCGTAAGACTCGCGACTACTGTATAACTTAAATGAGATTAGACCTTATCTAACATACCGTTTCTCCCCTGGGTCCCTGCCCTGAAGCTGGATATACACCACGTATGTTTTTTCCATGCCTTGATGCGGAATATCTTTTGAACTTACAATATCTTTATATATGAGGCACCTTGCCCCTATATTTAGGCTGGCTTTGCTTTGACACTTGCCTTTGCGGTTGCCGCAGGTGGGACTCTTGTATCATACACCTCTTTTAAAATGTGGATATATCATCTACAACAAAAACCTTATCTAACAGTTCGATAGCGACCCGGAGAATTCCAACAGCTACAGTTAAAACTAGAAGGCCTGTCATGAACTATGCGCTTATCTAGGCTTACTTGCGCGTAGGAATTGCGCGCAATTGTCTTATCGAATGGCATCGAAAGCACGGCAGGTTCTTCTGGTTACTTATAGCAAACACAGGCAATGTTTCAGCCAATGGGCCTCCGGGTTACTCGGAGGTCCATTGGCTGAAACATTGCCTGTGCGCAGGCCATATGTGCAGAATTTGATAGCATTACTATGGTCATAACGCGTAGATTAACGCACAGATCGACGTGCTATTTGAGCTCGTCCCAAAGAGGGTCGTAACCTATGTTTTTGAGACAAAAAATGAAAAAATGAGTTTCGTCTGCTTTTCATGTTACGAAAGGGTTAAAATACTAAGCTTTTTAAGGGTTCAAAACATTTTGAGGAGTTCAAAATGCTATGATCATGTTCGGAAGATTTCCTTCAAATAACACTGAATTTTTTTAGAAGCCGCTCCCACAAGTTTGGTCACAGTTTACTGTCAATGGACGGGACTGTTATTCCCGTGTGAGATATGCTCGTCTTTCGGGCGACAGGGGGCGACGTGGGGGGAATTATACAGCGGCTTAGTACCTTAACAGGCAGCATTCAACTTCTCCGCATTGTTAGGCCCATTCGGTGTTGTGGTGTTTCTTTGGATCACTTCTCGAAACTAGTTTGCTACTTCAAACTAATAAACTTCTCTGTTGAGACCCATTTAAAAATTAGAAAACGACGTTTTCACACCTTTTGATGTTTTGTATTTTTTTCTTTTCATTGTATTAACAGTGTTTGCGTCGTGACATATAATACAGACACTTCCCTTTCCATTAATATAAAAGTCACATAGGCACATGCTTTATGTGCCGATATGTGCTTATGTGAAAAGGCACAATGTGACACAATGTGCCTTTTCACATAGGCACATACGGGTATTTGAGGATACCTATGGCCTGGTATTGTATTATTTGAGGATACCTATCGAGGATACCTACTGGAGAATCCCTTTTTGTCATATGTGCTTATGTGAAAAGTCACAGTGTGACACAATATGCCCTATCACATAGACACATACGGGTATTTGAGGATACCTATGCCCTGGTATTGTATTATTTGAGGATACCCATCGACGATACCTACTGGAGAATCCCTTTTTGTCATATGTGCTTATGTGAAAAGTCACAATGTGACACAATATGCCCTATCACATAGACACATACGGGTATTTGAGGGTGCCTATGGCCTGGTATTGTATTATTTGAGGATACCTATTGTGGATACTAAATTGAGGATACCTATGGTCTGGTATTGTTGGAGGATACCTGTTGTACAAACCTTACATCTGTGTACTTCTGTTATTCTGCCCCATATATCATTCATTACTTCCTGGCTATACCTATCTCAGTTTCGACTATAACATTGATCAAGGTTGAATCAGATTTCCCCTGTATACATATAGGGCATTCCGTAATTGAGATTCCTAGCCGAGTCCGTAAAATTTGGATTCCGTGTTTTAACATCAGACATTACACTTACCCACAGTACCCCTTGGCCTAGCATTATATACTACCTATACAAGTCATAGGATAACATGAAGCATTAGGCGGATTAATAGTACTAAGGACTAACATGGGACCTGTGGGGGGAGAACGCGTAAACCCTACACTACCACACTAGACGACCATGCATTACACCTACCCACCCACAATAACGTCTGGCCCCACATTCAATACTACCTATATTAGTTATGGGGTAACATAAAGCATTAAGTCGATTAGTAGTATCAACGGCTGTCGGGGGCCCACAGAGCTATATATTGTCCATGCTATACTGTTGTTCTATACTGCCAGGCATTACCCCCACTCCCACAAAATCACTAAATCTACCATAACGTACTACATATACCAGCCATATAATAAAACAAAGCAATCGGTTGGTTAATAGTACCAAGCACTAACAGGGGGCCTATAGGTGTATATACCGCCCATACTATAGTACCGTTCTAAACTACCAGGCAGTACCCCTACCCACCATACCACTATGCCTAGCATTGCATACTACCTATACCAGTCATAGGATAACATGAAGCATCAGGTGAATTAATAGTACTAAGGGCTAACATGGGACCTGCAGGGGCCCACAGAGGTATATATCGTCCATACTATACCGTTGTTCTATACTGTCAGGCATTACCCCCACACCCACTCCACAATACCACTTGACCTGTCATAGCGTACTCCCTATACCAGTCATTGAATAGTACAAAGCAATCGGCTGGTTAATAATATCGAGGACTGGATCTACAGGGGTATATACCACGCATCCTACGCCACCCGTTCTAAACAACCTAGCATAATACTGCCTGGCCTAACACTAAACTACCAATACCAGCCATAAGATAATACAAAGGATTCGGTAGGTTAATAGTACAAAGGGGAGTAATAGACCAACAGATCATTCATCCTGTACTGCCAATCTAAACCACCAATGACTATCTCGCAATACCACACTACCACCCACCCATCCTACAGTACTGCTTGACCTAGCTATATCCGACATAGGATAATATGAAGCATAAGGTGGATTAATAGTATTAAGGGCTAACTTGGGACCTACATGCATATATACCACTACTACTATGTCACCGCCACCCCATACGAGAAGCCCGACATCCACTGACCCGAATAACGTTATGTCAGATTGTATACTGGACAATAATAGCGGTCAACATCTCTATGACGTCGCGCGCGTATCATGACGTCACGACGTCAATAGCAACGTAAACCGTTTCGCGGGAAAAACTTTCAAGAAAACTCAATTTTCCTATCATCTTTCCACCACTTACCCATAATATATACCTATAGCCCCATGCGTACATATATCACTATACATGCCATAGCATACTATATATACAGTTCCTACACCATTTGGCGGATTTAGATGTATGGTGCCGACATTTTGCACCCCCAAAGTTGCACCTCCAAACGGCTCCGGTTCCTATGGGAATTTAACACTAGCTGCACCCCCAAAGCTCCGGGTAATCAGACACGATCGGGTACCTTATATACTACTAACAATCAATGGTGGTTAACGTCGTGCGATACACAAGAACGCAATACTATGACGTCATGATCTTCATTCATAAAAAAATCAATTCATTGACGCTGAATGATTGTCAAAACAGGCGCCGTTAAAACTGTACCAGATCCCTTCAATGTACAAACAAGTAAAGAAAGGGATGAACATCCTTCATTATCGGAAGATAAATTAGTTATTACCACCATGTGGGTTTCCGAGATGGTGTATTGAAGTCGAAACCTTGTCTCTTGGCATATAGCACGAGTCCGTTAGGACGACTTGATAGATAACCCAGAGGCGAGGTCGAGAATTCAATACACCATTTCGCATTTCGGAAGCCCACATGGCGACAGCAACCTATATATACTGTCCAAAAAAGTTAAGCCCCCCCCCCCCCACTCCCCGCGACCCCGCCACCTCCTTATAATACCAGTGGGTATACAGTAAATGGGTAAATTCTAGGGAGAAAACCTGCTATTTGCGATAGGAGGAATATGCTTTATTGGTGAAGCAAGGGTTTCTAGAGCTTTCTTTTTTATTGAATGAATATTAGGCACCGCGGACGTCATCACAACGTTAAAAACCGTCACGTTGTTCAGTACCTGATGGAACAGCCTCGAGAATATCTAACACATCTTAACCCTTTAGCTAACATGAAAAGAAGACGACACTTGCAAACAAAATTCTTGAATAACTATTTTTTTTTCATTTTTTGTCTCAAAAACATAAGTTATGACCCCTCGTTGGAACGAGCTCGACGAGCTCGTTCCAACGAGGGGTCATAACCAATGTTTTTGAGACAAAAAATGAAAAAAATAATGAAAATTAATTGGCGATTTTTGAGAATAGTGCTGGCCGGTTTTGGCCGTTACGTTGGGAAAGAGTTAATCGGCGTGGCATGCTGCCCATGACCTTCCGAATTTCTCTCACTGTTATGTCTCATTTCTTTATATGCACATGGCAGTGAAGTGGTCAGTAGCCAGCAAATATTCACCAGTTTTAAGGATGTATGCCCGATCCGATAGAGGAATGCAGAACGTCATAATATGAGCTATTCGTAAACCCACCCACAGGTATTATAAGGGGGGGGGGGGGGGGGGCTTAACTTGTTTTGGACTGTGTATATATGCTATGTATATACAACTACATGCAACTACATGCAACGAATTGGGCAAGTCGGGCAAGTATTTGCGAGGAGGTTCCATAAAAATATAATTCTACAGTCAACAGACTGCCAACTTTTGCTTTAGGCAAAGAAATGTATGCATGCCGTGTTGAACGCGTTAACAGGTTGTGTCAATGCTTTGCGGCTCCCCCGATTCCCAACATTATCATATACCATACATCCCTATCTGTTTGGCGTGCCATTACGACACAATAAACAAACAAGCCATTATCAATCCAAATAGACATGAAAGCAGTTAATTTTAAACAGAAATGAAGCAGTCGATCGAAGACAATAAATTGACAGATAAAATCGGCACTGCTGATCGGCGATTATTCATGCTTCCTTGTTCGTAACACAGTTCGACACGTTATTTATACGGGGTGCTGAAAGTGGCATTAAATTCTTGTACATTAGTTCCCAACAGTTTGTTATAGATTGCACACAGGTAATCTCCAGTTAAAGTAAATTGTAAACAGAATTAATTTGGTCCAGAAAATAACATGGGGAATGTAGGTAAGCAACACTGGAGAAATGTGTTGCTTAAAAAATGTACTTACTCAATAACTGTTCTACATTTTCATCAGCACTAAATGAGTTACCGGTTATGTTTGCCGCTTCGGGTAACTGCTTTGTGTCCTTGGGCAAGACACTTAATCTCGATTGCCTATGTGGTGGCACGGTGTCACTGTGTACTAAGGCGTACTGCACGTCGATGGTGCACTTGTCTTCAATCAATGCTAACACTGCGTGTTTGGAGTTGATGCGTTGGGGAGTCTGATAGTTGCTCGCCGCTGCTCAATGGTTCTCCCCGGGTACTCCGGCTTCCCCAACCCATCAGACTGTCCTTCACGAGGTGACTCTTGCTGTCGAATGTGTCTTTAAACCCCAATAACTAACTAACGAACAGTGACTCTATTCTTGTAAGAGAACAGATAGACGATTTACATAAGTTGTAAGCTTTCTGTCAGATCCCTCCTTTTCTCGTTTTCTCGTTTTGTGACGTTCATATCACATATAACAAGATTCAAATGAATATTGTTTGCACTAATAATTGTAATCAGTATTTATTATACGCTAAACGAAAGATTATCGAAGAAATTGCGGAAAGAAAGAAATCGTATCCCCCACTGTGAAGATACAGAAAGTTTCACTTTCAAAGTATCAATCAAAATGGCGGCTTTCAAAGCATCATTTCGAGGTGAATACGAGTCAACTTGTCACTGGAAATGATCAATTTGTTCTCTAAACATGTATAATGAAAAGTAAATCTAGTGTTTTTGAGTGGATACCGATCATTTCCATCACTAATTCAACACGTATTCACCTTGAATTGATGCATGAAACCAAGGTCCAAGCATGACCTGAAAGTCAGTAATAAAAAGTTTTAGTTTGGTACGTTCTTTCAAAGAATGTACCAAACCAAATACTTATATTACGGACTTTCACGCCATGTTTGGACTAGAAACCCGCCAGCTGAATCAGATCGCAAGACGCTATCTGTTCTCTGTATCAATCAAATCACTTCCTTGTTTCAATGATTCAATGTGCTGTTTACTTTCATGCATCAATTCAAGATTGGAACGAGTGGAATTATCAGATTCTTATAAAAAGCGCTCAATAAAAAGAAAATCTAGCGTTTTTGAGTGGATACCAAAAGTTATCTTACTTGTGACCGAGATAAATGGCTATTTTCGCTCGCGCAAGCGCTCACGAAAAATAATCATTTGTCTCGGTCACTCATCAGATAATTTTCGGTATCCACTCAAAAACACTAGATATCATCTATGTATTCAACCGGGCTGAAAGACACATTCATGCACGATTGACTTTTTGCGTTATCCATTACTGTTAATCACAAACTGGTTCCCAAAGAACTTGGGGAAAGACTCGTGCTCCACCCCAGTGTGTTGCAGTGCTGCAATTCGTTCGACAATAAGTACTTAACCGTTTACGTAACACGAAAGGCAGACGACACTCCCCAACCAATTTCAAGAATAAGTATTTGTTTTCTTTTTTGCGTTAAAGACATGGCATGTGACCCCCTGAGTTGGAACGAGCACAGTGAGCTCGTTCCAACGAAGGGTCATAAGCTATGTTTTTGATACAAAAAAATGAAAAAATAATGAAAATTGAATGGTGATTTTTGTTACTAGCGCTGGCCGGTTTTGACCGTTACGTTGAGTAAAAGGTTAATCCAGTCATTTCTACGCACAGGACACAATGGTGAATTCCCGCAATTTGGATTCACTTTTACCTGATGACCTATTTTAGTATGTTAATAAACAAAATACTATTTAAAAATCATGGTTATAATATGAAAAATGACTGGGATCTAAATGAAAGTGTCAATGACACTGTAGCTCAACTTGACAAACTTGAACTTGGTAAGTTATAAATGAAATGGCAAAATTGAAGATCATTGGTACCAGTGTCATTTTTTTTTGCCAGTGGCAACATTTTTTGACGGAAATTGAAGAAAATCGATAGTTCCCATCTAGAGGTCTCCCCAAACAAGCATGCCAGGTTTCAAAGCAATCAAATCATAAATGTGCCCTGTAGGGTGTGCCAAAGGGAAATATTGTGGTCTGACTAAACTGAGTTCTAAAAACGTTGGCCGCGGCAACATTTTTTGACAGAAATTGAAGAAAATCGATAGCTCCCATCTGGAGGTCACCCCAAACAAGCATGCCAGGTTTCAAAGCAATCCGATCATAAATATACCCTGTAGGGTGTGCCAAAGGGAAATATTGTGGTCTGACTAAACTGAGTTCTAAAAACGTTGGCCGCGGCAACATTTTTTGACAGAAATTGAAGAAAATCGATAGCTCCCATCTGGAGGTCACCCCAAACAAGCATACCAGGTTTCAAAGCAATCCGATCATAAATATACACTGTAGGGTGTGCCAATGGGAAATATTGAGTCTTCTGACTAAACTAAGTTCTAAGAATGTTGGCCGCGGCAACATTTTTTGACGGAAATTGAAGAAAATCGATAGCTCCCATCTAGAGGTATCCCCAAACAAGCATACCAGGTTTCAAAGCAATCTGATCATAAATGGGGCCTGTCGGGTGTGCCAAAGGGAAATATTGAGGTCTGACTAAACTAAGTTCTACGAACGTTGGCCGTGGCAACATTTATTGCCGGAAATTAAAGGAAATCGATAGCTCCCATCTAGAGGTCACCCTAAATAAGCATACCACATTTCAAAGCAATCAAATCATAAATGTGCCCTGTAGGGTGTGCCAAAGGGAAATATTGTGGTTTGACTAAACTAAGTTCTAAGAACGTTGGCCGCGGCAACATTTTTTGACGGAAATTGAAGAAAATCGATAGCTCCCATCTAGAGGTCACCCCAAACAAGCATGCCAGGTTTCAAAGCAATCCGATCATAAATGTACCCTGTAGGGTGTGCCAAAGGGAAATATTGTGGTTTGACTAAACTAAGTTCTAAGAACGTTGGCCGCGGCAACATTTTTTGACGGAAATTGAAGAAAATCGATAGCTCCCATCTAGAGGTCTACCCAAACAAGCATACAAGGTTTCAAAGCAATCTGATCATAAATGTGCCCTGTAGGGTGTGCCAAAGGGAAATATTGAGGTCTGACTAAACTAAGTTCTACGAACGTTGGCCGTGGCAACATTTTTTGCCGGAAATTGAAGAAAATCGATAGCTCCCATCTAGAGGTCACCCTAAATAAGCATACCAGGTTTCAAAGCAATCAAATCATAAATGTGCCCTGTAGGGTGTGCCAAAGGGAAATATTGTGGTTTGACTAAACTAAGTTCTAAGAACGTTGGCCGCGGCAACATTTTTTGACGGAAATTGAAGAAAATCGATAGCTCCCATCTAGAGGTCACCCCAAACAAGCATGCCAGGTTTCAAAGCAATCCGATCATAAATGTACCCTGTAGGGTGTGCCAAAGGGAAATATTGTGGTTTGACTAAACTAAGTTCTAAGAACGTTGGCCGCGGCAACATTTTTTGACGGAAATTGAAGAAAATCGATAGCTCCCATCTAGAGGTCTACCCAAACAAGCATACAAGGTTTCAAAGCAATCTGATCATAAATGTGCCCTGTAGGGTGTGCCAAAGGGAAATATTGAGGTCTGACTAAACTAAGTTCTACGAACGTTGGCCGTGGCAACATTTTTTGCCGGAAATTGAAGAAAATCGATAGCTCCCATCTGGAGGTCACCCTAAATAAGCATACCAGGTTTCAAAGCAATCAAATCATAAATGTGCCCTGTAGGGTGTGCCAAAGGGAAATATTGTGGTTTGACTAAACTAAGTTCTAAGAACGTTGGCCGCGGCAACATTTTTTGACGGAAATTGAAGAAAATCGATAGCTCCCATCTAGAGGTCACCCCAAACAAGCATATCAAGTTTCAAAGTAATCTGATCATAAATGTGACCTGTGAGGTATGCCAAAGGAAATTGTGGACGTACGTACTAACGTACTAACGTACTAACGTACGTACGTACGTACATACGTACGTACGTACGTACGCCGACGGACGAGAAGTGATGGCAATAGCTCAGCTTGACTTTGTCAAGTTGAGCTAAAAAACGATACAAGTGGTGTCTGCGAATACGCATAGGGTCGAATAAAATTCCGAAACCTTTATGCACATCCACAGAACTTGGCTGAACACGTGAGCATCCGTTAAACGTTTCGAATTATATACTCTAGGAGCCTTTCTTCGGAAACTAATTCACTAACGATAAAAGTGGCGCCCCCTGAGCCACATGAGTCGAATCAAACTTCCGAAACCTTTATCATCTGCAGACCCTACTTAAACGGTTGAGCACACATTAAACGTTTCGAAATGTTTTCCACAGAAACCTTTCAACGGAAACGTACCTTCTTACGATAAATGTGGTGCCACCGTAGCCACATGGGATATAATCAAAATTGCGAAACATTCATGTAGAATTGCAAAACCTACCTGAACACCTGAACAAAATTTTAAATGTATCGAATCATATTCCTTGGACCTTTAGCCTGACATTAACTCTCTAACGATAACAGTTACATTATTACCAGAGCCACACAGGATCGAATCAAAATTCCATACCAGAAAACCTGAGCATACTTTAAACGTTTCAAATGATATACTCTAGGAGCTTTTCGCCGGCAACCAACTCTCCAACAATGAAAGTGGCGTCACCTGAGCCACGTGGGGTAGAATCAAACTTCCGAAATCTTTACGCATATCTACAGACCTTACCTGAACAGCTGAACATACTTTAAAAGTTTTAAACTATGTATACAAAGCATTTTATGCAAAGTGTTATAAGACATCTGAAATTCTTTAAATATGCAATTAAAAAACTTTAAGGCAGATGACTTTTCTGAAGATACGACACTACGAAGAGATAAACAGAATTGCCCGAAAATGATCGGAAGTGAACACAACAGCGTGACGTAATTTCTGAATACACGCGAAAAATAATGTTACCTTCGCTGCTGTCCGAATAAATAACCGCCATGAACAACACCTGTGCGTTATTTTAACAATAATGTTTATTCGGCTTTATTAGATCAACAACTCTGTAAAGTTTTAAATAGAACACAGTTATGCATCCAATAAGCGCAAGTGTCGTCAATAGCAATCCGAAGTCAAATTGCACAGAGACATACACTATAAATAGAACACATCGTCCCCTGAGTTCCAATGTATTCTATGTGCCTACCGGCACATAGAACACATTGGGACTCAGGGGACGACATGTATACAAACTTCACCTTTGTCCTTCTGAGAAAGCAATTTACGACGAATATGGAAAATAGCATTGCAGGTTGTGCCGCCCGTAAATTTCCGCCAGTGATCGCGAGTGATCGGTTTACTGGATTGAGATTTCTGATGGGTGCATGCATCGTTTGAAAATGTCTTTGCTTCAACTTAATTTATCAACTCAAAACGGGTGCTTTTATACAAATAATAGCATAACAGTATTTTTGCACAATGAAAATTGTGGTTTAGTCAAACCGTGTGCTTAATTTGTTCATATCAGCGGCTTATTGTCCATGTAAATGTTCCCACAATAACTACTATGCTGAATTAGTGGTCCCCATAACATCCTTAACTATGACCTCCTTGCAAAGATGTTTTATCATAATAGGAAGTCATTTGCACCAATAGTTTATGGGACAATTTTCAGTGCTCTTACTCCATTTCCTATAAAGTTTAAATGCGGGGCCCTACACTCCTAAATATGGCCAAAGGGGCTTGATTTCAATACGCTAATATGGCAGTTCCACAAGCATTAATACACTGGACATATAAAAGGTCTTCGACCATACAAACGTATATGCAATACGGCAGTGTCTTAACCCATTGCAACCGGTATGTAAAAATTTTGGATAAAAGAAAACGCGGTGGTCGGCGTGCAAAGGAAATAGTGGGTAGCCAATAGTTAGTGAGGGGCGGAACTAATTTAATCCAACAGCCCCTATAGATTTACTTTTTTTGTATGTGACATATCATTCAAGAACTAAGAGTTGAAAAGTTTAATGTGATGTGCAAGGAACGTAATTTACTTTAAAAAAACCTCGGTGAGTGGAATATTCTATCATACAATGACTATACAATTCTGAGGAAAGACTTAAAAAGTGTCATTAAGAAGCGGTTAATGAACCTCCGGGTTGAAGCCGGAAGGGCATCAGAGGAAACTTTCAAGTTTGGTTGTGTTTTTGTTTTTTTAATAATTCAAGTAATTGTCTTGATGGATAATCCACTGAACGGGTGTTTTCGTAATGGATTATTCCCATTATCCTGTAAAAAATGTAAATAAGTTACCATTTTTGTAATCAGTAGCAGACAGGCTATTTGAATAAAAGACGCCAACAAGAAAACATCATGTAGATTTACATCGTAAAATTGCTGTAGTCTGTTTATTCAGGCAGACATGTGTATGTTTTCTCCATTACCTAACAAAATAGGAAAATGTACCACATAACAGGACATATTAGTTACAAAAGTAAGCTTCAAATCTGTTATTTTGCTACTATTATATGTTAAGTAACCCGATCATTGGAACTTGGAAGAAAAATATTTGAAAAAATGTTGGCACCTTTTAGCAAGCTTAATTATAACGTAATCAACAGCTTTGGCTTTTACTAAAATGTATTTATCAGCATTGATTAAACAGCTGCTTGGAGAAATAGCACAAATTTAAAAAAAATGATACTTTTCAGGATTCCTGGCGGAATGGAAGTGTGGAGTAGGGTGGAGGTAGTACTTTGTGTGGATCGTAACAAACTCCCTGGGGCGCGGTGGCTCGGTGGTTACGACATTGGACTTCAAATCAAAAGGTTCACGGTTCGATGACCACCAGGAGTAACTGAGTTGTTTCTTTGGGCAAGGCAGTTAATGCCGATTGCCCACATGAGAGCACGGTGGCGCTGTGTCCTAAGGCGTACTGCACGCCGATTGTGCACTTGTCTTCAAGCAATGCTAACCCTGCTTGTAAATAAATAAATAAATAAATAAATAAATAAATAAATAAATAAATAAATAAATAAATTCCCTGATCCGTTTTAACTCTTTGAATACAGCTGGCAGATGTTCCCTGTTGAGGACAGGGTTTCTCTTGTCACTGAAATAAGTATAATTCGGGCAATAACATTTTGGCCCTGTAAATTAAATGGATATTTTCGTTTATGATTTCTTCTGCAAAATTTAGATGAATGTTTCTTTACATCTAGTCATGGCTGCTTTATAGCAGCCATGACAAGATTTAATGAAAAATATCGAGAAAGTTCTCAAAAGAGTAGTCGAACAAATATCGCATCAAATTTCCGAAAATGATTTTATTTGTAAATCTACTGGCTTTTAAAAACAAAACAAAACTCTCTGGTAATATTGCGTCGTTGATTGTCTTTTCGTGATGTTAAACTATACAATAATGCTGTGCTTGCAGTACTGTACAATTTTCGTATTTTCGTTTTGATTCTATCATTGTTTCGCAACATTTTGTTCATAAAATCTCTGCCCATCGGTAAATATCGCCTCTTAAGTGGAACGATACGCCATCTGATGTGCTAAAGCACTACATATGGCGCCTTGTTCAACTCAAGAGATGGGAATGCCATCGTAATCTGATCGCGAAAGAGACCACTTTTATATCACAGCACTGTATGGAATACTTTATCATTTTGCGTGCTATATGGAGAGAGTTGGTATAGTTTCAGAGCTGAGTGAAACATTCACGAAATATGAGCATTAAATAATGTGAGATGCCCGGTTGAGAGTCGGATTGGAAAATGAAAAGAATTCTCAGATACTCTTAATTACTGGCGCTCAGCTCGATGCCAGAGTTAGTGTTCACACCTTTATAGTACGGTCGCCGTGGACTGGCTACTTTCCACGGATGGGCAATATTTCCACGGACACAATAATATTAGATTCCAAAACACTAATGATAGGAATAATCATCCAAAATGTAATTAATGAAGCACCAGGTACAACCCGCTGCCTCATTAATTAAAATTTTGCTAATGATGATTTTTATTACCTGGTAAATGCATGCGTGGACATCACTGCCCACGCGTGGATTAAGACCAGTCCACGTCGGATCTACTGTATGTTGATAAGCAGTGCTTTGACTGTGAGTTCACATCTTCTCGTGGAACATCATTCTGGACACTGGTATTCCATACATAGAGGATATGGAATTTCTCATATAATATTTATGAAACGAGTCTAAGAATTTTCCGTTTGGGCGAGCCTCTGGCGAGCATGATAAAACAATCTCTCCAACCATTCCAATTAAAGTAAGCGTACTGTCATGCAATAATACACTGCGCAACGAGCCAAAGACATCTTCCGTACCGAGCACCTAGGATTTACGCCCCTATTGGGGGACTATGCGCATCTCAGATTTCCAATCAATTCGAATTCCGAGTTGAATTAGGCGGAGGATTTCGAATCGAATCTCGAATTGATTTTCGAATAGAATCACGCCTCTTCAGATTGTAAATATTGCACTTTCTTGCAACCGTAAATATTGTCAGTCTCAACTCAAAAGGAGAATTCAACGACGACCCGCCTATTTAGGAAGTCACTCAAAAAGCGGAATAATCCAGGGTGGAAACAAAGTAGTTTCGGAAGCGGAACATCCGTGAATTTTTCTTCTATCATCAGGTCTCATGTTAACCCTTTACCCAACGAATCGCCCTTATCCGCCGCGTAATATGCAAATTCAGCAGCTGAAAAAATATTATTTTTCGAAAAATTTCAACAAAACCATATTATGTGACCCCTCTTTGGAACGAGTTCGTCGAGCTCGTTCCAAAGAGGGGTCACGTGATATGGTTTTGTTGAAATGTTTTGAAAAAATTTAAAAAATGATATTTAAAATAACAAATTTTGAAATCGTCTGCGTTGGGAAAAGGGTTAAGGAAACCTGATGATAGAAAAAAAGTTGAAGAGGAGACATCTGCTAGAAATTTCATGACATCACGGTGATTCAAAAAATTCCAAAACAGCGCGATCGAATCGAACCATCGATCGGGATGATTACCAATCGAATTGAATCTCGAACCGCCGCAGAGACCTAAACAATACACCTCAACAACGCAGTAGAATAAGCCTTTCTAATGTCGAATACAGCCTTTCTCGAGAGCTATCGCGAAGAAGTCGGTTAGATATACCATTTACAGCACTCCACTACAAGTAACGTACTTGCTGCACCCTGTGACCTTCAGGTAACAAAATGGACGACGGAAACACGCATCACCATAACAACACGCGCTGTGCATTTACACCACCTATCACAATGTAATTGAGCCAGAAAATGGCCGCTTTCGCGCTAACATGACACCCCATGCGACAGTGGGCATGTGACGCAACATGGCGTTACTTTAGAGATTGGCCAAATTTGGCCATATCCAACCCTGCTATACTACCCACGTCTGTCGTAAAGCTGGCGCACAAAAACATGTAATGTCAGACCTGTACTCATACTACGCCTTCAAATGTTAAAAATACCTTTCATTACTTAGTGTATATTACAACATCGTGGTTTATGGTTTTGATAATTAATACTCAACACCTTCAACACCTTCGCAGTCACATTACACTTGCTGATAATCTGAGGTTTCTTTGTATAAATCTCATTATCAGTGATGTTTTCAACACATGTTCTATTATTTTGTTCACCATTTCAGTTTTGACTAGTTTTTATGATAAACGGTCATTCAATGATTACCCTGCTGATTGTTTAATTCTCTTCGTTACCATTATCGCGTAGTTTGACCAGTTGATAGCACGCCCTCGCCACAGGGTTCTGAAGCAGAAAAAATGAGATGCATATTTGTGTTATTAGATTATTATTTCACAGGGCGATAACCGGAGTTTGATGTTTTATGCATATTGTTCCATTAGGAACCCTTTAAGCGCAGATTATCACAACAGCTGTTGTATTAATAACATCACATCAACTAACTGGATGGTACAACATTTTCCTTCAGCAATTCCCCTTATCAGTGGTACTGACGCGGAGTGTAATTTACCAAAAATCGCAGTTTCAGTGGAATGTTGGTTTTTTCTGTTCATAGTCTTTATTCGCCATTGGACATCCTTACCGGTGGCGTAAGTGTAATTATGTTGGGGGTGTGACCCATCTCCCCGCCCCAATAATGATCCAGTCGGAACATTTTCGTCTGGATTGGAGTCTTCTATATTGATGTTCTCTTGTTGATAACCATGTACTTTATTATGGGTCTAGATTTGCTTCGCGAACTAACGTCACACCCGCAGTCGGTCTTATGCAAATGGAGGTCTGTGGCTGATTACGGATGTTGGGGATAAATTTTGAGCTCGGCACGTGCTAATTTAATAAGACGTTGCCCATATATCACGACCACTACTTCAGCCTACATGTATTTATTCACCAAAAATTTGCTGAGCCTTTTTTACTGTAATCATCATTAACAAATATTCCAACAACATCATTAACTCTTTTGGCGCGGAGTAATCTCAGAAACAGAATTCTTAGAGCCTAATATTCATCAGGAATTATACAAAAAGTATAGGTTGTTAGACTAAAACGTTATTATTTTAAAAGATGTTTTCATGATCTCATTGACAGTTTTTCAAATGATTTCCTGTATATATTTAAATGGCACCTTTATACTTTCAAGGGACGATATCGTTGTTCATGGATAGGACATAAATGGTGCATGAAACATAGGAATGTTTGTTCAACCCTTTACCCAACGAATCGGCCGCACCCCCCGCGTAATATGCAACTTCAGCAGTTGAAAAAATAGTATTTTTCAAAAAACTTCAACAAAACCATATCATGTGACCCCTCGTTGGAACGAGCTCGTCGAGCTCGTTCCAACGAGGGGTCACATGATATGGTTTTGTTGATTTTTTTTTGAAAAATTAGAAAAAATGAAATTTAAAATAATAAATTTTGATATCGTCTGCGTTGGGTAAAGGGTTAAAAGCACTTGAAAATGGACACACACAGTTGGCTAAAATGACTACTGCAGTACCTTTCCGCGGTCTGCCGTCTGTCGACTTTAGTCGCCTGTCGCGCCCAAAGAGTTAAGGCATGCCTTCTTCGAAGGCATGCATTAAGTATCGCCTTGACAATGCAGTTGAAATATTTTATCAATCGAGACTTGAATCATGACAGTTGGGAAACACTGCTTTACTCTCCACAATCGGACATCTTCACAACACCCCGAGCTCCATCATGAGATACAATACGGCCGTGGACTGGTCACTTTCCACAGATGGGCAATATTTCCACGGATGCAATAATATTAGATTCCAAACACTATTTATAGGAATAATCATCAAAAATTTAATTAAGGAAGCACCGGGTGCCACCCGGTGCTTCATGAATTACAATTTTGCTAATGATGATTCTTATTTCCTGGTAAACGCATGCGTGGACATGAATGTCCAAGCGTGGAATTTGACCAGTCCATGGCGATCGCACTGTACTGAAATGACAGAATTGGAAAAAGCCAAACGATATTTTCAGTGTTAAATAGATTTTATTTCATTAAACAGCGATATATCCTTGGTAAATTTGGCTCCATATTGCATGCATTTTTCGCCTTTTTTGTAATGACAGGGAAATGATTGATGTTACCCTAACGATACAACCTCTCGTAAAACTTTTAAAAAATATTTTGGGAATTGATCAATTAATAATTTCAACATGCCAGCAAAGTGGTTGATCTCCTAATTATCAAAACAACTTTAACATGTTTGAGTAAACCTTTTATGTTCGTATCCATTTTGCGTTTACTGTACTATTATTTTTATTTTTTATTGGATAAATGAAACACAAAATAATTAAATACATAAACAGGTAAATAAATATGTTGTTTATTCGAATGCGAGAAATGTATTCTGTCCAAAATATCCCCTGATATTATTGTAGTGGGTTTGTCCACTGTTAATCTTTTGTGTGTTTTTTGTCCGTTGAACTCTGTTGACATGTGTATTTAATCTTGTAAGGCCTTCGTTCATTGAGCATTTGCCCTACAACCACATTTATTTATTTATTTATTTATTGGTGTTTTAAGGTCACATACTTATGCACAATGGCTAATCGTGACCGTGACAGTTTTACGGGTGGAGGAAGCCGGAGTACCCGGAGAGAACCACCGAGCAACGACGAGCAGCTGTCAGCTCTCCAACATCGTAACTCTGAACTCTGCACCGCAGCACAGGCAGGGTTAGATTGGTTGAAGACATGTGCACCATCGACGTGCAGTACGCCTCAGTACACAGCGTCATCGTGCCCCCATGTAGGCAATCGGGGTGAAGTGTCTTGCCCAAGGACACAACGCGGTTGCCGCAGGTGGGATTCGAACCGAGGACCTCTCGGCTTGCAGCCTGCACCTCTACCAGCTGAGCCACCGCGCCCCCCTACAACCACATTGATAGCATGGTAATTTTCCGACAGAGGACATAAATAGGCTATTTTTTTTATCCCCACGGGAGAAAGAGTGGCCAATATTTCCGACTTTTTGCAGATCATGAACCGCCGCAACACGAGTTGGAAAGATGGAAAACTAAAGATGGTTGGGTTATTGATAACCTAGAACCGGATACAGTCTTCTCCAGAAAAATTTACAGCATTTATTAGTACTTTACCAAGGGCCAAGAAGAGACTAAAGTACTAATACAACACATTGTGCAATGTCAAGAGTGTTGACTTTCCCTCAGCTCCGTGTAGTCCCAACCAAACCCTTTTACTTGCAGAGTGCAATAAGATTTTTACAGTACGGTCGCCGTGGACTGGTCACTTTCCGCTGGTGAGCCATATTTCCACGGACGCAATAATATTAAATTCTAAACACTATTCATAGGAAAATTCACTAAAAATTTAATTAATGAAGCATCGGACATTAATTAAAATTGTGCTTCTTGTGATTTGTATTACATGGTAAAGGCATGCGTGCACATCACTGCCCACGCGTGGATTACGACCAATCCACGGCGGCTGTACTAAATATTCAAGATTGGTTCGCGTTGTTTCATCGTGTTAAAATTTAAAGGGAAGTGTTCAAGCGCACTGCCCAATAAATCGTCACAAGACAAAACAATGTGAACAATTTTTTTATTTCAATTGTATTTCAAGAACATTCACAAATTATGAAGACTTTTAATTGTAGGTACAGTTAAAACTAGAAGTCCTGTCATGAAATGCGCACAAATAGCACGTCGATATGCGCGTTAATCTACGTGTTACGACCATAGTAAGGCTTTCAAATTCGGTACATATGGCCTGTGTACAAGCAATGTTTCCGCCAAATGACCTCCAGGTAAACCGGAGGTCCATTGGCAGAAACATTACCTGTGTTTGCTATGAGTAACCAGGAGAACCTGTCGTGATTTGGATGTCCTTCGATACGACAATTGCGCGCAATTCCTACGCGAAAACGGTGCAATTAAGCCTAGATAATTTACTGTACACTGTTTTTCACAAGAGCCCGGACAAAGGTTTCTCATATTCGACCAGTTAGCGTGATATCTTCCGACGTGGCCAAACATTTTGTTTGAGTGGAGGTAAATCAAATGGAATGTATAATAAACAGCTGCGCCATGAGCGCATGATACGCCCGTTATTAATTACAAGAGGGAACCACACAATATGAGTATACATGTGTACTTGTCAGTTTACATATACTTACCACCAAAAAATCATGAAAATTGCTCAAAGTCCAACATGTGGAAAATTGCCTATATTTTAATGAATAAAGTCCCATAACTCTGGAATGACAAATTGGACAGCGACACAAATCGAATGGGAGATTCCTTCTATCAACATATACTTGCAACCAAAAAATCATGAAAATTGCTCTAAGCATTTTCAAGTTATTGTTCGACATGTGAAAAATAAAGTCCCATAACTCTGGAATGACTAATCGAACGGCGACACCAACCGAAAGGGAGCTTCCTTCCATCAACATAAACCACCTACCAAAAAATTACGAAAATCTCTCAAAGCGTTCTTGAGTTATCGTACGACGTGTGACCGGACGGACAGACGGACGGACGGACGGACGCTCCAACATTTCGGGTTTATGGGCTACCAAAAAACATTTTGTATGTCCAAAACCTTATTTTACCCAGAACCCCACCCCTTCCACCCTAGAACTTATATTTAACCCTAACCCCAACCCTCCACCCCAAAACCACACCCTAACCATAACCCACCCTGACCATAAACCCTAAAAGTCCACCCCAGACCCTAACACCCACCCACCCCGGGACCTAACCCCCAACCTTAAGCCCTACTCTGGGGCTACCCCTAACCGTAACCCCCACCCCACAACTGACCCAACCCCACCCTAGCCAAACCAATAGGATTAGGAGCTATTTTTAGGTTTAGGGGCTACTAAAACTAAAACCCCCACCCCTGACCCCAACCCTAACACCCCGGGACCTAACCCTCCCCAACCTTAAGCCCTACTCTGGGGCTACCCCTAACCCTAACCCCACCCCAAATGACTCCTAACCCTAACACTACCTTAATTTGGAGGTAGCCCCTAATAATAATATCCCGTAAACCCCCAATGTTGGCCCGGACAGACGGACAGCGGTATACCATAATACGAGCCGTTTTTTCAAAACGGGCGTATAAAAATGCTGGTGTTATGGTGGGCGTTTGACATTTTCGCCATGGAAAAAGTGAAATGTAGCGTCAAATGGAGAATTCAGGTGATTTTTGGAATAAAATTGTACTTTTAGTTAGGCCACTCTCAACAGAATATTTCAAATGTCCAAGTGCAACAAAATATAATAATTCCTGATTCAATTCCACACGTCACAAAACTCAGAACAAAGTGTCCGATCGTCCCGAACTTTGCCGAGCAGTCAAATAGATCGAAACAAACTTGAAACACTCGATATGATCGCTGTCATCGCGGCCGATTCGAATCGATCGCATGCTCTCGATTCGGTAATGAATCGAATAGAATCGAATCGAGACGCCAGTTTGGAATCAATTGGAAATTCGAATAACCACACCATCCTGTGCACAAGACACTTAATCCCAGTTGACCAAATGGGGAGAACGGCGATGTAGTGGGCAATGCACAATGGTGGTACACATTAGTGCCTTCAAACGTTTATTGAACTGTTCCTAGGAGGGTTGGAGGTGGTACATGTCTTAGAATCGAGAGAGGCCTGAATAACCCACACCACACACACAAACCCACATGCACAAACACGAGAATCCCGTAAGTAAGTGGATTTTTTCTGTATCCTGCAGTTCGTTCGCTGCAAGTAGAAAATACACTCTTCATTAAAATATTTGAGAACACGTCATAATGTGATCCAGTGGCGTAGCACATACCCCCTCCCACCAATTTCAGTCATGCCCCTCATGTTAACTCATATAGTGTGTCAAGATGATAGCTTAAAGTTGCGATTTTTTTGTTTAAAAGTGTATATATATTTGATAAATTTTCTCATTCAGGCCAAAGGAATAAGAATGTGAGTTTGTATGATGGACCCTGAAAACTGACTTGCCACTTAAACAGACCAGCAATAATGCATACAGAAACAGAAGGTGCGAGCTCAGGGAGCTATTAGTATTTAGGAAGACGGCATACCTGTTGTAGAAGGCAAGACATACGTAGGCAGAGTAGGCTTGCCTGTATGAACATTATTCTGAGATAAGCGTAGGGGGGGGGGGGGGGGCGTTTAACCCCATTGGTGGCGACTGCTTAAGTGGAAAGCGTCCAGCAAAGTGACAATAAGCTAGTGGCTATACGACGGCAGTGTAAGAGTGACATTCCGTAACTCGTTAGAGGGAAGTCGATATAGCAAAGTGACAATACGTTAGTGGCCGTGCGACGGCAGTGGTAGCGTGACATCCCGTCACGTGTTAGAGCAAAGGCTGCGGTAAAGTGACAATACGGTAGTGGCCGTGCGACGGCAATGAAGGAGTGAAGTGAAAAGGCGACCAAAGTCCAAACACCAGCGGGAAGGAAGGAAAACCAGCGACAACAGAGAATGCGGGCCCGCAAGTGACTCAAAAACTGTGCGGGTATGGGGTGATTGGCGTTTTGTTGTCTGATCCATTGGATTTAATGTAAGTCACAAATTACCATATTTATTTATATGTGTATTAAAATTGTTGCTTTTGGTAAATCCCTGTTGATTCATGCTTTTTGACGAAAGGTCACTGACCCCTTCAGGATAAGAACCACCCCAACAAAAGTGAAACGGGCGGGTTCTTTACGGCGAGACATACGTTCACGCACGGATTCGAGCGACACTCCTTAAGTTTTGGCTGAATACGCGGCGTGAATCGATTTCCGCCAGCAACGACGAAGCCCGGTTTCCGACATAGGGAACATTAAGCCAGACATTTTAATATTTAGCAATTTCCTTGATTCTGAGTCCGTTTGTGTCCATAATTTAGTAGTTGTGAAAGGCATCAATAATTAGGCCACATTGTGGCCTAATTATTGATGCCTTTCACAGCTTGTTAGGCCACATTGTGGCCTGATTATTGATGCCTTTCACAACTTCTAAATTATGGACACAAACGGACTCAGTGTCAAGGAAATTACGTTTTTTTGTTGTCTCGAATTTCAAAAAGATTTTCCCAAGGCATATCCCCCGGACCCCCTCCAACGAAAGGGTAACACCCACTCTTGTGTTCGCCCCCATCATGCCCCCGCGAGGCTTGAATGATGCAGAGAATCATATTCTGTATGCACCCCAGATATTACTCTTGCCCCCTAACTTTGATATCCGGGCTACGACCCTGATCTGATCAAACAGACAATTCGCTTGCAGGATTTAGAAAGAATGCATTTAACTTGGATTTTTTGCATCTTTTTCTCCCAAATCATATCATTTGATGATTCAGTGAAACGAACTCAATGAGCTCGATTCAATGAATTGTCACAGGATACCACGTGAAGGATGTTTTAGTATTTACAAAAATGTGGTAGTCAGGGAAAGATATATAGCTGCCATTACTCGAGTCAATAACATATGCTAGATAATCGAGTTAAAATCATCCGATAAGGCGTTAGTGATATAATACATACATCTTTGTCTGCCATAATGTATTTTGAAAGCTCAGGTTAGGTTCAGGTCAGAATGTTTTTGCAAATAAATTACAGCAATGATACTTTTTCAACAAATGACAAGAAAATTGGGAAACTGTTGTTGAATACAAAAAATAGTTCAACCACTTTTTTCAGCATCAGAAATGCCAGAGATAATTTTTCGTGTTCAAGGAAACAAAACAATATGTTTTTCTCATTATAAGATTTTTCTTACTAATATCCAGTTCCAAATCCACGAAACGTCAAGGATAAAAATGAGTATCACAAAAACTGATTAGGTATAGGTATTAAAAATAAATCAAGTCTTTTTTGCTCGACATTCTCGAGTCTGATTATCTACTGCGAAATGACATTTGTGACGAAGCGCGTCAAAGTTTGCTTGAGTTGTTTTGGCGTGATGTTTCCTCCCATTTATCATTGTACGGATCAGTGTGTCAGTTTACAAATCATAGAATTCGCGATTTTATTAGCAAAGACTGGTTTGATTCAAAACAACAGCAATGAAAATCAACATGAATTTGTCAAATCTTATATACAAAGAACGACACGCGTGTGTGAATGTGTTAATCGATATGGCATGAGTGCCAGCGCGGAAGGATAAAACGAGAAGCCACAGGCCTCTCATTTTAACCTTCCGCGCTGGCACTCGTGCCATATCGATTAACCCGTTCACACACGCGTGTCGTTCTGCGTTTATTCGTCTATAAAAAAATATTACAAGGACACTCAGCAATTCATTTGACAACTATCAACAAAAAGAACATATTTTATCGCCAACTATATTTTCTAGGGGTACTCGTGATGTTACTATTTCGTCCCCTGAGTTCCAATGTGTTCTATGTGACTGGAACTCTGGGGACGATTTTTAGCTATCGCTAGGAATTCAAACTATAATTGCGGTGCACGATTTGTGAATTCCAGTGAAATTTCGCTTCTATTTAAAAATAGTCCGTCAACGATTTCCGTTCCGCACATATGTGCGGAACAGATTTTCATTTTTTCCGCACGGTTTAGTGTTGCTGTAGATTTGGATTACATAGAACAGGCGTGTAATAAATGCTTGAGCATTTATTACACGCCTGTTCTATGTAATCCAAACCTACAGCAACACTAAACCGTGCGGAAAATGAAAATCTGTTCCGCACATATGTTCGGAACGGAAATCGTTGACGGACTATTTTTAAATAGAAGCATTATGCTTCTGTAGAACAGGGAAGAGAAATACTACCACTGATATCTTCATGCAATTATGTCTAAAATTCAACAACACAAATAAATAAATCCACGGAACAAATAATCTTTATAATTTTTATATAGTTGAATAACCTATGTAATTTTATGCAATTTGTGTATTTTCAGAGAATGTCAGGGCGTGACATGTCAAGAACATCTGGTCCTCCACGTAAGCAGGCAACACTGTTTCGCTATTACGTCATAGAGCTACATGCTTAACTCCTAAAGTGCCCGGTGTGTAACAGCCTTTTTGCGATGCCATTCATTATTTGTACTATTGTATTGTAAGCTCCCTTATATTTATTTATTTATTGGTGTTTAAGGTCCTATACTTATTCACAATGGCTAATCATGACCGTGACAGTTTTACGGTGGAGGAAGCCGGAGTACCCGAAGAGAACCACCGAGCAACGACGAGCAGCTGGCAGCTCCCCAACATCGTAACTCCGCACTGCAGCACAGGCAGGGTTAGATTGGTTAAAGACATGCGTACCATCGATGTGCAGTACGCATTACTACACGGCGTCACCGTGCCCCCATGTGGACAATTGGGGTTAAGTGCCTTGCCCAAGGACACAACACGAGAGTCCGAATTGATCGCTCAGACTGTCATCCATCCATTGAGTAACCGGGCTCGACGTTGCTTAACTTCGGTGATCTGACGAGAATCGGTTACCGCAACGCCACCGCGCCCCGGCCCCCCTATATAAAAGCCACAGAAGTAACACAAAAGCTCGTACAGTGTCGTGTTCAGCCAGGCCTGTTACTATCATCTGATACTGGGGCGGGACTGGAGGGGGACTTGGCCCATGTTTGCCCGACCGTGCTATTAGGTTTCCCGACTGTTCTCAAACACTCACACGGCTTCGGACAAGGTGTTCATAAAAGGAATTTACAATAATTGAAATTAGCCATAGCGATGCTCATGATATTGTCTCGAAGCACCATGGTAAACCTTAGTACATCGTCATCGTGTCCCCATGTAGACAATCGGGGTTAAGTGCCTTGGCCAAGGACACAACGCGGGAGTCCGAATGGATCGTTCAGACGGTCACCCATTGAAGGATTAAAAGGGCTCGACGTTGCTTAACTTCGGTGATCTGACGAGATCATGAGAAACATTAGCACTGCTAGAAAACTGTAACAGATCTGAGAACATTTTGTAATTATTTGTTTGGGTTTAATAAATAAAGAGCTAATTACTTTCTTAGTCTCATATCGGCTGAGATATCAGCCCGAGGTCACTTCACATCAGCCTAAGACCTTCGGTCTCAGGCTGATGTGAAGTGACTTCGGGCTGATATCTCAGCCGATTAGAAACTTACCAAGTAAATCCTACTAGCTCGGTTATGTAAAGGTGAACGTGATAATAGCATTATGTTTGGTAAGTGACCTTGAAAAATTGATCCTGTTACTGATCCATTCCCACATAATAAAAAATATGCAGTAATATATAAATTAAATTCACAATACTATAAGCAATCTTTTCTCCTTCGATAATAATCCCAGCTTCCAACCCAAACGAGAAAGGGAGAGTCACATCGGTTGAGAAAGCGCCACAGCCACCAGTCTAATTGCGTAAGGAATAGGTTAGTTGAGAAGGTGATAATAGGCTTCTCCAAAAACTCAGTTTTTGGGGTGAACGGCACATTTTCATCCCGCATGATGCACGAATACGGATACGGCGTGACAATGATCACGCAGTGGTTCAGATTGCCTTTCCACTGTAGTCATGACGTCATTATCTTTGCAGGATATTCAGCATTACATGAAGTTGAATACACGGATTATCCCTGAAATTTTCGTGTGCATGTTGCAAGCTTGGCTGCGAAACAGGCCATGAGTTCCTGTGTCTTCCTGACTAGCACAGCGTCATCTAATGGAATATATCGCTCATTGAGTGAAATAAGGCGTTATCTGCAATGTTAAAGCATTACAGACAGACAGACAGACAGGCAGGCAGGCAGGCAGGCAGGCAGAGTGAGAGAGTGAATGAATTATTCTTTGGAGAAGTCTTTGAAATCTAATCCATTTCTAAAGGCTGAACTTGTCATCACATCCACAGCAGAATGTGGCGAAAACGAGATGTCACGAACGTTATTATTCAGTCGAATTGATTCGAAAAAGAATCGATTCAGGAAAATGTTTTCGGATTCGATTCTGGAACTGATTCGAAGTCAAACTTCCGATTCGCAGGCTACTATGCATATAACACACAGGGACGGACTGGGCCCGAAAATGTTACGAAGAAATGCACCAGAAGGGGTGAACCCGGAGAAAATTTTGGTTTTTCAAACTGATTGAACGATGTTTTCTTGCATCTAAGGAGCCAGTGGCAGTCCACATAGAGGGATGTGATGGCATTTTTGTATCATCTGCGTCGCTCATTCGGCCATGATGGTTGCGATGGTGGGGGGGGGGGGGGGGGGGGGGGGGGAGGGTGACCAATGGGATATCATTTTGATTTTTCGAACTGAAAGAATACCGTTTCCTTGCTTCTGGGCGATAAATGGCAGACTAGACAGCATGTATATTATCGAAATGGCCTTCATGTGGACTGCCAATGGCAGTCCATAGAGAGGACATTTCGGTGTACAGCCAGCCTTTTCAATAAGTTTCATTTCGTTTTTTTTTTTTTTGGTCAGTTTCACGAAATCATTTACGAGCAGGTGTTGGTCTGCATCAGTTTGGGGGTGGGTGAAACAGGGGCCCTCGAAAAATTTCACCGTGGACCATACGGCCAGTCCGCCAACTTCAAACGGCCCCCAGTAGTTACGAACAGGGAACTATCAACTCTACAGGAGTCAGGTTTTGGTACTTACAAAGACTGCAATATTTACTTTAACTGGTAGAGTGCTGGAAGTCCATATTTGGGCTTTATTCCGAAGTGCAGGTATCACAATTTAAAGGCATCATATTCTGTGGATGTGCTTCATATTATCTTTGAAGCGATATTATTTTATATGTTAGGATTTGCCTTGTTACAATTTATGGGAGAGTGCCTACTGGCACTCTCCCATAAATTGTAAGAAGGCAAAGATGCACAAAGAAATTTTAAAGACAAGATATAATTTAGCACTCTACCAGTTAAGTATTTCTTGCCGCTAAAATTGACGGTATTTCTGTACTCAGGCGGCTTGTATGCATTGCATGCGGGTGTGTAGGGAAGGGGAAGGGGCGGACCTGCAATTCCTTGACTTGTTCTCCATGCCTCTGCAAATGGCTTCTGCGACTATGTTTTGAAACGCTCATTATTGAGCTTATAAGGACAACGCTGGTTTTAGTTGGGAACAAATATAAAAAGTGATCATATTTTGGTTTTCGTAGAACCTATTGTGTCCAGCTGTGAAGTGAGATATCAAAAGAAAAATAACAGTGTGCATATGAAGTTTTTTTTAGCAACACTTTTTTTTTAGTTCAACGCCTTGGGTACAGACTTTTTTCTATCCTTAATTAGATTTTTTTTTCTAATTCGTTGTCAAGCCAAGTCATACTTGCAACCATCTCTTATCAGGGGGAAATATACAGACGAGAAATTTAACAAATTGCCAGTAATTTATTCATATACATTTACAAAGATATTCAAATGCACAATATTTTCTATGGTATTTATTTGCATAAGCCTGATTGCACAACAAAAATGAAAAAAAAAATTCTTAGTAAATTTTTCTTTGATCGTGCTAATAAACAACATAAATCTTGACTCGCCCGAATTAATAGTACATAAATTATTTACTGTAGTTTATAAGAGACACGAGAGAGCATGAGAATATTTATCCTTTCTGTTCTTCTCACGCACTATAATCCAAAATCTGCTAAATATTTTCTTCCATAACTGGTATTTCACGTCACTTTCAACAGCCACAGTCATATCGTATCGGATTGATCACGGGTGCAGAAAGCCGGAGTACACGTAGGGAACCACCAAACAGGGGCGAGCATGACGAAGTAACCCTGCACAAACAGATTAACAGCGTTTGAATGCAAGTGCACAGAGCGCCTCCGTGCCCCACGTGGGCAATCGGGATTAAGTGTCTCTTGGACAAGGACAAAGCATAGATGGGGTGGGACAGTTTAAAGTTCAATGTTCTAACCAATTAGCCACCATGCTACTTTGAAACAGCTGTCAGCGTCCGCTGTACGCCATACACTCAGAGAAATCCGCGCCAAATTTGGTTCCGGGTAGAACCAAAAGCCGTGGAAGAACCCACACAAATGAGTCTGCACGTGATCAAGAACCAGACAAGTTCATATAAAGCTGCCGTCTTGTTTATGTAAAAGATTACCGTTGTCGCGCAACTAAAAGCATGTGTGATGGAACAATTGAAAACGTGTTTGTGACGTTGCTTCGTCGCTATTTTAACACTTTCGCTGCCGAAAAAGACTATTGCCACATATTTTATGATGATTATCTGTCCGTGCTGGTATGCGGAGATCAAACCTACCATCTGTTTAATTGTTGGAAAGGGCTCAGAGAGCCCTTTCCAACAATTAATTAGATGATTGAGTTTCAAGTATGTCGTGAGAATTTTATTAAGGATTCTCAGTTGCACCACTGGTAATATTTCGTGGATAAAAATCTTTCGTTGCCTGAGTGATTTGCGTTTTCCGATGTATATGAAATCTTGATGCTTATGTTGAACCCACACATGATAGAGGGAGGCGTCCCCTCCCGAAACTTACTCCAATCGGGGGCGGTTTGGGTAGTTATATGATGCCGATGGAACGGGACACAGGAGACAAAGGTTTCTGTGGATTGACAAGAGCACTTGTCTCGCAGGCTCACAGATTTGTTCAAATACACTTGACGTAGTCTCTAATAAAAAACTCTCTATAGAGTTCACCATCCTAACACAAACTATTATTCAACAGCTCATTGCTGTTGGGAGTCACCTCACCTTATGTACAACATCTGAGAAAACCTCAACAAATGGATGGCATTCCCACAGTAATTATGGTATTCCAACAGTAATTGTCACTGTTTCTTGCAACCGATTTATTTAATGGGGTTTAAAGACACTTTCGACAACCAGGATCACCTCGTGTCGTACAGTTTTACGGGTGGTGGGAGCCGGAGTACCCAGAGAGAACCACCGCGCATCCGCGCGCAACTCTCAGACTCCACAACGCACTAACTACTCACAGGCAGGGTAAGCATTGCTTGAAGACCAGTACACCATCGGCGTGCAGTATACCTTAGTAAACAGCGTCACCGTGTCCCCAGTGACCAACCGGGATTAAGTGCTTTACCCAATGACACAACGCAGTTGCCCCTGGCGGAGATCGACCTGTGGACCTTTCGGTTTAACCCTTTACCCAACGAATCGCCCGTATCCGCCCGCGTAATATCCAAATTCAGCAGTTGAAAAAATATTATTTTTCCAAAAAATTCAACAAAACCATATCATGTGACCCCTCGTTGAAACGAGCTCGTCGAGCTCGTTCCAACGAGAGGTCACATGATATGGTTTTGTTGAAAGTTTTTGAAAAATTTAAAAAAAATGATATTTATAATAATAAATTTTGGTGTCGTCTGCGTTGGATAAAGGGTTAAAATCTAATGCCGTAACCACTGAGCCACAGTGCTCCAGCAACCGCTTTCTCGGAGATTCAACTGTATCGTTTTTAATGTAAAATGCCAAGATTATTATCTTCTGTTTCTTTGAAACGGTCATTTTGTAAAGCCGAGTGTCGATTGAGCTTACGCCTTGTATGACGCCAAAGGTGAATAATATATATATACAGGAACAGTCTCTGCATATAGTACTATGAATCCAAAAACGGACGGATAATTTCCACGGGACTAGATCACAATTCACTCGAAATTCTCTGTCCACTCCCCCTACTCAAGCCGGTGACGAAAGTAAAAACCCAAAACACTGCATCTCAAATGCAATAAGTTTATTAAATTTCAGGTTGCAGTGACTGACGAACACAACTGACTTTGCAATAAATTTTTTGCATTTCAGGCTGGAATTACTGGCGGACATAACCGACTTTGCAATAACTTTATTACATTTCAGGTTACAATGGCTGGCGAACACAGCAGCCTGTGCAATAAGTTTATAAGATTTTGCCTAGTATTTCATTTTAGGTTGCAAAATGTGTTGACTGACGAACACAACCGACTTTGCAATACGTTTATTACATTTTGCGCCGTATTGCAGTTTAGGATGAAACAACACGTTATAAGCAAATGTCCGTATGTTCACAAAGTACTCGCAAATGTGATAAAAACAGCTCAAAGTGCTCAAAACGTGTTCAGATAATGCTCTTTATGAGCATGTTTTTGATCACTTTAAGCAGTTTTGAGTACATTGTGAGCATAACACATGTTTATATGCTTATGCGAGTATTCCGACATCACAAGAGCTGAAACGGTTAAGGTTTTTTTTGATGGATTAATCACGTGGATTAACCTTGGTTAACCGATTAATCACTTGTCCAAACAGATATCTGAATAATTGCCATAGCGTTGATGATTTACAGCATGAACCCTTTACCCAACGTAACAAACAAAATCGACTAAGCCTCTATACAAAATTCTCCATTCAAATTTATTATGTTTTCAATTTTTGTCTCAAAAACATAGCTTATGGCCCCTCATTGGAACGAACTCGTTGAGCTCGTTCCAATGAGGGGTCATAAGCTATGTTTTTGAGACAAAAATTGAAAATTTTAGTAATTCATGATTTTATTTTGCAAGTATCGTCTGCTACCCGCAATGGGTAAAGGATTAAGAATGACCCTTTCCAGTCACTGAATGGAATAGATGCAGTATGATGATCATGCAAGTAAACAAGTATGTCAGCAAGTAACAAGTTTGTTCCTTTGTTAACCCATATGATGCAGTAGTTCAAAAGTAACGGTTTATCGATCAATTACTTTTTGGATCGATCAAGCTGTTGATCATTGATTAATCGATTAATCGGTTAACCGTTTCAGCTCTATTTTGCAGTCGACTGCAAAATTCACTATAAGAATTCCCACAGGACTATCCTTGGATCTGTTACGTTGGGTAAAGGGTTCATACTGTAAATCATCAACGGTATGGCAATTATTCAGATATCTATTTGGACAAGTGATTAATCGGTTAACCAAGGTTAATCCACGTGATTAATCGATCAAGAAAACCACTTAACCATTTCAGCTCTACTGCAAAATGTACTAGAGAAATTCCCAAAGGACTACCCTGGTCTCTATGAGTTTGGCTCTATGCGTTCGGCTCTTTTGTGACAGTGTTCACTCCTTCTCTCTGGGAATTACGGTTTATTTCATCAGCCAAACTGCCTCCCAAAAAATCAAATTATCGCCAATGGAGTCCTCACGAGCACGCAGAATGTGAAAACTCTTTGCCTTCGATGAACTTATGTACGATAATGGGAGTTACTTGCTGCCGAGCTAATAAGCGTCACAGGAAATGTGTATAAGCTCGAGCTTTTGGGCTTGAACGGTCGAAATAGGAATCGAGGTTTTTGTATTTGTTATATTACAAATATAATGGGAGTATAAGTGTAGGGTGCCTATTTTCATCCTGACGAACTTAAAAAATAAACTTTGTGAGCTCCTCCACAAGTCCTTAGTAGAAGGTTGATTCAAATGCAAATCGTCTTTAGCAATACGTCTTCGGCAAATCATGGGAGCGCGGTGGCACAGTGGCTAAAATATTGAATTTCATACCACAGGTTTAATGGCTCGACCCTGATCAGCGTTGTGTATTTGGGCAAGACACTTAATTCCGCCTGCCAATGTAGGGCATGATGGCCCTGTGTACTGAAGCGCACTGTACTTGCCTTCAAACAATGCTACCTCTGCTCTGCTTGTGCTGAGTTCGTACGTTGCTCCACAACGATGGTGCACTTGCCTCCAGCCAGTGCTAATTCTTCTTGTGCGGAGTTAGTGCGTTGGTGAGTCTGCCAGCTACCAGTTTGTTGTTGTTAGATAGTTCTCTGCGGAGCCTTCGGTTCCCCTCATCCATAAAACTGTGACTCTGGCTGTCCAAAGTGTCGTTGAACCCCAATAAAAAGATAAATAAATTCCTCAAATCTACGGATTAACGAATTGGTGTAGATGCTACATAAATCTTTATTAGAAATGCATAAGCGATTTTTGTTTCGTTAATATGCGACCTTTGGATTCTAGATTTGGAAATTTAGACTCCAGCTTCAAAATCCTGTGAGATTTGGTTTTCAAATCTCTATATTTATGTAATAAATAGTCATAAAAAGTGATAAAATGTCACAAAATCTACTAGCTATCATAGAGAATGGATTCCCCGCTGTTGGCGGTTCGAAGCTCGACAATTTTAGCCGGGATTGGGGGAGGGGGATAACACATCCCACCCGCTCTCCCACCCCTGTCGCAAAGTCCCTGTGTATGTATCTGAAGAAAGTTCTCTCCTCGTGATACAGAAAAATCGCCATCCAAAGTTTTTATTCGGAAATATTTGCTTCCAAAACGTTTTTTAAGTTTGCTTCCAAAATTTTAATTAGTTGTTTTTCAAATGTTTCAAAACAATTTCAACAAAACCATATCATGTGACCCCCTAACTGGAACAAGCTCGAAGATATGGTTTAATTGTTTTGTTGAAAAAACATTCAACTGCTCGATTCGTAAATTGCGAGGACGGATGCGGCCGATTCGTTTGTTAACGGAAGCCATCATGCCTTTTCAACAAAACTAAAAACTTACAAATTTGAATATCTACAAAGCAGATCCAAAAAGCTTTTATCTCTGACAGCCACATATGTATGCTTTTTAAAGAGCAGTTTTAGATAAATTTGGAAGCTCAAATTAATTTCAGATTCAAGATTTATCTGAATGACCACGTTGATAACAGCAACAATTAATCGCCAGTCGACCTCTAAGCTTAACTCCTAGCACATTGGTAGCATTTCAAATTTTCTGTCGCTGTCTCCATATTACCCATGCACAATGAAAGATTTAATAAATTATATCTTGTTTGACAGAGCTCAAAGAGCTCTGTCAAACAAGATATAATTTTTTTTAAATTCCCAGGTGCATTGTGGGAAGAATTTGCTGCTGACATATTTCGTATTTTGTCACCAGAGTGTAGTGGGTTAAACACACTCAACTCGACATCTATTTTCCATTAGAAGGTTTAACAATGCATATTTCGAACTGCCCTTATGAATAGATCTACGACTGATGGGGGAAATTCCTTGATCGAGAAAGATACACAAAATAAGTAAGTGCTAAACATTTGCCAAGTCACATTCCTACTCGACGTTTGGTGATCAAAGATATGGTCATTTTGTCTGGAGTGCAAACGGAAATTGGTAGCCCTAAGACCCTCGACTCACAAAGTAATAGATGGTCGAATATTACAAAGTACAATTCCTTGTTGAGTTCGTTGGGCTAGTTCCAATATTGGCGTCCTTAGCCTTAGCTGTGGTGTTGATACAAAAACTAAGAATGTTTAGTTATTCCAAAATAGCTTTTGCAAATGCCGTGTTTTCAAAAAAGTTAAATAATAATAACTAAATTTTAATTAAAAAACGTCCATGAGTCTTTGTTATCAATCCACAGTGGGGGAACCAAAATATATGATCTGAAAAACTGAGCGGGTCCTCACCGGATAACCCCGCCCATCCCATTTCCACCACCCCTGCACACAGGCACTACTGAAAACCCTATTTCTACCTGATGACCGTGAGTGTGGGCAACTACGAGGTTCAGACAATATTATAGTCTCAGGGTCTTTCAAGGTTTTTCAAGGCTTACATACATTTTTCAAGGGTTGTGTGGAGTACCGTCGCTGTGGACTGGTCGTAATGCACTCGTGGGCAGTGATGTCCACGCATGCGTTTAACAAGAAATAAAAATTGCTACCAGCTAAATTTTAATTAATGAAGCACCGGGTTGTACCCGGTTCTTCATTAATTAAATTCTTTGATGAATATTCCTATAATTATTTTTCGGATTCTAATATTATTGCGTCCGTGGAAATATCGCTTACCTGTGGAAAGTGAAGAGTACACGGCGACATTTCTGTGCATTGTATGTATGTTGCTGCCCTATTAGGATTGTGACATTTCTAGGACATAGTAAAGCAGCACAGTTTTGGTGGATGAGGGAGTCATTTGACAAATTTGTTTAAAGGTAAACAGACTTTTTGAACTTTTACTTTTTGAACTGGGCTAAAAATATAAACGGTTCCCTGCCAATTTCTTTGGAAAGTCCCGAGAAGAAATCAGAGGTGAAAAGGCTGAAGGTTCGTAATTTTAGTCAAGATTTCCAAATGTAAACTTTGTTTTTTTTTCTGTATTCCACAGCACACAATGAATTGTCAGATGGCATCTGAACACAAGCAATCTTTGAAACAAATCCCTCTCTCGACGAACTTGTCGAAGCGGAAGATGTGTATCGACATTCAACTTGGGTGTGTTAACATTACTTGTTTCCAATTTGGAACATTCAAACAGTGTAATTGGCAGCACATCCTTTGTTGGTAACCCACGTTGTTTACTCTTTGGTCTGTCAACCGAGAAGTCATTGCATATTCTCCCATTTCAGACAAGTTGGAATCATTATTATTATGATGAAGAACAAAAAGCAAAGTATCTGTCTCTCGTCTGTTCTTCATGGCTTACAATTGATGCGAGTATGATTCTCGCAAATGACATTCGCAAGACAATAAGAAACAATGCAATTTGATTCTCTCAAAATGTTCACTTGATTGAAAGTGTTCGTAAAGGCCTGGAGAATGTAACTTATTTCCCCCCCTCAAAGGAAGAAACACTTTGACTTAGCAGTGGTGTCTAGTGAAGTCTTTGTTGCCTTTACAAGCAGCAAAGACTTCACTAAAAGCCACTGCCAAGGCACAGTCACTTCCATCAGCAAGACCACTAAAAAGCGTATACGTTGGAACATGTGCTTTACATGTGCATGTGAGTCGAGGAATTCACCAAGATTGGAACTGGGTCATTGAGGGTTAAACTCTTGTAAATATTTTAAATATGAGGATCACTCTGGAATACAGGCAGCAAAGACTTCACTAAAAGCCACTGCCAAGGCACAGTCACTTCCATCAGCAACACCACTAAAAAGCGTATACTTTGGAACATGTGCTTTACATGTGCATGTGAGTCGAGGAATTCACCAAGATTGGAACTGGGTCATTGAGGGTTAAACTCTTGTAAATATTTTAAATATGAGGATCACTCTGGAATACAGGCAGCAAAGACTTCACTAAAAGCCACTGCCAAGGCACAGTCACTTCCATCAGCAAGACCACTAAAAAAAGCCTATACGTTGGAACATGTGCTTCACATGTGCATGGGAGACGAGGAATTCACCAAGATTGGAACTGGGTCATTGAGGGTTAAACTCTTGTAAATATATTAAATATGAGGATCACTCTGGAATACAGGCAGCAAAGACTTCACTAAAAGCCACTGCCAAGGCACAGTCACTTCCATCAGCAAGACCACTAAAAAAGCCTATACATGTACGTTGGAACATGTGCTTCACATGTGCATGTGAGACGAGGAATTCACCAAGATTGGAACTGGGTCGTTGAGGGTTAAACTCTTGTAAATATATTAAATATGAGGGTCACTCTGGAATATGCACTGGTTGCACTTATCAGGGTATAGATGTACTCTCAAATTATAAATTATTTAGGAACTGAAAATTGATTCTCGCAGCAGACCTGGATGTCACATCTACTGTAAAAATTTTTACCAAGGCACGGCCTTGCTGTAGTGATGAAACTCTTCATTTTGAAAGTGTAGTGACATGAGACGCACTGCTCACCATAAATGTGTTCAGGTACTCATGCCCTACTACAAAAATGTCACGTTTATAGGTAATTTTCGAAGAAAAATGTTCTGGGGTCATTTTTGATCTCAGCAAATACAACTGACAATCATTTTAATATTGCCCTATACATAATACTTCAATCACGGTTTGGAATTCAGGAGCTTTTCTAGAATTTGTCAAATATTGGTTTTTGTTTTCAAGACAAATGTTGTGTGTAAGGGCTGTGCAAAACCTAAGTAAGATTATACGGTACTGTGATCACAAAGCGGCATTTTTCTCGTTCAGATTGAGACCGCGTCACGACGCAATGACGCATCATTGTGTCAAGATTTCATACATAAAATATTCCGTAAGCAAGCCCGACTAGCAAGGGATGATCAAAAATAGCATTGTGCACGTCACCTCGTTTCAGGACCAGGCGCTTCATCAACATCTGGTAAGAGTAAATTTCGAATCACTAAGGCAAGAATTGAATCGAAACTTCGTGACGATATCGAATCGAACTGAATCTTCGAACATTAGCAGGATCCTAGACGAAACCCAAATATTTTGGCGGGATCCAAGACAATCCCTACGCCAGTAGCCAAAACGAGAGACAAGGCCAGAAGAAAATATGACTTATTAGCTATGGGAGAAATAGCGAGCAACGTTCTAATATAAATTGTTTGGGGCAATTCATCGTCGTCAAGTCTCTTTTAACTCCTTTGGAATATTCCATGTCAGTTTAAGGGCATAAATTGGAGTCCATATTCAGGGATGTACCCAGCAATTGTTTTATGGGGGTCGCCTACAATGCAACTTAAGGATGAGAATGTCTGGCAACTAGAAAGACTGAAAACTTGGACAAAGGTCAAGTTGGAGGAGATTATGGTAGGGAGTCACCCCCTCCCATACTCTCCTCTAACTTGACCTTTGGCCATCGGTGGTGGTCCTGTGGAAAAGGGGGGGGGGGCGGTGCTCCCAGGAGCCAAAATCTGCAATATTTGATATCAGCAGTGATCAAAGATTTCATGTTCAGTGAAAGTGAATCAAATTCAATGTACAGTCCTGTCACGAAGTGTGCGCTTATCTAGGCTTAATTGCGCGTAGGAATTGCGCGCAATTGTCATATCGAATGGCGTCCAAAGCACGGCAGGTTCTCCTGATTACTCATAGCAAACACGGGTAATGTTTCTGCCAATGGACCTCTGGGTTACCCGGAGGTCCATTGGCTGAAACATTGCTTGTGCACAAGCCATATATACAGAATTTGATAGCCTTACTATGGTCATATCGCGTAGATTAACGCGCATATCGACGTGCTATTTGTGCGCGTGTTAGGACAGGACTTTAGTTTTAACTGTAGGCACGTATAAGTTTGCTTTGGAGAACCTTTGGGATTGGGGGGGGGGGTATGACCCTCATGGCCCTCCCTGGCTACACTCTTGATATTCTTTATATGGGGTGGACCAATTAATATTTTCAACGTGTGGCCTTGGGCTGCATGTTGAAAATACTAATTGGCCTATCTTACAAATTCACTGTGCAGCCATATACTTACGACATATCGTGAACCTGGGTCGTAAACGCGGTTTTTCGGGATTAAAGTTTTCATAATTTGAAATCGTTGATAACTTCAGGAAAGAATCGATAGTACCAAATAAACGCGGATAGCTGTGGTAAGATTGTGATATTTACGCACGTACGAAAGTTCAGACGACAGTCTCTGAGTTCCGCCAGTGCCATTCGGTGATCGTAGCTCTACCCCAAACAGATTAACCCCCACACCACGTAGCGATGCCTTTTTTACTCGGATAATATTTATCGCTATATGCAGACCACGCACAACACAATACCATCAAATACATGCAGTGGTGCAACCAATGTCAAGCCTTAGGCAAATACACAAGCGGAGATATTATAAGTACTTCCAATAGCCTATATTGTTTGATGTTTAAAAAATACAATTTCTCTGGATATAACTATTTTTATCTACATTCTTCAATATCTCATCGGGTGGGAAAATTACCCAACCCACCCCCTCACACTAAACACAATCTTATAGACTACTGACCCGAATCTGTCCAATAGATTATTGGTTATTACCATAGTAAGGCTATCAAATTCTGTATATATGGCCTGTGCACAAGCAATGTTTCAGCCAATGGACCTCCGGGTAACCCGGAGGTCCATTGGCAGAAACATTACCTGTGTTTGCTATGAATAAACAAGAGATCCCGCCGTGCTTTTGATGCCATTCGATACGACAATTGCGCGCTATTCCTACGCGCAATTAGGCCTAGATAAGCGCACAGTTCATCACAGGACTTCTAGTTTTAACTGTAGTATAAAGTGGCAAACCAGTCCTAGTTTATTGTTGTGTGGCTGTGACGTGAAAAGGAACGTTTCAATTGCTGTAAAAATGATTTCGAGTCGAATCGAATCAGTCAGCGGATTTCGTATTGAATCTCGAATCGAATCCCAGTGCTCTTAAAGTATTAGATTTTGCACCTTATTACAGCCACCCTCAATTTTGTTAGTCTCTACTCATGTACGGAATGCAACGGCGATCGACTGTTTGGGAAAATCAATCAAAAACGCGGAATATTCGAGAATGCAATCAAACTTTCTGAAGCGGAACGTTCTTGAACTCTTCTTCTACAAAAGAGTTCAAGGTCATTTACTTATTTATTTTTTGGGGGGGTTAACGACACTTTGGACAGCCAGAGTCACCGCATGTCGGTGAGTTCAAGGTTGGACATCTGGTTGGTTTGGAGAACTTCTCGACAATTCAAAAGTTTCCGAAACGGTGCGACTCGAATCGTATCGAACTTCGAAACTTTCTAATACTTGTCTCGCGTATCTGTCATCATCACTAGAAGCTGCAAATGCACAAGAGATACTGCATGTTATTTCTGTTGAGAAGAGAACATATTCTCTATCTTCACTTTACTTAAATTATCTGCTGCCAGAGTAGTTTAAGGATTTGAGATCTCAACTTGATAAAAGGAAATACGTTTATAATCAGTTACTGGCTACAACTTTAAATAGAATAACTTCATACCTTACACACTTTTCAGCAGATTACCGATATCGTCCAGAAAATATATGACTCCAAAGTTATTTTTCTTCTGTTTTCAAAACACTGTTTATATGTAAGATCGTCAGAGGACGAGATGCTCGATATTATTCCAACAAATGCCATTTCTGGCGGGTTCAACGTTTTGTGTACATTTTTTTCTTAGTAAAGGGAGTAAAGACAGCCGTTAGCCACCGCCCCCCACCCCCCACCCCTCGTAAAATAAAGAGAATCTGTCAAATTCGTTCGCAGATGCCGCAGTTTGAAAAATCCCAATCCCCTAGATTTTTTTAAGGCTGTAATATCCTGGACGCCATTCGAGCGTTGTGATACCACAGTAATTAACGACTTTTTGCTAACTTTTGATTTGATTTCGACATGGGGTGATGCAATCAATTTTAGCCTCGCTATCGAAAAAGGGCAACAAATGTTTCAACTGAGTCCAATTTCCAAAGTGAAATACACAATCATTGAATATAATTTTGACGCAACGATTCATTACGTCAGAATTATAATCAATGATTTTATGTTTCAGTTTTGACATTGATCTCCAGTGTGGGGGGGGGGGGGGGAGAATTCTGAGTCTGCGGGTGCAAGTGTGCCGGAAGCGGGGGTTGGGCAGTTGCCCCTCTTGTCCTGAAACTAGGGGAGAAAGGGGGCAGCGCGTGACCTATTTACGCTAAAAGTGCACTAGTGGAAAAGACTTAACGAAATTCCAGTGGGACGGGGTATCAGGTATAATGACGGAGGCTGGGCAGATATAGCTTGAGAGGCAAGTCGACACAATGGAGTGAGCTAATACAATTCACGCCACTTTAACGCATACCCAGAGGGGAGCGTCCTTTTTGACACCCATGTCCCACTTGCCCTCGGATGCTTCAGGGATCACAGATCGTTTCGCCCAAAATCCCGTTCGACTCGCTAGTTGTTTCGCCCCACTTCCCGTTCGTCACGATTAGTTTCGCCTGGGTTGTTCTGCTCTAACTTAAGAGGTGAGCCGTTTCGCCTCTAAATTTTAGTTAATTACATGTCTTTTCAAAGCACGGGAAAAGGGTACAGCAGGATGATTTAATTTGGGTAACTTTGATGAAAGGCCTGCCATGTAATTATTTCCTTTGATATGTATCTGTTTTACTGAATCATTTAAGTATATAGCTTACATATTCATCAAGAATAATAAAGTAGCCTAAATGGAAAAAATTGAATAGCATTATTTCGAAAAATGTGCCGAACTTGTAAACCTTTAACCCTTTACCTAACGTAACGGCCAAAACCGGCCAGCGCTATTCTCAAAAATCGCCAATTAATTTTCATTATTTTTTTCATTTTTTGTCACAAAAACATAGGTTAAGACCCCTCGTTGGAACGAGCTCGTCGAGCTCGTTCCAACGAGGGGTCATAACCTATGTTTTTGAGACAAAAAATGAAAAAAAATAGTTATTCAAGAATTATTTTTGCAAGTGTCGTCTGCTTTTCATGTTAGGTAAAGGGTTAACATTAATCAGGCTCTTGGGAATGTGATTTTTGTTCCAATCTCTCTAGTGCTTATGGCCATCTATTCGTTCAAATGTATGGTCAATATTTTTTTTCTCAACACAGAACAGTTATCAGATTGTTTTCCCCTATTATTTATATATATTTCATTTTGATTTCAACTATCAGTTTTTTTAAAGCAAGTATAAAAAAAATAATATTTGCACGTGTCGCAGGGTGCTTCGTTCCCATATTGGAACGAAACGATCTGTGGCGAAAGGGCACGGGGGCGAACGGAGATTGAGACGTAACGACCCGACGCCGCTTCGGGCACCCATATGAGGGAGGGTGGGGTCCGGAGGGGTGCCACATTTCAATTATGGGTCAGAATGCGAAATATCATCCGACCTATAAAGCGTCGAGTTAGTGGTCAGAGCTGGAGGAGATATTCCAGTCCTGTCCGCAGGGTTCGTGGACCTTCCAAATAAAAAAATGGAAAATGGAACATCGGAGTGGTCCTTCGCTAGCTTCTTTGCAAATGACCAAAACATTTTTCAGAAAAAATATTCCCACAATTTTATGAAGACTCATTCACCGTTTGTGTTATATCAGACACGGTAGAGTCCCGAGGACTGGTCGTAATCCACGTGGGCAGTGATGTTCACGCATGCGATTACCAGGTAATAAAAAGTATCATCAGCAAAATTTTAATTATTGAAGCACCGGGTTAAACCGGGTTATTACTCGTTGCGTGGAAATATTGCCCACACGTAGTAAGTGACCGGTCCACGGTGGCCGGACTGGAATACCGTATTCTCTGGTAGTGATGGTTTCGAAAAAATGAGTCACAAAATATGGTGATGGGGGGAGGGGGTGGGAAGCCACCCCCGGATCCACTAATGGGCCTCAGTATAATCAATATTTGTAGTTATTTTACTCCAAAGCTTCAAAGTTAAGGTAGTCCATCCTGTTAAAATACAGACTGAGAGGACAAATTGTTGATTATCACTTATATCGCATCACTCGCAGCGTCTATCTTGTCGGCTGGGTAGCAGCCTTTATACTGTCTTTTCGAAACATAGATGTATGGGTGGAACGAGCTTAACGAGCTCAGCTCCTTGCTTTGGGGTAGTAACATTTTTGCTCAGGCAAAATATTTATTACTATTGGTTCCAAAGTTTGTAAGTGAAGGGGTTAAGGCTAATGAATATATTACCTGTGTAAGTTTCTCCTGGTCTATACTTGTCCTCTGAATGTAATCCATGAATTTTAATTGAGTATCCACCATCACCCTCTGTCCTCAAAACCGTCGTATGTATCGGTTTTCTTTCACAAATATCTAACGCCGATTTCGCATCAGTAACACTGATGAAATATAATATCAAACCGAAATAAAAATACACAGAAAAACGAAGCACTCCACACATGAAAAGCTGAAACATTTTTCTTTTCGAAAAAAATTGCTTCCGTTTCGCCTGTAGAGTATTCATCAGCTTTTTGCAGTTTATGACATATTTACTCCACCCAACATCGGGACACACACAAAACAGGTGAAAAAATTATACTAGTCCGCATTAAGGCTGAATGAAAAAAAGAGAAACATGTGTTTACCTGTGTTTGTTATGCATTTCGCAGCTAAACAGTTGTAATTGGCTGGTTGCGGTTATGGAAGCCCCGCCTATTTAATCTTCTAGAGAATGCGTTACAGAAGTTACAACCACCAAACAAAGTTCAAGCGTAGATATTGACACATCCACACTCTGCGTGTGATCATATCAATTGACTCCTGAAATGCGAGTCGGTGTACGAAAACTGTACATTTAAAACAAAAGTTTGCGCTGGCAAACGTCGATAATGTGGTCTTTGCTGGAAGGAGCTCTCTGGGATGTTTCCAACCAAGGATAATGTGGCTTGATTTTGCCGATTTTTGGATTTGGCAACATTTCTATGTGATGAGAGGGGAAGTGGATGAGAACCGTGACGAATAAAAGTGAAAAAAATTTTCGAGGAAAAGAGAATGTCGTACTTTTTATTCAAAAGGCTTAAATAGCATAACAGAATACCACACGAATCTCCTCGCAGACCTTCCCCCGTTTTTGTCATATCATTTGTTGTTATTCAACTCCCGTGAGAAGGTGGCGATGGGAACAAATCGTCTCCCGAGTTCCAATGTGTTCTGTGTGCCAGCAGGCACATAGAACACACTGGAACTCAGGGGACGAAAATCGAGATTTTTTTCTGCGATGGTGCGAGTCCGTGGGATTTCCGACAGAATTGGTGATGTACAGCACTTCCTCGTGTCACAAGTGGCACGCGGCGACGTATTGCATCGCTAATTTACTTCTGAAACTTCTAGGCTTTATTCACCTCCGCGTTTAGTAAAAGGCTATACTCAGCTACAGAGACAATTCTGAAAAATGCATGCCTGAAAGATGCGATCTTCAGTATTCTAATAAGAAGATGCCTCCATCCGTTTCAATTTTATATAATTAGACCCAACCAAGACTAAAAGGTTTCCAACAAGCCTGCAAATGTTTTGAGGCGGAGTGTGCGTGGGATGGGGAAGTTGCCGGTCACACCCCTGTACTTACCTCATGAATGGCCCCTAAGGTTGTGATTTAGTCAACCATTCCGATAAGTTACAAGGAGCCTGATTTATCGGGAAATCACCCAAAGAGTGGAATTTACACTCCTATAATAACGGGAAATTTGCAAGCAAAGCATAGAAAGCACACTCATGCAAAGCTTCAACCGATAGGAATTTGCATTAAACTCTGGTGGCCCACGAGTTAAAAACTTTCCAACGTTTATTCTTCTGACACGTTTTGGGTACATTGTCTGTGAATACTTCCACCGATGACGTTTTTTTCGAAAATTTCTCCTCCTGCATAGGCGGCAGAGCCGCTGAGAGCGAGGACGGGATCCGGTGCAAAGTGTGGAACGGGCCCTGCACCGAAGGCACGGAGCGATAAACAGGGTGTCTGGGGATCATCGCCTAGAAAATGTTTTTAAATTAGTGCTAGGTGAAGCATTCTTCTGCATTTTCTTGACAATATCTACTCAATTATTTCCTTACAATTTGAGTAATTTATTACCCGTTTTTCTGTGTGTATGGTGCATTTTTGCTCCAAAGATAATCGAAACCAACCCGATGCAGGAAAGACCAGTGGAAAACCAACAAACTGGAAGAAGCGTTTTTTTTTAAAAATGAACGGAACCTGGTAGGTAATGGAACTACGTACTCTTGCCACCACCACCAGCGTCGGAGGTCCCTACCAAAAGCCTTTCCACGACTTTCAGCCCAGACGTATCGATAGGTCAATCTACACGTTTTTAAAATACCAACACTCCTGGGCCCGGGGGCAGTTGTCCCCATTACCCACCCCGGTCGCTAGTGATGGATGGGTTTAGAAGAGGGCGGACCCGGCGCGCGTCCCTCCTAGTTTTGTAATTCACTTTTTTTACAAGCACTCATACCAAGGGACAATATTATCGACAATTAGACATGGACATCCACTGCCTAAAATTTTTTATTTGCACTCAAAATTCTTCGTTGGCTAAAATTTTGGCATCAAAAAAAGTTTCTTTCACTTTTGAGGAAAAGCCAGTGTGGCAGTGAAGATCGCGGTCGATGACGAACCAAAAAAAGTGGTTATCACCTCTTTTGCCAATATGGTTTTAGAAAGTGATTGGACAAACTTTCAGCGTTAATTGTCAGTGAGTGGTAATGAAGCATTGTTTTTTCTTCAAAAGCATATTATAGGTTTTCAACTTTACAAAAGGTAACATTCAATAAGATAAATACTTCATACCGTCGCTCGCGACGGTATGAAATATCTATCTTATTAAATACCGCATTTGTAAAGACACACGACCCGCTAAGCCCAGTGAATTAACAGTAATTCGTTTATTAATCTCTTAACATCTAAGTGCAATAACAGATACATGTTTCAACAACAATCAGCCCCACCATTATTTGAATCTATTCATTTATTATTTATTAGGGTTTAACGACACTTTAACATCCAAGATCGTGTCGGTCGCAGTTTTACGTGTGGAGGAAGCCGGAGTACCCGGAGAGAACCACCGAGCAACGACGAGCAGCTGCCAGCTCCCCAACATCGTAACTCCGCATTGCAGCACAGGCAGGGTTAGATTGGTTGAAAACATGCGCACCATCGACGTGCAGTACGCCTTAGTACACGACGTCATCTGACGAGAACCGGTTTCACAACGACACCGCACCCCCATTTTTTGAATCAGTGGCATACAGATATAACTTAGGTGGCCGCCCCTTTCGCCCACAGGTTATTCAACAGAATTTTCGTGTTCTGCCGGATTTTTCCGTGACCAACCAGGATCAACTGTCCATTTTCTCTTGAAATTATTGCCAATTTATTTTTTAGAAATCGACCAATCTGTTTGGATCAGGCAGTGAAAACACTATGTTTGACAATAAAATATCCAGAATGGATAAATATATTGTACCAAGCAGTTTCGGGCCAGCTTGACCATTTATGGAATTGGATCTCGAATCAAATCAGACAGAGACGCTCGAATCGAATCTCGAATCGAATCACGCCGCTTTTTAACCCTTTACCCAACGCAGATGATATAAAAATTTATTATTTTAAATATCATTTTTTTAAATTTTTTCAAAAAATTTCAACAAAACCATATCATGTGACCCCTCATTGGAACGAGCGCAATGAGCTCGTTCCAATGAGGGGTCACATGATATGGTTTTGTTGAAATATTTTGAAAAATTTAATTTTTTCAACTGCCCAATTCGCATATTACACGGGCGGATGTGGGCGATTCGTTAGGTAAAAGGTTAAGTTACAGATATTGCACCTTCTTACAAACACGTGACCATAACAGATAATGTCAGACTCCGTCCAAATATTGTATTAAACGTCGACTCGTCAGTTTAGGCAAGTTAAATAAAAAGGCAGAATATTCCAGAAACGGAATGAGAGTAGTTTCGGAAACGGAACTTTCTTGAACACTTCTGCCCTCAGGTCTCCTGTACAGGAGGCCTGGTGATAAAAGAAGAGTTCCACGTGAGACATTTGGTATAGGATTCGAAATTCTCCGAATGAACGCCATTCTAATCGAATAGTATTATCTGGACAAAATCGAATCCAATTTCCAAGTTCCTCTGGGCCCTATTTTCGCCCATTCCAAATCCTCGAATAATGAATGATAGAAAACGTGCAAAAAACAACAAAAAGAAAAAAACATACATACGTTTTCCAGCAATTTCATTGAAATGAGCCTGTGTGTGGTATTTTTATTATATGGAATGACCAAAGCTAGTCAACAGGAATCCAAGACCATGTGCAGATTTGTTGTAAAATAACTAATTAGAAAGCTTATACATGCATGCAATGTGTTTGAAGCACTGCTGATGAAGAATTTCTTGAAATGCAGATAATTGGAGTGCTTTCAGCTGCAGCCTTAAAATTTGAAAAAATAACCAACTAACGTTAATATAATAAATTAATTTATTATATGATCTAACCATTGTTTCGGTTATTCAATCCATTCATTAAAATAGTAATACACTCCCATACACTAATAGAAAGAGCACCTGGAGTATTTAATGTATTTAAGAACCCTTTGTGGGTTTTTGGGTTGATATAATAAATAGAATCTTTAAATCGCACCAGTTTATATATGAACATTTATAAAACTCGTCCAGTAAACTTTATTTATTTATTTATTTATTTATTTATTTATTTATTTATTTATTTAAATAAAAAAGTTTAACGCTGAATTTCTCATTGACCGGTCAATTGAGAAATTCAGTGTTCAAAAATGTACGTCATAAGTTTCCTAAAAATGTTAGTCCCTAATAGGTTATGTCACTCCCTATGAGTTTCCCCACAAAATTAAGCCATAAGTTGATCAAAAAGTCCCCAGAGTGACTTTCTATAGTCAATTGCCATTAGTCCCCAGAGTGCCTCCCCCATTGGGTATAGGGAAATTACTATTAAAAAAATCCCATGTTAACCCTTTACCCAACGTAACGGACAAAACCGGCCGGCGCTATTCTCAAAAATCGCCAATTAATTTTCATTATTTTTTCATTTTTTGTCTCAAAAACATAGGTTATGACCCCTCGTTGGAACGAGCTATCGAGTTCGTTCCAACGAGGGGTCATAACCTATGTTTTTGAGACAAAAAATGAACACAATTAGTATTCGAGAACTTTTTTGCAGGTGTCGTCTTGTTTTCGTGTTGGGTAAAGACTTAAATTCCCTTTAGTCCCCAGAGTGCACCTTTACACTACTCACGTTTACAATACATTATTTGTTTACACTGGCGATAGTGAAAACCTTTCTCTCCTCTCCCCACATCATCAAAGTAATTTGGATAAAAATAACCCTACATATATCAACTTAGTTTATTGCCAATTAAAACAAAATACACTGGAACAATACAGGTCGCTGTGCGACTTTTGTCTTAAGATTTGACGATTCCTCTACTACTCTCCAGTTCCACACTGAATAAAATGGACGTACCTTTACTTGCCCCCTCCGCCACCCTTTTTATGTTCTGGCCATGGCTAACAATTTTCATTATTGGAAGAGATTTACAGTAAAGCTAAGCCCCTTTAATTTCCCAAATCTGTCAACAAATTTAACACTAAGTGTGTGGGAATTTCATATAAAAATTGAAATTTTGAATTATTAGCGAATTTGTATCATCGATGTGCGCATCATTTCACAAACTTCAGTCATTTTCCCGTAGAGTGGTATAAAATACAGATGCCGGTTTTTTTACAATTGTTTACCCCAATCAGTTTGAACTCAGGCCTGGCAGTCTTGAAAATCAAGTAGTGCAAAACAATTGCCCTCCTCAGATTGCTTGGGAATGCAGTTGCAGCCGAAATTTTCAGTGCAAAAACTTGTATGCTATTTTGGTTATATTCACTTCAAGGTATTAACATTGTGACTGAAAAATTGTACTACATTCAGCTACATAGTGAAACAATTGGCACACACATCTTTTCATTATTCAAAATGTTGCATTCAATTCTTATGTGACTGTCTTCTACACTCAAAATGTATCGAAATGCGACATGAATAGGTCATGAATTATTGCGAATCAATGCAACATTGACAAATCGTCAACGACTTCCAATGTGTTCTATGTGCCAGTAGGCACATAGAACACATTGGAAATCAGGGGATGAAGGGGCAGTCCCGAACAGGTGTGACATTTCAGAAAATCAAGGTGTGCAAAACATTGCCCTCCTCATTTTTTTCTAGGCGTGCAGAAGGCGAGCAGCATTTCTCCTAAAGAATGCCAGGCCTGTGAACGTTTCACTAATATTTTAATATTCTCTGTTGAGTCGAGATTCATTTAAATGTAAGAAAACGGCGTTTTCGTCATCTTTTGATGTCCTGTAACTATTTTCCTGTTCATTATATCAACAGTGTGCACATCGTGACATATAATACAGACACTGTCCATTCCATTAATATGAAAGTCTAGGAGGTAAGATTTGCTAATTGTTCCCTGGGAAGAACAAAAACGTGCATATGACTGTAAAATGCTAAACAGAAAAGTCAAAAGAGTGTTGGTAGGTGTGATACTGATAGATAATCTTAATAACGGATTATCTGTGAAGTAGTTGCCTCTAGTGAGCTTGCCACAAAAACCGAGTTTCCTTTTGCAACTTTTAATAAAAGAAAACAACTGACAGCTCCGAGAGCTATCTGTTGTTTTAGTTTATTAAAAGTAACAAAAGGAAACTTTGCCTTATTTCTACTGATGTCATAGGTGTTTTCTCCACAATTACTTGCCTCTCAGATTGGACCTTCCTCGCGAATCTAATAATTCCAGGGGCGATAACTTTATTGATCGTCGATTTCCACGACGATATAAGTCAGGGATGCACAGGTTTTAGAGGACAATTATCGCAAATAATTTTCAAAACATGCACTTTACATTTTACTCGTACTTAGAATCTCTGCAGATTTTCCACCAACTGGATCAATTAGGAAACTTTTATCTTTCAGTAAACGTTGCGGCGCCCAAGGCTGGAGGGGCGCTTTTGCAGGAAGCTATAATAATAAATAATATAAAAATAACGACACACTTCAATAGTGACGTAATAAGTAACAACTGATCTCCCTTTCCTTTTATGTGTTTATTGTGTTGTCTACACACGGGGTGCCAACATTTGCTTTATACAAAAACCCATGCATACATGATTAAAAACGTTGAGTAATTTATATGCAAATGTAGTATAGGCAAGTATAGCAGTTGTTTTTAATATACATGCCCCCTGTATGTTTTAACCCTTTACCCAACGTAACTGGGGGTGCGGTGGCTCAGTTGGTAGAGGTGCAGGCTGCAAGTCGGTTCGAATCCCACATGCGGCAACCGCTTTGTGTCCTTGGGTAGGACACTTCACCCCCATTGCCCACGTGGGGGCACGGTGACGCTGTGTACTAAGGCGTACTGCACGTCGATGGTGCACCTGTCTTCAACCAATACTAACCCTGCTTGTGTGGAGTTGGTATGTTGGGGAGCTGACAGTTGCTCGTCGTTGCTCGGTGGTTCTCACCGGGTACTCCGGCTTCCTCCACCCGTAAAACTGTCACGGCCATGGTTAGCCATTGTGCAGAAATATGTGGCCTTAAACACCAATAAGTATAAGTACCCAACGTAACTTCCAAAACCGGCCAGCGCTATTCTCAAAAATCGCCAATTAATTTTCATTATTTTTTCATTTTTTTCTGAAAAACATAGGTTATGACCCCTCGCTGGAACGAGCTCGTCGAGCTTGCCTTAAAACGCCGAGTTTCCTTTTGTAACTTTTAATACATAGGTTATGACCCCTCATTGGAACGAGCTCGTCGAGCTCGTTCCAATGAGGGTTCATAACCTATTTTTGTTTGAGACAAAAATGAAAAAAATTAGTTATTCAAGAATTTTCTTTGTAAGTGTCGTCTGCTTTTCATGTTAGGTAAAGGGTTAAAACAAGTCCCTTCAATCACTATTTTTGAATTAGTTTTGTTTTCAAACACTCTTATTTCAAATCTCCCGAATGCTGACGCCAATGGAATTGCAAACGGTTTGACCAGAATTTGAAACTCTCAAAAACATAGGTCATGACCCCTCGTTGGAATGAGTTCGTCGAGCTTGCCATAAAACGCCGAGTTTCCTTTTATAACTTTTAAGTGTCGTCTGCTTTTCGTGTTAGGTAAAGGGTTAAAATTAGAAGTAAAACAAGTCGCTTCAATCACTACTTTTGAATTAGTTTTGTTCTCAAACACTCTTTTTCCAAATATCTCGAATGCTGACGCCAGTGAAATTGCAAACGGTTTGACCAGGATTTGAAGCTCTCCCCAGAGAGTTTTCTTCCGAACCAACCAAGCCAAACAATACTGATCCACGTAGAACTGTCGGTCACCGGTCAGCAAAGATGTTTCTGAGGGATCTCGGATGGGGAGATGTCCAACCCTACATTTACTTTTGCTGCCGCCGGAAGTCAAAATTCCGACAACCATTACATATTTCCAGCAAATGGAAAACTTAACTAGATGGTGTCACTTGTGTGCAAAGCACACTATAGTGTATCCCCGCATTTGCATCCTTGACTTTGAGTGGCACAGGTGACACAGCTTCGTGCGCACCTACAGACTCCACTGCAACATTTGGGCATGGTTTTAGCGTTTCGAATTACATACATGTACCCTGGGAGCCTTTCGCCGGAAACGGTCTAAGAAAACATGAAAGTGGCAACGGTGGCACCCCAAAAATCCGAAACCTTCGTGCACATCTACAGACCCTACTGCAACTTTGAGCATAGTTTTAGCATTTCAAATTACATACTCTGGGAGCTTTTCGCCGGAAATGATCTAAGAAAACACCAAAGAAAAACGGTGGCTCTGCCACGTGGCATCTGAAAAATCTGAAACCTCTGTACGCATCTACAGACCTTACTGCAACATTTAAGCATGCGTTTAGCATTTCGAATTACATACCCTAGGAGCCTTTCGCCGGAAACGGTCTACGAAAACACAAAAGTGGCAACGGTGACACAGCCACTTAGCACCCAAAAAATCCCAAACCTTCCTACGCATTTACAGACTCTACTGCAACATCTCAGCATGGTTTTAGCGTTTTGAATTACATACTCTAGGAGCCTTTCGCCGGAAACGGTCTAAGAAAACACGAAAGTGGCAATGGTGGCACAGCCACGTGGCACCTGAAAAATCCGAAATCTTTGTGCACATCTACAGACCCTACTGCAACATTTGAGCATGGTTTTACCATTTCGAAATACATACTGTAGGAGCCTTTCGCTGGAAATGGTCTAAGAGAACATGAAAGAAGCAACGGTAGCACAGCCACGTGGCACCCCAGAAATCCAAAACCTTCGTGCGCATCTACAGACCCTACTGCAACATTTGAGCATGGTTTTAGGATTTCGAATTACATACCCTAGGAGCCTTTTGCAAGAAACGAGAAAAGAAAACATGAAAGTGGCAACAGCACAGCCACTAGGCAGCTGAAAAATCTGAAACCTTCGTGCACATCTACAGACCCCACTGAAACATTTGAGCATGGTTTTAGCATTTCGAATTACATACCCTAGGAGCCTTTCGTCGGAAACGGTCTAAGAAAACACAAAAGTGGCAACGGTGGCACAGCCACGTGGCACCTGAAAAATCCAAAACCTTCGTGCGCATCTACAGACCCCACTGCAACATTTGAGCATGGTTTTAGCGTTTCGAATTACATACCATAGGAGCCTTTCGCCGGAAACGGTCTAAGAAAACACAAAAGTGGCAACGGTGGCACAGCCACGTGGCACCTGAAAAATCGGAAACCTTCGTGCACATCTACAGACCCTACTGCAACATTTGAGCATGGTTTTAGCATTTCGAATTACATACCCTTGCAGCCTTTCGCCGGAAATGGTCTAAGAAAACACGAAAGTGGCAATGGTGTCGCAGCCACGTGGCACCTAAAAAATCCGAAACCTCCGTGCGCATCTACAGACCCCACTGCAACACTTGAGCATGGTTTTAGCATTTCGAATTACATACCCTAGGAGCCTTTCGCCGGAAACGGTCTAAGAAAACACAAAAGTGGCAACGGTGGCACAGCCACGTGGCACCTAAAAAATCTGAAACCTTCGTGCACATCTAGAGACCCTACTGCAACATTTGAGCATGGTTTTAGCGTTTCGAATTACATACCCTAGGAGCCTTTCGCCGGAAACGGTCTAAGAAAAGACGAAAGTGGCAATGGTGGCGCAGCCACGTGGCAGCTGAAAAATCCGAAGCCTTCGTGCGCATCTAGAGACCCCACTGCAACATTTGAGCATGGTTTTAGCGTTTCGAATTACATACCCTAGGAGCCTTTCGCCTGGAAACGGTCTAAGAAAACACAAAAGTTGCAATGGTGGCACAGCCACGTGGCACCTGAAAAATCGGAAACCTTCGTGCGCATCTACAGACCCCACTGCAACATTTGAGCATGGTTTTAGTGTTTCGAATTACATACCCTAGGAGCCTTTCGACGGAAGCGGTCTAAAAAAACACGAAAGTGGCAATGGTGGCGCAGCCACATGGCAGCTGAAAAATCCGAAACCTTCGTGCGCATCTACAGACCCCACTGCAACATTTGAGCATGGTTTTAGCATTTCGAATTACATACCCTTGGAGCCTTTCGACGGAAACGGTCTAAGAAAACACAAAAGTGGCAACGGTGGCACAGCCACGTGGCACCTGAAAAATCCGAAACCTTTGGGCGCATCTACAGACCCCACTGCAACATTTGAGCATGGTTTTAGCGTTTCGAATTACATACCCTAGGAGCCTTTCGCCGGAAACGGTCTAAGAAAACACAAAAGTGGCAACGGTGGCACAGCCACGTGGCACCAGAAAAATTCGAAACCTTCGTGCGCATCTACAGACCCTACTGCAACATTTGAGCATGGTTTTAGCATTTCAAATTACATACCCTAGGAGCCTTTTGCCGCAAACAGGCTAAGAAAACACAAAAGTGGCAATGGTGGCACAGCCACGTGGCACCTAAAAAATCGGAAACCTTCGTGCACATCTACAGAACCTACTGCAACATTTGAGCATGGTTTTAGCGTTTCGAATTACATACCCTAGGAGCCTTTCGCCGGAAACGGTCTAAGAAAACACGAAAGTGGCAATGATGGCGCAGACACGTGGCAGCTGAAAAATCCGAAACCTTCGTGCACATCTACAGACCCCACTGCAACATTTGAGCATGGTTTTAGCGTTTCGAATTACATACCCTAGGAGCCTTTCGTCGGAAACGGTCTAAGAAAACACAAAAGTGGCAACGGTGGCACAGCCACGTGGCACCTGAAAAATCCGAAACCTTCGTGCGCATCTACAGACCCCACTGCAACATTTGAGCATGGTTTTAGCGTTTCGAATTACATACCCTAGGAGCCTTTCGCCGGAAACGGTCTAAGAAAACACAAAAGTGGCAACGGTGGCACAGCCACGTGGCACCTGAAAAATCCGAAACCTTCGTACACATCTACAGACCCCACTGCAACATTTGAGCATGGTTTTAGTGTTTCAAATTACATTCCCTAGGAGCCTTTCGCCGGAAACGGTCTAAGAAAACACAAAAGTGGCAACGGTGGCACAGCCACATGGCACCCGAAAAATCGGAAACCTTCGTGCGCATCTACAGACCCCACTGCAACATTTCAGCATGGTTTTAGCGTTTCGAATTACATACCCTAGGAGCCTTTCACCGGAAACTGTCTAAGAAAACACAAAAGTGGCAATGGTGGCACAGCCACGTGGCACCTTGAAAATCCGAAACCTTCGTGCGCATCTACAGACCCCACTGCAACATGTGAGCATGGTTTTAGCATTTCGAATTACATACCCTAGGAGCCTTTCGCCAGAAACGGTCTAAGAAAACACAAAGGTGGCTACGGTGGCACAGCCACGTGACACCCGAAAAATCTGAAACCTTTGTGCGCATCTATAGTCCCTACTGCAAGATATGAGCATGGTTTTAGCATTTCGAATTACATTCCCTACGAGCCTTTCGCCGGAAACGATCTAAGAAAACACGAAAGTGGCTACGGTGGCACAGCCACGTGGCACCCGAAAAATCCGAAACCTTCGTGCGCATCTATAGACCCTACTGCAACATCTGAGCATGGATTTAGCATTTCGAATTACATATCCTACGAGCCTTTTGCCGGAAACGGTCTAAGAAAACACAAAAGTGGCTACGGTGGCACAGCCACGTGGCACCCGAAAAATCCGAAACCTTCCTACATATCTACAGATCATTTAGCAACACCCTAGTGTAATTTTAGAACTCCGAATTACATAGGTTGGGACTATTCAGCAAAAAAGTGAAAAAATAACGCATTTTTTAAGTGGCTCCACAGAAGCCACCTGGTGGCACAAAAATTTAAAAGTTGTATTTTTGGGTTGCCCAGACCCTATCGAACAACTGTAGAAAGTTACAGCGTTTCGAATTACAAAACCGGACGTACGGACGTACGGACGTACGGTCGTACGGACGGAGATCATGACAATATTTTAAAAAATGCGGGGATAATTAGCTAACTTAACTAGCTTACCCTCTCCGAGTCACAATTTTCAAGCTGCAGGCTTTAACCCTTTACCCAACACGCACGATATAATTTTTTTTTAAATTTTTCAAAAGAAATTCAACAAAACCACGTCATGTAACCCATCAGTGGAACGATCACACCGAGCTCGTCCCAATAAGGGGTCACATGAAATAGTTTTGTTGAAATGCCTCGGAAGATTTCTTTTCCAACTGCTCAATGGGTACATCTCGTGGGAGAATGCTGCCGATTCGTTAAGAGAAGTATGTCATGGGCTGAAGGACCCCTATTTGGTGGATCTCATCGGTGGATCCCATATAACGTTATAGTCACATGGCCCAAATACGCCAAGTTAAATTGTAGCCCGCGTGAGTAGCCATATTGTGACATAATTACCATAGGGATTTGTGGTGTTAGGGTGCATGCGCAGCACGTGTTGTTAGGGTGACACGTGTTTCCGTCGCCCGTTTTGTATACTGGAGGCCACCATCAATGTTATTATGACGGCACGTTGTTGCCATGTAACCAAAAATTCTCAAATTGGCCGTGGGTGTGTCCGAGTCAGGGAGAGTAAATCTAAGTACCCAAATGGACCCGACAGTTGCCTAAAATCACCAAAAACAACCGAAAATCACCAAAACTGTTTTTATTTTAGCTCGGATTTCCTAGAATCCTCTTTATAAGAGGAGGACGTAGTGCTATAGGCCCCTAAAATGTGCGTTTCATTGTATAAGAGTATGACTAATTTCCTCAAACAACCAGACAACTGTGCACTTGACTCAAAATCCCCCAGAACCCTTGGTGTTTTGCCCATTCCAAGCCTTATTCTCTCCATTCCTTCACATGTTCTGCATATGTGGTGATTTCCAATATGTGTTTACCTATTCTGACTTTCCTAGTTGTGGTTGTGCGCTAGTTCACAACGCGTAACAACGTAAGCACAAGACACACAACACATGGATACACGTTTGAAAGACGGATATGTGACTATGCGAAAATGCACGATATGCGCACAACACATAGGACTCTTATCCTCATCTCGGAAATTTGGATTCTATAACCACAGGCGTTTCCCAAAATAGGGATTCTCTTAGTGGGACCCTGTAAAAGGGGTTCCATAAATGAGACTCCATTAGTGGAATTCAAAGCTCCTTCAGAGCGCCAAGTAGTGCTGCCATTGGTTTCTACCACGACTTCAGCTATCTATCCTGTTATTGACCTCTATTGTATTCACCATCACTATAGTGTTCTACTATCATTGCAGACTTGTACCGTTACTGTTTACTTGTTGCACCATGACACTCAGTACTTATCATTACACTACTATCGTTACGGGTTCCAGTTCCTACCACTATCGTACTTGGTTGCTAGTGCAACTATCGTTTAAATACAGTCTGCTTCTGCGAACGACGTTTCCATACCTATTCCAAGTTTCCCTAATGAGCTACGAGCAGTGACCGAAAAAGTCATAGCCCAATCGACTAGAATCTCATCGAGCAAATAAGCTATGAAATGCACCGATGAGATCCACCAAATGTGTGTCGAACAGCCCATGACATACTACTGTTAGGTAATGCTTTAAGGTGCAGAATTCCATTTGTACACCCCATTGAATGTTGTTAATTATCCAATGAAGGCTCACTGTAGTAACAAATTCCAATTACAAAGCAATATTTAGGGACTTTTCACCACTTTTCAATTAACCCTTTGAACCCCACAGGCCGTTTTTCCGGCCGGGTCACAAGCTACTTCATAATGTCATTAAGTGGAATGACTACAAGGCAAATGTGTGGTGTGGACCAATCAAAATTTTCAACGTGCAGCCCTAAGGCTGCACGTTGAAAATATTAATTGGTCTTACCCCAAATAATGAATATGGACTCTTCCAATTGCTTCCATTGTACTTACATGGAAGATACCATCAGTGTTCAAAGGGTTAATAAGTGGAAGACTTTCACTACTTTTCAATTTAAAAACTCCAGATTTTTGCAAAATTATTGACATGTTTGAAACTTCCACAAGCGTCCTGTCTGTAATTTCCAACCTTTTCCAATTTAGGGCTTCGAATTTCCAACTATTGACAATTTGACGAGTGATTGGGGGAGGGGAGGGGGTACATCCCAACATCCTCTTGCCGGCCACTCGACAGGTATTAGAATCTCATGCCTTCCATTTTTGAAAAAAATGTTCGACTAGTTTTGTGAATGTCATTTGACAAATTTGATTTGTCGAGCTTTTCGAAAAAATGTGATGATTTGAACTTTCTAGTGTTATCTGTAGCAACACTGCACTTGGTAGTGTTCTGTTTTTAAGCCCTAGACTTTATCGAATATATTCAAAGTATTTATGGTTATGGTTTAAACATAAAAGCGCAGATTATCAACCAAACTATGAAATATCAAGAAGCCTAATTACAAGCGTCTTCAACATCAAATGATTAATTAAAAGATCAACCTTGATTCAACATCATCTTATGTACAGTAATAATATAACAATTGAAATACAGTCATGATCCAAATGGACTTGTTAGAACGTTTCACAGAATAAAACATTAAAATAACATTTGATTATTATTATGAAAAGTAATTAAGAAAATTAGGTATTATTGCATTTAGCGTCAGCTTTTAAAGATTTCAAAAGGTTTACCAAAATACCAACCTCAAAGCCTGTTCAGTGGTTGCTGCGGATTAGTAAAGTGCAGTTTATTTAGCTGTTCTTCTTTCTTTTTTTTATTAGGGTTTAACGACACATTAACAGGAGGGTCGTATCATGTCCGTGACAGTTTTACGGGTGGAGGAAGCCGGAGTACCCGGAGAGAACCACCGAGCAACGACGAGCAGCTGTCAGCTCTCCAACAGCGTAACTCTGAACTCTGCACCGCGGCACAGGCAGGGTTAGATTGGTCGAAGACATGCGCACCTTCGACGTGCAGTACGCCTTAGTACACAGCGTCATCGTTCCCCATGTAGGCAATCGGGGTCAAGTACCTTGTCCAAGGACACAACGCGGGAGCGCGAATCAGTCGCTGAAATGGTCACCCATCCAACTACTAACCGCGCTCGACGTTGCTTAATAGCTGTTCTTCGATTTCTCTTTATCCCAACAGACAAGAGAAACATAAATGTACGCCAGTACCCGTTTTCGTAACCTAAATCAAGTGTGTTTGGGGAAGGGGCGGAGGAGCACAAAATACGAACTTTTTACCACTTCATTTCATCTCTCGTACTGGGTTAGGAGTGTGTACGCCCCTCCCAGATGAAGCACCAGGGTCTTTCCATGGGTAATATTAGGGCAAGAGTACATAAACCAGTTCTCTCAATAAAAATAATATTGAATCCTCGGACCATCCAAGGCGTTTTTAACTTTTTAAAGCTAAAAGCAGACGAACTGTTGAGAAAACAGTCTCTACTGGCTTCGTCGGAATGGTATTTTTGAGTAATGTTTCCGGTGTAAATACTAGGATTGTATGATCATTTTAACCCTTTACCCAGCGCAGACGATATCAAAATTTATTATTTTAAATACCATTTTTTCAAAAAATTTCAACAAAACCATATCATGTGACCCCCTCGTTGGAACGAGCTCGACGAGCTCGTTCCAACGAGGGGTCTCATGATATGGTTTTGTTGAAATTTTTGAAAAAATAATATTTTTTGAACTACTGAATTTGCATATTACGTGGGCGGATGCGGCCGATTCGTTGGGTAAAGGGTTAAGGTTATTATTAACTCTTCACCCAACGCAGGCAATATACAAATTTATCATTTTAAATATTGTTTTTTATTTTTTTCAAAAAATTTCAACGAATCCGTATCATGCGAACCCTCATTGGAACGAGCTCTATGACGGTCCAATGAGGGGTCACATGATATGGCTTTGTTGCAGTGCTGTGAAATTTTTTTTTTCAAGTGCGAAATTTGAAAATTACACGGGTTGGGTGGGGCGGCTCATTCGTCAGGTAAAGTGTTATTGGATTTAAGGCCTCACAAAACCTGTCATACAAAGGAGTCCGATGTGTCATAGAAACGTCTTCGATGGTTAATTAACTGGCCCGCCGGACTTTCGATCTACGCCACGAATTCAAATTTAACCAGATGAAAATGTGTTTTGTTCTTGACCACGACACTTTATCATAATCTTCACAGTGGAAGAAGGATTGAGGGTGATGGCTAGGGGCTGGGTTCCCCAATTCTAGGTTGTGCACCCCCCCCCCCCCCCTAAAAAAAAAATCTATTCATGATCTGGCTGAAAGCTCTATTTGACACGGAATTTCACGTACCATTTTATCACGAGTACCGCGTATTTTTCACGCCAAGTGCTGTACAAGAATCAATAAATTTTCGTGGTCGTGGCGGGTTGCGATTTTTTTGCAGGATCGGTTCAAAAGAAATAAAAACTTCCGGGGAAAAAGTTTTTATCTGCGAAATAAATTTGTGTTTTCCAACGCATCGCGGTGTCCATGATGCGTATAATCAGTCACCTGTTACTCCAAACATTCAAAAGAAAAACAATTGTGTTTACTTTGTGATAAATTAGCTCAATATGAGTGCGCAGAAGGCCTAAGATTGAAGCTCGGAGGTTTAAAAAGTGAAAAATAATTCCGGGAGATACCTCCAGGATCCCCACCATTAAGAAGGGGTACCTTCTCAAAAAACTCTCCCCCGTCTCGGGCCTACTGGCTCTTCACATGCTTATGGCATGCCATTCTATGACCCCCCCCCCCGCTCCGCCCCCAACAGGATGTGTGCCCCCTAGATTGAAAATCCTGGCTACGCCCCTGGGAAAGCCCTTTCCACACAGAGTTCGAAAATGGTGCCACTTGAAAGAAGATTTACAGGGAAATGTGCAATGTTTTTAATTTGCAGGGAGCATTTTCTCAGAAACTACTTGTGATCAAGGAATCAAATTTGGTGAACCTATAGAGGACAGCCAGTTACACATTTACAGCCAAACTAAACGAGAGAAATTTGTCAAAATTTGCACACGTCTTGGTACTAGCAGTGGCTATTATGTACAGGAAAGATTACAATGAATTATTTTTTTCAGATATATCCTGGCTAAATATGGGAAACTGGGTCACAAATTAACTATTTTTCAAAATATGTCAGAAACTAGCTGCAGCCTCCAGATGATTCTTACTGGACTTATATAGACTAGGCAGTTGCATGCTGTTACGTATTCAAACCCTGCGTTCTGCCCCTTTATTCAACACAATAGCAAACGGTGAAAATTGAATGGACAACATTTTAATGTATTTTGAATTAAGTCAGAGAAAAAGTACAAATTTTTCAAAGGTGTTCCACAGGATGAGTATGTCTATGTTGAAAACTAATTTGATCTCACTTTTGGTTTCAACCAAAGCCTGTCAAAATTTCGAAAGATTGGAGTTGGCCAAATTATTATTGAAGTTTGTCTAAAAAACTTTACAACATAAATTTCTGAAAGTTCACCTATCAATAAAGATCCCTCTGTCGCAGATGAGAATGACATGGCGACGCTATTGAGGTCATCCCAGCCCGAGTATTTTCCGATCTGAGTATTTCCTGTCCTTCGAGTTCTTAAGGGAAAAGATGGGGCTATGGATGCGCGAGAACGGGAAGAAAAGGAGATAGTTGGTGGTTACGGTTAAGACCTGGAAATGAGCAATCTGTCATTTGCAAAATGAGGTATCCGGAGGGGGAATTTGCTATCCCGTAAAATTGGCCAATGCATCCCCTAGGTACCTCTTTCTGTTTAGGCTTGAGACCATGATTCAGATGGTGGTTCACAGAGGGTAAATTTAGTGATGCTACCCTGCAGTGCAGGGTAGCACCACCAAGTTCCTCATATGCGAACCTCATTCTTCACATGACAGTCTGCTTATTTTCTAGGCTTAGTTACGGTTATCTCACATTTCGAGTCGAATCAACTCAGGTAGAGGATTTCGAATCAAATCAAATCTCGAATCGAATCTTCCTGCAACCATCAAATACAGAAAATAATGTCAGTCGTCACCCAAGTCTGGGCCAGTCGATCAATGAAAACGCAGAATATTCTAAAAACGGAATCAAAGAATTTTCGGAGGCGGAAACTCATTAAACTCTTCTCCTCTCATCAGATCACCAGTACAGGAGACCTGACGATAGACGAGATCAGGAAGAGATACTTTTAAAAGCATCTCGATGATTCGAAAATTTCCGAATCAGCACCACTCGAATTGAATCGTCAGGACGATTTTGAATCGAATCGAATTTCGAAGCTTTGTGGAGCCCTGGTTAAGACCTGATCCTTACTCTCCTTTCTTACCGATCTCTTTTTCTCAAGTGACTTTTCCAATGAAGACGTCCCGTGTCTTGGTCAATGAGTCTGTCAGGGACTCCTGAGGCCCCGTAAGGCCTGGGCTGACGTGGGGTTATTTAGTCCCGCTGATGAAGTCGCGGGAAAATTAGACCAACGTGGAGGGTCGGAATCCAAGTGTCGCGAACTCGGCGCAGAGAGCTGAGTTAGACCGACGCCGTGATTCCTTCTCTGCCAAATTGGCCTGAAATAGGTTCGATTTCCGTTAGGTGTGATTCCTAATCACTTCAGGCTGTATAATGGAAAGAATGATTTAAAGTAACAACGATTCTTTTATTTACACATAAAAATAAATCCGTTTCAATATTTCAACAATCAACAATTCGATTCTTTTCACAGAAAATGGGTCGCTACGGTTAAATAATTCTAAACAATCATATAGTCATTTTATAGCCCTGTACTGGCACTATAGTCTACACACTGGAAATGTTACTACCGTGAGCTCGCCATAAGAGCTTCACAAATCTGAAATGTTATTACTGTGAGCTCGCCATAAGAGCTTCACCCGCTTAGGCTCAAATGTCAACGTCTGCGCGTAACTGTACCTCTGGCTGTCGGAGGGTTCCGACCAGCAATGTTCGTCATCTATGAAGACACCGCACTTCTGATTTGGGTCAGATATTGTCTACTCATACCTTATGTGCCTTTTGAAAGTTCTCCGTGAAAGTCCTATTGAAATATTCACCGTTCCTGGTTGAATTCACGATTCACAAATGCCCCTTTTTGTGCTAGGGCGAAATTGTCACTCACACCGATCTCCAGTCGGTATTACGATGTTCCGACAGCAAAATAAACTACTCAGAACGCAATCAGGCTGACGCTTCAAAGGGTTAATACGCACAATACAATTAACCTACACTTCTGACTATTGCAGGCCGATACCTGCTACTCGACAATCTAAACTTTAACGTTCCACCTGGGGTGTTCCTTCTCACGAATTCGGCCCCGTAGCCGCCTATCAACGCTAAGCTAAATCAATCATGGAATGCCCTCTCTGGCGATTCCAGCCGTTTCAGGGTCCTGTGATCGAAGGTACCCTTATGCCAGGAAACAGAGTCCGCCTGTCCTGGACTTCACCAACGTGTGTGTGACCCCAAGTGTGTGTCTAATGCTCTGCCCTTCCAGGTATATATATACTTTTTACCCTAAACTGTCAGGTGGACCGACGCTCATCTGTCCACCTGTCAAAACGGTGGGAGATGACGTATATCGAGGCAGAATCAATACAAGTCATCTCACGCGTGACTTAACGATGATTCGTTCCTGACACGCATTGCTATAACTAATGATCAGGTGACGACACGACAGACATTTCTATCGTTTTAAAATCTCGTTTCTCAATTGGCCGTGACGAAAACCGATTACGTCTCGTAAGACTCCGACTACTGTATAAATTAAATGAGATCAGACCTTATCTAACATACCGTTTCTCCCCTGGGTCCCTGCGCTAAAGCTGGATATACACCACGTGTGTTTTTCCAGCTTTACAGAGAAGTGAAATTCATGTAGGTTTTTCGCCTTGATGCGGAATATATTTTGAACTTACAGTATCTTTAAATATGAGGCCCCTTGCCCCTATATTTAGGCTGGCTTTGCCCTGACAACTCCCTTCCCGAGAGAAACACCCTGTGTATCTCTTAAAACACGAGGGGCAAAGCCACGCACGTTCGCCTCTCACACCTTTTTACAATCTACCATCATGTTCAAGACTACAAAACTTACCCTAGTGGTCGTGGGGGGTCATGACCGGGCTCATGCGTCGGCCATGTCGATTCCCACGACACACTCGCTACCACATGTTCCCGTCTTGCGGGTTTACATATGATATGGGGAGTAGCCTTATCCTTAGATTTGCAGCACTCTCTATCTCTGTAATACTATATATTTACACCTAAACATACACATTTTTATACACGTTCGCCCATTTTGCAAACAGTTCACTTGGCACTCACTCCGACGAGTAACACCGTCCGCGCCTTTGCGTCAGATGGGTTAATTCCAACGGAGTGTAACTTCGCCTCCCATTCCCCTATGTCTTGTGAAGGGGCAAACGACCCCTGCATTATGTTGAGCCTCACCCTCGCAAAGCTCAACCAGGGGATTAAAATTGTGCCTCACACACTCACACATTCAACACGCAGATTTCCCGACCGCGCCTTTGCGACAGACGGGGTTAGTGTGCCTCACACTCACAACAAACTCTCGTCAATAAAAACAAGCGCGGTTTCCCCGGGCCTTAACACCGGGTTTGTGCATCCCATACTTACAAAACTCGACACGCAGGCTCCCCGTCCACGCACACGCGACAGACAGGGCAGTGTATCTCACATTCGCACTCACAACCAACTCTAGACAGCAGTCAGAGCAATAATAATACTAAAATAAGAAAGTTCCTCCGGGCCTTAACACCGAGTTTACGAAGCCCATCACCTCACCAACAAAAATATTTGCGACTGGAGCCCCCGTCCCAGACACCAGGCCCACAGCCACCCAACTATTGCTTCTTCATAACCACCGACCATTGGTAGGGGCCCGGTTCCCAGTATCCCCTTGGGTAACCCTTGACACACCTCTACTTCTCGCCCCGTCATTTCTACGGGTATTCCACCAGGGTCCCCATACCCTGTCGTTGTCGCATTCCCAAGAGCTTCCCTTGGCGCTATATCCCCCAGGCTCACTCGTCCCGGCGATTACCGTCGTTCGAACGACACTGGCCGTCCTTGGCCCTTGTGCCGTCGACCCCCCGGTCCATTGCGACGACTTCTTGCGCACATTGGGCGCTGTGCGCCCCCGGCACTCTCTACGTGGTCTCCGCCACCTAGGATGCTTCTCCTTTGATTTGTGGACCCTTTTCTTGGTCACCTGGGCGCCCACCTTAGCGGTCCCATCCACTTTGACACACTCAACTTGTGTTGACCCGTGCCCTCTCAATTCTGGAGGAGTTTGCCCAGCCATTTGCGTGGGTCTGGCCTCCCCTCTCCACACAGGTGACACCGACTTCTGGGGGAGCTCAACTCCCCCACATAAATTTGCTTGAGGGTCTTTCCCCAATGACCCCATTGGGTTCCCTCGCCGTTTGGCGTTTAGCCTGGACCGCCTGCGGCCCCTTCTCCCTAATTGGACAGGAGTCGTCTCCCTTGAAACTTTGCGACATTTCGTCGTGTAGGGGCCATCCCCTGGACCATCGGACTAGTTCCCCCTGGGAACCTTCCCTTCCTTACTCGGTACGTTACCGAGTGCAACCGCCGGGGGTCCTTGCCCACCGACTTGAACTTCCTTTGCCCTCGTTGGGCCATAACTTGGCCCCCTACCCCTGGACCATAACTCATCAGGGCTTGCCCTCACCCCTGGGATATTACCTATGACCAGGTCATACACAGGTGATTCAATGCACATGGCTTCCACTTCGCCACGATAAAATGGGGTATCCACCGTTATCCTCGCGATGGGGAACCTTCTAACGGTCCCATCTATCAAAATACACAAATGGTCACGACCCAACAATTGCTTGTCGTCAACCAGTTGCCTTCTAACCGCTGCAGAGGAGCACCCAGAATCCCGGAGCAGACGGATCTCCCTTTGTCCCACATACCCTGGGTACACTGGCATATCAACCTTCTCCTGCGAAGTTGTGAGCCTCTCACACATGCCACTTATTATCGGGACAACCTTCCCGCCTTCCAGCCTTAATTCTCCCTCTTGTATACATTCCCGGAGGGGACTGTGTTCTGGACCGATAGTTTGACAGAACGCTGCCGTCTGCCTACTGGGCCCTGGATCTACGCGGTCACCTTGCTTCCAACCCCTTGGCGCTGCGTTCCCGGCCCCCTGCTGAGGTGGCCTAATGTTCCCAGTGGTCCTTACCTGCTTCTGCCAGCAGTCCCTGGCAATATGACCCCGCTTGTTGCAGATAAAACAAGTGGTGTCCTTGGGAGCGCTCCCCTTCCGGCTGGTCTGCGACGCAGGAGGGTCGGGGTGGTGTTGCCTTACGGGTGCCATTGTAAACCCGTTTGCCCCGCCCCTAGCCAATTTGGGTGCGTTTACACTCCCACCGTGGGCCTCGATGTAGCGTTCTGCCACAGTTGCCATCTCATCATAGGTGGACGGACCCCTTTCCTTGATGAACAGGCCCAATTCCTTGGAGCATGTAGTTAAAAACTGCTCTCGGAGAAATAGATCTCGCAGGGCTCCATACGACTCATTCACTTCTGCGAGATCAGTCCAGCGGTCAAAGTACCGCCTAGCTCGGGCAAAATACTGAGGTACTGTTTCTCCCTTCTCCTGCTTAATTTCTCGGAACTTGGTCCGGAATCCTTCTTCAGTGAGCTGGTATCTCCGAAGGATGGCATTCTTCAGCTCACTGTAGTCGTTAAGAAGTGCAGGAGGCATACTGGTATAAGCCTCGAGGGCTTTACCTGACAACAAAGGGCTCAAGCACATAGCCCATGTGTCTTCTGGCCACATTTGACTGGAGGCAAAACGCTCGAACCTCTCCAAGTACGAGTCCAAGTCATCTGTGTTTTCATTGAAATGAGCGAGATGGGGGCGTGGGGCATGAATTGCTACCCCTGCACTCCCATCCCCTGAGCGCCGACTTTCATTCTCCACATCGGCCCTTGCTCTGAGGAGCTCTAATTCTCTCTCGTGCCTCTGTTGTTCGAGCTCTCGCTCTGCCTCCCTTGCCTCCCTTGCTAATTGGGCTTCCCTCTCTCTCGCCTCATTTGCTAATTGAATCTCTCTCTCTTTCGCCTCATTTGCTAATTGAATCTCTCTCTCTTTCGCCTCTCTTGCGTCTTTCTCACGCTCTCGTTCTAATTGGGCTTCTCTCTCCCTCGCCTCTCTTGCGTCTTTCTCACGCTCTCGTTCTAATTGGGCTTCTCTCTCCCTCGCCTCTCTTGCGTCTTTCTCACGCTCTCGTTCTAATTGGGCTTCTCTCTCTCTTGCGTCATTACGTAAGGCAATCTCCTTGGCCTCACGTTTCTGCTCATCTTTAACGAACTTATGAAGTTCGGCCCCCTCAAGGCCCATTTCCTTGCCTAATGATACCAGTTGGGCGAGGGGTGTAACAACATCCATTTTGATTTTTTCTTTCTATCTTCAACACTCGTCAGAAAGAACGAAGAAGGAAAAGAAAGAAAAAAAAATATGGCAATTAATCTTAATTTACCTCTGTAATTTAACGTAATTAAACGCACCAAATATTCTGAAACCTACCGCAGTTATAGTGGCTATTAAGTATCCTTTTGGGGACTACTGTATTGCGATATTAAACCCTTGAACGGCATCAACTGACCGAACGCGTCAAAACCTAAACAGAACCGCCATTAAAATAAAACAAAATTTCCATATAGCCATTTTTTACCTTTTAGAAATATCCTGGTAGCGCTCGCCAATCAATGTCAGGGACTCCTGAGGCCCCGTAAGGCCTGGGCTGACGTGGGGTTATTTAGTCCCGCTGATGAAGTCGCGGGAAAATTAGACCAACGTGGAGGGTCGGAATCCAAGTGTCGCGAACTCGGCGCAGAGAGCTGAGTTAGACCGACGCCGTGATTCCTTCTCTGCCAAATTGGCCTGAAATAGGTTCGATTTCCGTTAGGTGTGATTCCTAATCACTTCAGGCTGTATAATGGAAAGAATGATTTAAAGTAACAACGATTCTTTTATTTACACATAAAAATAAATCCGTTTCAATATTTCAACAATCAACAATTCGATTCTTTTCACAGAAAATGGGTCGCTACGGTTAAATAATTCTAAACAATCATATAGTCATTTTATAGCCCTGTACTGGCACTATAGTCTACACACTGGAAATGTTACTACCGTGAGCTCGCCATAAGAGCTTCACAAATCTGAAATGTTATTACTGTGAGCTCGCCATAAGAGCTTCACCCGCTTAGGCTCAAATGTCAACGTCTGCGCGTAACTGTACCTCTGGCTGTCGGAGGGTTCCGACCAGCAATGTTCGTCATCTATGAAGACACCGCACTTCTGATTTGGGTCAGATATTGTCTACTCATACCTTATGTGCCTTTTGAAAGTTCTCCGTGAAAGTCCTATTGAAATATTCACCGTTCCTGGTTGAATTCACGATTCACAAATGCCCCTTTTTGTGCTAGGGCGAAATTGTCACTCACACCGATCTCCAGTCGGTATTACGATGTTCCGACAGCAAAATAAACTACTCAGAACGCAATCAGGCTGACGCTTCAAAGGGTTAATACGCACAATACAATTAACCTACACTTCTGACTATTGCAGGCCGATACCTGCTACTCGACAATCTAAACTTTAACGTTCCACCTGGGGTGTTCCTTCTCACGAATTCGGCCCCGTAGCCGCCTATCAACGCTAAGCTAAATCAATCATGGAATGCCCTCTCTGGCGATTCCAGCCGTTTCAGGGTCCTGTGATCGAAGGTACCCTTATGCCAGGAAACAGAGTCCGCCTGTCCTGGACTTCACCAACGTGTGTGTGACCCCAAGTGTGTGTCTAATGCTCTGCCCTTCCAGGTATATATATACTTTTTACCCTAAACTGTCAGGTGGACCGACGCTCATCTGCCCACCTGTCAAAACGGTGGGAGATGACGTATATCGAGGCAGAATCAATACAAGTCATCTCACGCGTGACTTAACGATGATTCGTTCCTGACACGCATTGCTATAACTAATGATCAGGTGACGACACGACAGACATTTCTATCGTTTTAAAATCTCGTTTCTCAATTGGCCGTGACGAAAACCGATTACGTCTCGTAAGACTCCGACTACTGTATAAATTAAATGAGATCAGACCTTATCTAACATACCGTTTCTCCCCTGGGTCCCTGCGCTAAAGCTGGATATACACCACGTGTGTTTTTCCAGCTTTACAGAGAAGTGAAATTCATGTAGGTTTTTCGCCTTGATGCGGAATATATTTTGAACTTACAGTATCTTTAAATATGAGGCCCCTTGCCCCTATATTTAGGCTGGCTTTGCCCTGACAGAGTCTTTCTTTCTTTCTTCTTTCTTTTCTTTCTTTCTTTCTTTTCTGTCTGTCTTTCTTTCTTTCTTTCTTTCTTTCTTTCTTTCTTTCTTTCTTTCTTTTCTTTTTTTCTTTCTTCCTTTCTTCGCTTAGCAGGTGATTTTTTTTTTAGAAATGCCGGTCTGCAGTCGCGAGGAACTGTTTTCTTCAGGTGGAACCTAGAGGGGGAACCCCCCCCCACCTACTCGACCGAATGTCCCCCCCCCCCCCCTCTCTTGAAAAAGGTAGATTTTTTCTGAGATCTGGACGCTATTCTTGCACATATGGATATTCAAGGTGTTCTCCCACTCTCATCAGGTATGTCCACTTCTATTAATAAGGAGCGCTATCAGAGTGATTCTTCAGAAAAAATAAAGCTGAAAGCAAATTTTTCGGGCAATTCGCACCACAAGTTTATTTTTTCACTCTGTAAAAAGGATGTTTTCAAACATCAAATTGTACAACAGTATTTAACAAAAAAACGTCAAATGTGTTATACCAGGCGAGTAAACCGCCTCTAGTGTTCCATACACATATACTTGGAGGTTTAGTTCTCTAAAAATTCAAGTGACCTGAAAACTTTGAAAAGAATTAGTACCTCGCTAATCCATGTTTATCACATCTGTTCTCGGGCCATTTAATTTCTTGTTTATGACACTGTTAAATGGGTGTGCTTTCAAACAACTTGTAAAGCTGTCTGGTTAATTCAACTGTTAATGAAGAAACACCCCTACAAAGTCAATAAAATGTTAACTGCGGATGACGGACTGGAATCTGGATCATAAGTTCAGCAGACAATCAAATAGAATCAAGAGTTTGGAATGGATGGGGCAGGCTTGTCTTTGTGAGACGAGTGACCGGCCTCGAACTCAATGGCATACCTGATTTGAAAATAAAGAATGCGGCAAAATGTCTACCAAAAAAGTTTTTAAAAATGAGGAGAATCTAAAATCTGTGTCCACCCATTAAATTCAATGGGAACACTGTCGGAAATCAGATACGAATTGTGCGTCACGGCAATTTGGGTTATGCACAATACCATTCAGAATTCACCTATTTTCGTACAACTTCCGTTCAATAATTCAAGTTGCTGATGTTCAATCTTTTCAGTCTGCACTTTTGCAGACTGAAAAGATGGAACATCAGCAACTTGATTTATTAGTTTTACTAATTGAAGTTCTTTCCCCCAACATACCGAGTCCATTTTGACCCTAATGGTACGGCAATTTGGGTTATACCCAACACCGTTCAAAATTCACCTATTTTCGTACAAATTCCGTTGAATAAATCAAGCTGCTGATGTTCCATCTTTTCAGTCTACACTAAAACTAATTGAAATTATTTCCCCCGACATACCGAGTCCATTTTGGCCCTAACTGTTTAGGTAATTTTCCAGGCAATCCATTGCACCACACCTTGTGAGCCTGGCAGTTTCAGTGATTTGTACCCAACTCTTGTTTGCCTCAAGGTGCAGCCACGACTTGATTAAAAACCGCTGCCGAAATAATCTGACTACTACCCACAGCAACTGTTCTTGATTGTATGTAAAGTACCTGTTACAGTAGATAGAAAAAGCGGATTCAAGCTCAGGAAAAATGCATTTCGAGCTAACAATGGGAATTCCCACTGAAACATTTTTTTCAAGTTCAGCTAAAATCGGACTTAGTCAGTTTTCGATTAAGGTTAATCCAATGGGGGATAATAAATAAGCAATAAACTCGAAGTGGGCTCGAAAGAGAAGATCGTTTTTCAATGTAAATTTTCATAGGAAACTGCAAAAGTGTCAAGATCGCTGGCCAAGGATATTTGCAAAAACGAACTTTTCTGCATATCACTCAGTGCAATTTTCTCATTGGGATTTGTAATGAGCTGCTTCGTTCTCACCTCCACAATTGATCGCGAACAAACGAAGCCAAAAATGCTCCGTCGCCATGCTATTTCTCATGGGATTTGTAATAATAATACTTTATTATTTGTTCCACATGTGGGTACATAACATACTAAACATAAAAAACAAAGAATACAAGCAACATACGAACAATATTGCTATAATAAATAGGATCCGGATACACTCACATCACACTTGTTCCATGAAGGGGGATTGTAAATCACAAATCACAGAGATAGTTGTAATATCCCCATTAGGGTGACTTACGGCGCTGATCGTAATCAGTGGCTATACCGTATTACGTCAAATGGTTAATTCCTTATCGAGTTTGAGACTTTCTAATTTCAGAAGCCTTATATACATAATCCATTAGAAGACACGTTATTTCATAGTCGAAACGACTCATCAGTAAAGTTATCGACCCTTCGTCCAACTGGTCCGTACGTGGCAGAAAATTATTTAATTTCTGCATCAAATCATTACGTTCGGCAATATACAATGTGCATACAATGTACATTGAATTAGGAAGTGAACCTCAGTTTCCACCTCTGTCGGACAATTTACGCAGAACCGTAGATTACTTGGGGTCTGGGGCCGGAGGTGCCTGCCTGTTTCAACGATGACGCTGTGTACTAAGGCATACTGCACGTCGAAGGTGCGCATGTCTTCAACCAATCTAACCCTGCATGTGCCGCGGTGCAGAGTTCAGGATTACGATGTTGGAGAGCTGACAGCTGCTCGTCGTTGCTCGGTGGTTCTCTAGGGTACTCCGGCTTCCTCCACCCATAAAACTGTCACCGACCTGATATGACTCTGGCTGTTAATGTGTCGTTAAACCCTAATTTTTATAGTGTCTCATCAACAGGTGTGGTTGATTTCACAGAAGCCTATCGACTGCAAGAAAATAATTTCACCTCTGTTCTGTCTGTTTTTGTAGTGTTTTATCAACAGAGATAGCCGATTCCACAGAGATCTATCGAATGTAAGTTAGTATATCCTTTTTGATACGGGCTTTTCAAACAATATGTGATGTATTTGCAATATATTACAATAGCATCCGACTTAAGAGGTGTATATGTCACTTGAATTTATTTATAATTTATATTTATAATTTCCACTTCTCAATCAACCCCCGCTCAATCCAACCCTTTCCCGTGCCATATATCATTATGAAGTTATATTTCGAATATGATCTGATCGCATCTCCACGAAGGGGTGGGGCTGAGAGGTGAGCCATCGAAAAAAATTTAAGTTTTAGAAAGGTTGCCATGTGATATATCACTTTAAATGTCTTGACTTGAATATTTCGAATATGAAGTATCCGACCCTCCCGAGGGGGTGGGGCTAAGGGGTAAGCCATAAAAAATTTAAGTTTTAGAAAAGTTATCATCTGATATATCATTTTAAAGGTCTTGACTTTAACATTTCGAATATGAAGTATCCGGCCCTCCGAGGGGGTGGGGCTGAGGGGTAAGCCATCAAAAATTTAAGTTTCAGAATGGTTATCATGTGATACATCATTTTAAAGGTCTTGACTTAATATTTCGAATATGAAGTATCCGATCCTCCCGAGGGGGTGGGGCTGAGGGGTAAGGCACCAAAACTTAAGTTTTAGAAAGGTTGTCATGTGATATATCATTTTAAAGGTCTTGAGTTGAATCTTTCGAATACGAAGTATCCGACCCTCCCCTGAGCTGGGGCTGAGGGGTAAGCCATAAAAAAATTAAGTTTTAGAAAGGCTGTCATGTCATATATCATTGTAATGGCCCTAACTTAAACATTTCGAATATGAAGTATCCTACTCTCCCCGTGGGAGTGGAGCTGAGGTAAGCCATCAAAAATTAAAGACTTAAAAAGGTTGTCATGTCATATATCATTTAAAAGGTCTTGACTTAAACTCCACGAGAGGTGGGGGTGGCGGGGGGGGGGGGAGGGGTAAGCCATAAAAAATATAAGTTTTAGAATATTAGGCGTGTCATATATCGTTTTAAGGGTCTTAACTTGGATATGCCAAATATGAAGTAATTACACCTCCCCGAGGGGATGGGCTGAGTGGTAAGACATCAAGAATTTAAGTTTTAGAAAGTTAGGCGTTTCATATGTCATTTTAAAGGTCTTGACTTGAATAATTTGAATATGGAGTATCCGACTCTCCCCGGGGATGGAAGTGGGGGTATGATCGTCAAAACCTTAGGCGATGCAAACGACACACTCTTCAACATGTAATTTTTTTAGCCTTTTTTAAAGTGTTTCATCAAAGGATTTCATTGATGGCGGTTATGTCTTGTATGTGAAACAGTCCAAGTTGACAGAAACTACAAACACCCATGTATTTTTCCGTCGTTGTTTTCTAGTGTCTCTTCATCGGATGCGATTGATTCGATGGAACTTCACACCTCAGATATTTAACTTTAAAAAAAAAATCGGTGGAATGACACATCATCTTCGATAGGTCAATGTATCTCCCCCTTCCATAAGTTTTGATGTTGTTTATGTCGTATTCTTGTCAGGGGTAAATGTTCCCTGTTTTATGGACTAGCCTTTTTGTCCACAAATGCGTTTGTTTTTTTAGGTAAAAACCCTTATCATACTCAATGGAATGACATGACGTCACACTCTCTTGATTCAACTTCACACCTCAGATATTTTTTTTTGTCTTTCATTCTTCTGTATTTTTTTACAGTCACGCGGTATAAGTAGTCATTAGATGCTCGGCAGTGACTTTAAACACCAATATATTCGTCGATTGAGGAAAAAAAACTTGCAGACTCGACGTTCCGCAGCAGCCAATCCTGTTTATTTCTTCATTGGAGGTGTATATATATACATAATGGTTTGAAAACATGAAGACATCACTGCACTGCCCTTCGCAGTACACAAAATAACCGAATGTTTTGTTTTCAAGACAAATACCTTACCACAGGGACATCTATAATTTTTATTCAGTCATCTATTATTTAATTATTGGTGCTTAACTCCACATCAGGAGCTAAGGCTATATCGTGGCGAGAAAACGTTAAATTAAAACACTCAATAATGAAGTAAAAATTCAGTCATGTATTGTGTGTCTAATATAATATTTGCAGGTAGCGTAATAAAACACGTATTAAAATGAAAGTATCCACTCAAACGCTTGCTTTGAACGCAGCAGGCGGTAATTAGTTTAATGACTCTTGACGGGAACACATAAAAAACTGGAGTCATTTATTTTTTCAGTGTCAAAATTCAGATGACCGACAGCGGAGCTCAATCTGTTATTGTATTTCTAAATTATTAGTATAGACCGCTTACTATTTTCTTGCATCTCCAAATCCATCCACACACATTTGGAAGGATCCATCGCCTCATTGTCGAACTCGATGCCTGGAAGCCTTTAATTTGATACGTAACATGACTACCTTTGTAAAATTTGAGATTGTGATGTGCTATTCGGTATTTTCTTCTTCTATGTAAACCCTTTGAATGTGTTTCGGGTAAATGGAGCTTTTTCCATTAGCAAAAAAAAAAAAAAGAAACACTGTAGTTTATCTCATATTGATCGTGTTTGTTAGGTTTTTTCTGTTAGTCAGGTTGTGACCAACGAGTTTTCTAAACTCGATAACTCTTAAAATACTTGCTGGAATGACATCGTATTTGGTATGCAAGTGTATCTTACCGTTGTCCAGCCTCAGGCACGACAGTGTTATTTGCCATAGTCTTATCCGAGTTATGGCCTATTGTAGACTTGGTATTTTTCGCAAATGTTTTCGTTTTTTACGCGATAATTTTCAAGATATTTGGCGAAATGGCGTAATATTTGGTGTGCAAGTGTATTGCTCATCGATAACTATGTCGGTGTTGCTCTGCTTATTTATTCTCAGAGTTATCGCTGACTCACAGTCCCGTTGGTTGTTATGTTCTCCTGAAATGTGATGGCAGTAATAGTCAGATCTCTGTCTCAGCAATTACCTCTCCCTTATAAAAAAGTACCATGGTAAACCATGGTAAATCACAAAATACCCTGGTAATACCATGGTAATGGTATTTTGGGATTTACCATGGTTTACAATGGTACTTTTTTATAAGGGCTTACTCGAAAATCGGTCATGTTGCATTCTCCAGAAATGTTGAAGTAATCTGATCTCTGTCACAGTGCTTTCGCGAATCTTTTGCCGAAAGTGTGTCATGTTCCACTCTCCTGAAATGGGGTAGTAATAGTAGTTAGAACTCTGATTCAGTACATTCACGAATTTCTTGCCGTACTTTCACTCTGACTGTTGTTGAAGTCGCGGCAATTTTACACATTCCTATGAGAAATCTGCATGAAAAAAGAGGTTTTCCGAATAGATTGCTCTGTCGCAGTATATCGGTAATCTCTTACCTGAAAGTTTGTCATTGTTTCACTCTCCTGAAATGGGGTGGTAATAGCAGTCCGATCTCTACTCTGTCACAGTACACTGCCAAAAATATAGGTTCTTTTTAGAACCAAAACTGGTTCTAATCTTGTCCCTGAGATGGAACCAGTTCTGTTTAAACAGTATTTATTTCAAATCAAATAAATTTATTAAGATTAACATTAAATATTAACAGAATTAAACATAAATTGAGGGAGTTTCAGCCGTAAGTTTAGAGCTCATACGAGGTTGTCTCAAATCATTGTTAAGCAAAGGAGATATGAACAGTTGGCATATCGAACCAGTTTTGGTTCTATACAGAACCAAAACTGCCTCGATATGCCAACTGTTCATATCTCCTTTGTTTCAAAATGTTTGGCGACTGCGTTGAATAAGCTCCAAGTTTATTGCTGAATCTACTTCAGTTCATGTAATATTCTGTTAAAATTGAATGCTAATCTTGGTAAATTTATTTGATTTGAAATAAATACTGTTTAAACAGAACTGGTTCCTTCTCAGGGACAAGATTAGAACCAGTTTTGGTTCTAAAGAGAACCTATATTTTTTGCAGTTTATATTCACAAGTCTCTTACATGAATGTTTGTCATATTCCACTTTTCTGAAATGTCGTGGTGATAGCAGTCGGATCCCTCTATCTCAGTGTGTTCACGAATCACTTGCTCGACAGTTTGGCATGTTTCACTCTCCTGAAATGTTGTAGTAATAGCAGCTGGATCTCTCTGTCGAAGTATGTTCACGAATCACTTGCTCGAAAGTTTTGTCATATTCCACTCCCTGAAATGTCGAGTTGATAGCAGTTGGATCTCTCTATCACAGTATGTTCACGAATCACTTGTTCGAAAGTTTTCTCATATTCCACTCCCCTCAAATGTCGAGGTGACAGCAGTTGGATCTCTCTATCACAGTATGTTCACGAATCACATTGCTCGAAAGTATTGTCATATTTCATTCTTCAGTAATGTCGGGGTGATAGCAGTTTGATCTCTCTATCATAATATGTTCAGGAATCACGTGCTCGAAAGTTCTGTCATATTCCACTCCCCTAAAATGTCGCGGTGATAGCAGTTGGACCCCTCTTTTACAATATGTTCACGAATCACTTGCTCAAAAGTTTGGCATGTTTCGCTCTCTCCCTAAATGTTGTTGTAATGGCAGTCGGATCTCCATCTATCTTAGAACGTTCAGGAATCGCTTGCTCGAAAGGTTTGTCATATTCCACTCCCCTGAAATGTCGAGGTGATAGCAGCTGATCTCTCTATCTCATTACGTTCACGAATCACTTGCCGAATGTTTGTCATATTCCACTCCACTGAAATGTGGAAGCAGTCAGATCTCCACTCTATCACAATACCTTCACGAATCTCTCTTTTCAAATATTTTTCCTCTTTAACCCTTTACCCAACGCAGACGATATCAAACATTTTTATTTGAAAAATCATTTTTTTAAATTTTTCAAAAAGTTCCAACAAAACCATATCAGGTGACCCCTCATTGGAACGAGCTCATCGGAGTGGAATAAATGTTTGTCATATTCCACTCCACTGAAATGTGGAAGCAGTCAGATCTCCACTCTGTCACAATACTTTCACTAATCTCTCTTTTTAAATATTATTCTTCTTTAACCCTTTACCCAACGCAGACGATATCAAAAAATTTTATTTGAAAAATAATTTTTTTAAATTTTTCAAACAATTCCAACAAAACCATATCAGGTGACCCCTTATTGGAACGAGCTCGATGAGCTCGTTCCAAAGAGGGGCCACATGATATGGTTTTGTTGAAATATTTTGAAAAATAATATTTTTTCAAATGCTAAATTTGCATATTACTCGGGTGGATGTTCCGATTCGTTGGGTAAAGAGTTAATCGACACATAAACTTAATATTATATTCAAAAAAAGTAAATGAGTTCTGCGAATAGTGTCAAGCTTCTGGTCAACGAGTAGAATAGTTGTGCGTCATTGTTTTTTGGTGGGATGTGTAGCTTTCACAAAATGCATTCGTGAAGACGTCGCGTAAGTGTTTTGGGTTTCCTTTCCGAGAGGATTTATCAGACAGTTCAATGTATCATAATACTTTCACTCATCTCATTTGGATTCTCCCTCTTTGAGCGTGGTATCAAGCTACACTGAACCATGTCACGCAGTTGTAAATCTCCTCTCTTATTCGAAAGGTCTCCTTCGAATCTGTCAAATCAACCACATCGGTCGAACAGAAACACTACATAAAGCTGTATTCGTCTGTCACAGACTGATTGCAATAAACCAAGATATCACGCGGTTGCAAATGTTTCTCTTCTGAGAGATCTCCATCGAATCAATCTCATCCGACGAAGAGACACTGGAAAACAAAGACGGAAAATACATGTATTTTTTGTAGTTTCTGTCAATTTGGACTGTTTCACATTCGAGACATCACCGCTAAATCAATGAAATCCTTTGATGAAACACTTTAAAAAAAGCTAAAAAAATTACACGTTTTCATACATTGTCACATGTTGAAGAGCTTGTCGTTTGCATCGCCTAAGGTTTTGACGACCTTACCACCACTTCCAACCACAGGGACAACAGGATAGTCCATATTTAAAATATTCATGTCAAGGCCTTTAAAATGATATATGACACGCCTAACTTTCTAACTCTTAAATTTTCGGCCGCAGCCACCATCTCCTCGGGGAGCATCGGATAATTCGTATTCGAAATATTCAAGTCAAGACCTTTAAAATGATATATGACACGCCTAAGATTCTAAAACGTATATTTTTGATAGCTTAACCCTAGGCCCTACCCCCTCGGAAAGGATTGGATACTTCACATTCGAAATATTCAAGTCAAGATATTTAAAATGATAAATGACATTGACAACCTTGTCGGAAACCGAGCTTTGTCGTTGCTGGGGGAAATAGATTCACGTCGCGTATTCAGCCAAAACTCAAGGAGTGTTGCCTGAACCAGTGCGTGAACGTATGTCTCACTGTAACGTTTTTATTGGGGTGGTTCTTATCCTGAAGGGGGTCAGTGACTTTTCGTCAAAGAGAATGAATCAACAAGGGTTCACCAAAAACAACAATTTTAATACACACGTATATATATAAATGAATATGGTAATTTGTGACTTACATTGAATCCAATGAATCAGAAAACAAAACATCAATCGCCCCCTACCCACACAATTTTTGAGTCCCTTGCGGGCCCGAATTCTCGGTTATCGCTGGTTTTTCCTCCTCCTCACTGGTGTTTGTTCTCTGGTCGCCTCTTCACGTCAGTCTTTCACTGCCACTGCACGTACCAACGCCACCAACGTATTGTCACTTCTCCGGACGCCTTTGCTCTAACATGTGAAGGAATGTCACTGTACCATTGCCGTCGCACGGCCACTAACGTATTGTCACTTTACTATATCGTTTTCCCTCTAACAAATGACGGAATGTCACTCTACCACTACCGTCGCACCGCCACTAACGTATTGTCACTTTACCGAACGCCTTTCACTTAAGCAGTCGCCACCAATGGGGTTAAAGTCTCCCCTACGTTTATCCCAAAATAATGTTCATACAGGCAAGCCTACTCTGCCTACGTATGTCTTGCCTTCTACAACAAGTATGCCGTCTTCCTAAATACTAATATGTAGCTCCCTTACCTCGCACTTTCTTTTTCTCATCCTATACTCAGATATGGCCACCGACTTGGCCCGCGACTCCCCCTATTCTAAATATGAGCTCTGGGTCCCTCCTACACTACAACGTGCCTATACTTTCGCACCGATGTGGCACCTCCTCTACCCTATAGCATGGGACATCCCAATACCTTCGCCTGAGACCCACAGTCTTACACGCCTTCAGAATGGAATGAAATTTTCGAGAAATCACCCGTTTTTATTTCGATAGCCAGAACATTAATACTCAGTTTAATTGCTTCTCTTGAACTTGGCCGCTTAGATCTATCTTAAATTAATATTCGCTTTAAAGTTCCCTTGAAAGACTCGCATTTCGGTATATCCTGACATTCGGTGACAGGCTAGATGCGTAAAATGGGTGTGTGGCCAGAACCTCTGCGATGTACTGTTTTTACAACAATTACCTACTAACTGGCCATAATTACACAGATAATGACTGCAGAATAACACTTGTCTCTCTTTCTGCTTCAGTTAGTTATCAGATAGCTCCTAAATGGGTTCGCCAGACCTGCGATAATGGACATAAAATTCCACGCTTAATTAGCAGCACATGAACTATTGCTGGTCTGTTTCAGTGACAAATCGGTTTTTGGGGTTCGTCATATACCTATCTTTACGCTTTATATTTAGCCCAGTGAGAAAGATTATCGAAAACATATACACTTTTAAACAAAAAATTGCAACTTTAAGCTATCACCATGACAACCCTCTACCAAGGAACATACACTCATTTGTTCCAAATGAACCAAGGGGATAGCATTCACGTGTATCCACTCTAATACTTCCCTCTTAGAGCTATCTCACAATCTCGCTCCACTATTACATCGATATACTTATAATGTTCACACACACAGTTACACGCACACTGGTGCGCACCACAAATAACTCCCAGTCCTTTGACTCGGTTCCCCATTGAAACGCATGAGTCCATCTACATCCCATATAAACTCGCGCACTCACTTCCGCTGGCGCACAATAGGCGGTGCTCTGTATGTACACATGCAGCCAACAGGTCCCCCTATACACTCTCTCCCTCACTCTCTCCATCGCAAAATATAATGCCACTCTATCACACACACCTGTATCTATATACACTCACGCAACACCTGGGTAAAAAATATTAGCAAGGGGTATCAACTCTGACCCAAGCCAGCCGATGGGCCCCGTGCCCCAACTCCTATATTCTCATTAACTTGCCCCCATCCTTGGATAGGGTGCCCGTCGGGCTCGTGCCCGTCAGCGGGTTTCGTGCCCCATTAGGCAGTAGGCACTACCTTTAAATATTTCCATGTATGGTGGGACCCTCACTATTCCCTATAGTGCCCCTCGGCCCCTCCACAGGGACCTATTCATTGGACGCGTGTTCCACCAAGGACCCCACTCGTCTTTATACCCAACGCCTGCAGCAGGCGATGCCTGCCGTACCAGAGCTCACTGCCTCAGATGTACCCCCCCCCCCCCCCCCGCCGATCGCGTGGGGTTCAGTGTCCATTATATTCTTATATTCTGGCATCTCGTCATAAACCTTGTGTGGTAAACCACTCCACATCCGTCTATGTCTACTCGGCAATGACCGTTGCCCATTATTTTTGTTACAGCGTATGGTCCCTCCCACTGTAACCGCGGTCTACCTAACTTTGACAGCCGGCGCACGGTCACCTTTTGACCGATCCAAAAGTTCCTAACCTTTGGTGTACTTCCGTACCGATCCTTACTATGCCCCTCTCGTCCACATACATTGGCTGCTTCTGTTTAGCCACTCCCTTGACTTCCGTCATCGAAGGGTTAACCTTTGTGGCCTCCAGTGTGCACTCTACCTGTGCATCCTTACTCGACTCCACTGGTCCCTCCAGTGATTTCACTTTCCGCTCTGACTCCGCGGCTTGGGCTCGGCTGACCGCCCCAGATGCCCCTTTGGGTGCTTTCCGCTCCGACCATGTCCTGTCGGGCTCTGAACATACCCCGGGTATGTTTCCAAGCAAAAGGTCATATATGGGCGCATCAATACACATTGCCTCTACCTCACCGCAATAGAAAGGAGTATCCACCCTCACTCTCGCAAAGGGAACCTCCTAATCGTCCCATCTATTAGCACGCACATTTGGTCGTGCCCCGTTAGCTAACGAGTTCCCTCTTCACTGCCGCGCTACTGCACTCTTTGTCTCCTAGCATACGGACTTCTCGGTAACCCACATACGCTGGGTACACCGGCATCTCCCCCTTTTGACCAAGGAAGGGGTATCCCTCACACAGGCCACTAATTATGGGCAATACCTGTCCCCCCCTTCCAGCCTGAGTTGACCAGCTTTCAGTGCTTGGAGCTCTGGCCCAATCGTTTGGCAGAATGCCGCTGTCTGCTTCCTCTCTACAGGCTGCATCGAATTATCCCTCCTTCCATTCCTAATCGGGGAAGGTCCCTTCCTCCACTTCTTTGGGACCCCAGCTTTGTCTCTCCGTGACCATCCTTCTCCAACCGTCTTTTGCCAGATGCCCCTTCTTATTGCACACAAAGCAAGTGGTTTCCCAGGGCCGTGACCCTCTCTTATTCCCCCTGGAACTTTCCGGCTCGGGGCTTGGATTCTTAACGGTGCCTTTCCAAACCCTTTACTCTCACTCCTGCCCGACCTACCATGGGTCAGACCCCTCCCCCATGAGCCTCCATATACTGCTCGGCCACCCTAGTCATTTTCTCCACGCTCTTCGGTTTCCTCTCCTTAACAAACAATGCCATCTCGCGGGCACACGATGACAAAAACTGCTCCCTGATAAGTAAGTCTTTCAGGGAGGGAAATAACTGTTCAGTTTCAGATAATTCGACCCACCTGTTGAAATACTTCATGGCCCTTGACAAAACCTGGTACACACTTTCAACCTTCTCAGACAAACCTTTCTAAAATTTAAATTTTTGATGGCTTACCCCTCAGCCCCACCCCCTCGGGGAGAGTCGGATACTTCATATTCGACATATCCAAGTCAAGACCTTTAAGATGATATATCACATGACAACGTTTCTAAAACTTAAATTTTTGATGGCTTACCCTTCAGTCCACCTCCTCGTGGAGATGCGATCAGATCATATTCGAAATATAACTTCATATTATTGATACATGGTACGGGCACAATCCAACGGGTGCCATGTTACAGCGCATTAGAAATCCATAAGAGAAATTGCATGGAGGCGGAGCTTTTTAGGCTTCGTCTGTTCGAGCTCACTTATGAAGGTGAGAACGAAGGAGCTCACTACAAATCCCAATGAGAAAATTGCACTGAGTGATGACTGTGCAGAAAAGTTCGTTTTCGCCAATATCCTGGCCAGCGATCTAGACACTTTTGCAAATTCCTTTGAAAATTTACATTGAATAAAGATCGCCTCTTTCGAGCCTACTTCAAATTTTATTTGCTTTTTTATTTTCCCCCATTGGACTAACCTTCAACGAAATACGAGCTCAGATAAAAATTGACTAGATCCGATTTTAGCTGAACTCGAAAATGTTTTAATAGGAATTCCTATTTTGAGCTCGAAATGCATTTTTCCCGAGCTCGAATCCGCTTTTTGTATCTACTCCTGTTCTCGGACACTCATGTTGGCATCTGTTCTGGGGTTGGAACGGTGGACAGAGTTTATACAGCTCGTTGCTATTGCCTATCCGTATCAACTCTGGCGTGGCTGCAAGTGTTTGTATCTGTTCTAGAGTCGATGGTGTCGGGGAGTATGCGAATGTGTTATGGTTTTGCAGTGTGATTCTCATAATAATACTATTGTCATAGCATTAAATCCAGATATGGGCTCTATGGCTGTGCAAAATTGATAAATGTCTGGAAGAGGTGCTGTTATAACAGCGGTGGTGCACGGTACAACAGATTTTGAACAACAAGCGGTCTCCTACAAATGATACAAGAAAAAACAGAGCCCAAGAACGGGGGCGGGGGGGGGGGGGGGGCGAATTGTTTTCCGTGACGTTAGTTTGAATTTTTTGCATCGCCATATTTGCAACATACCCACCATTTTTGCAATTTTCCATCAATTTGATATATTCATATGAGACAACCAGTTGTGCCAAGTGTGCTGTTGAGTGCCTTTGCATACGCTATTAATACCCACATATGATGGTGATAGCCACCGAGAAGATGCAGTTAAGAGCAGTCTGAACCATCCTATATGGACCCGCGACTATACAGTACGTGGAGAGTGGATTGTAACTAAATCACCCGCGGAGTGGAGTTATCACCCAAACTATAACTTTCAAATTTTATACATATGAACAAAAAACACAAGCAATGTTTCAGCCAATGGACCTCCGGGTTTAACCCGGAGGTCCATTGGTTGAAACTTTGCCTGTGCTTGTAATGCTTTGCAACAAATTTGCAATTGTTGCTTGGGTGGAATCTCCACTCCGCGGGTGGTTTAGTGATAATACACTCTCCACGTACTGTACATGCTCTTCTTCATATGGGATGCATCAGAGTCTACCTGTCGGGGGTGACCCGGTCCACTTATGTTGTGTGTCTGTACTGATTTTACTGATTTTATGGGATTTTGCCTGTTTTTGTTCTCCATAAATATAATAAAAAATGCGAATGTCTGTATCTATCTCTCTATCTATCTCTCTATCTCTCTCTCTATCTTTGTTCCGGGTGAACTCCTCCGTTTCTCGACCGATCGATCTCAAATTTTGTATACGGGGGTAATTCGCCCCTGTGAGTAACATGGGATGGGTGCCTTGCCCTTGCGGGGTGACCTTGACCTTGAAATTGATGACTTTGACCTTTTATTTCGAAAACGGCTGGGCCGATCGGGCTAAAGTTTCATATGTGCGGGTTTATTGACCCATCGATCATTTTGACTTTATCGCGGTGCCCGTGCGGGGTTGCCCTGACCTTGAAATTGGTGACCTTGCCCTTCTATTTCGAAAACGGCTGAGCCGATCACATCTGACCATCTTCTCCCGTGCAACGCCGGGTATTCACCCGCTAGTATTATATAGAGAGTAATCACTTGACTGGACTGGTTACGTGAAATAATTCACGAAGGTGAGGGACGTTGTACAAACACGAGTGAGCGAATGCGCATGAGTGTTTTACAATATAGTCCCTCGCCTCGAATGAATTATTTCAAGTAACCAGTCCAGTCAAGCAATTACTCTCTTTATTACTTTTTATTATTAACGATAATTATATTATTTAACCCTTTACCTAACGAAACGGCCAAAACCGGCCTGCTCTATTCTCAAAAATCGCAAAATAATTTTCATTATTTTTTAATTTTTTGTCTCTAAAACATAGGTTATGACCCCTCATTGGAACGAGCTCGTTCCAATGAGGGGTCATAACCTATGTTTTTGAGACAAAAAATGAAAATAATAGTTATTTAAGAATTTTTTTTGCAAGTGTCGTCTGCTTTTCATGTTAGTTAAAGGGTTAAAAGAAACAGAAAACAATGAAGTCCCCATTACACCCACGGCAAAGCGTCTTCGTCTGCGCGCACGGATATTGATTGCATAATTCACTTGTTAAATTATCGTTTATAATCAAACCGGGAAATCCCAGTAAATCACACTTTGGAAAGTAATGAAAAACGTTATTGATTAGAATCTACTTGTGTATATATATTCAAGCCTTTACCCTTGTCATTATGCTTAAAATGAGATAACAGTCTTTTAATTGTTTGATCCTAATATTTAAATCTGACATTTTTCAAGTTAGTTAAGATCATCTAAACAATTAAGAATGTCCTCTTGGACAAAACCAATGCAAATTCCGACAAAATTCACCACATCCTGCAAAATCTGACTCGAAAGATGAAAACAAATTTTAAAAATGCATGCAAAAGATTTCCTCTCCGATGAGATGACCCATTGAAACCCATTTTTCTTGAAAAATGAACTCATTTTTTTATAAACAATATTTTATTTCACTTAAATGAAATAGGCTTCGGCGAACACTCATGGCCTGTGTCAACGCCTGGAAATTATACAACTTGTAACACAAACACGTTTATAAATTTAACAGTAGAATAATCGACGTATAAGATCGAAGTTTGAGAGTGGGTTGTTTTGAGGTGGGAATAGTCTATTATACTTCATGTGGTAGTCTAGATATCCGATTTGTCAAAAAGGATTTGAACAACACACATAATTACTCTCTTTGCACCCACCCATCCTTGACAACGAGTGGTAATGTATCGCAAGGAGCATGGAATTATTGCAATATCACACGCAAGAGCGAAAGGCAGCCGAACGCAGAAAAAGAAACACCTGCCGCATCAGCAGATGATGCTTCCCGCGTTCGGCAACCTTTAGAGCATACGTTGTGTTTTATTTTTCGACCCTTCAAATTGTCGCTACTTCAAATGTTCTTTGATTCTTGGATTCTTTGTGCCCTCGACGTCGTCTTGGAGCCAAAAACGGCTCCTCCCTGGGGATAGTAGACCACCTCGATTCACCAAACAAACGTCAGCATGTCAATATGATATGTTAGTCAAGTACACTCCCTACTGTGATACTAATCAAGACCCCATCTTAACCTACAATATGGGAGTTTAAACAAGTGTTTCACTGAAATCGTTTGGTGTTCGTGATGTACTCTTGAACTGCTAAGAATATTGTCTTGTCCAATGGAGCGTATAACGAGGGATTACGCCTCAACGAGTTATTTAGAGTGAAGTGTTCGGGGTCGATTTTACTTTTAAGAATTTGTCTCTGAGAACAAAACAACATACATGCAAACATATAGTGCTCCTCATCTTCGTACCCAAACCCACAAGGACAAGCTGGATTATCTGACACAAATCTATTGTACTTGTGTGCATTGAAATTGCTGCAACGCAAACGCAACTGTGAGTGTATTATCTGAGTCCCTCGGTTCGCATATACGTAATACTCTGGAACAGTTGGATCCTCTTCTCTCCAAACGCTCTTAAAAATATTAACATTGGCTGTGTCACAAAGGAAGAAATCCAGCCCGTTCCCCAGCCTCACGGAGGACGGCAGGGAAGAGTCTGACAAAGTCTTAGATCGACAAAATGGTTCAGATAGCAATTCAGTATTCCTCGTGGTGTAAGCCGAAACCTGAGAAATCTGTCGTGGTACTAGATTCGCTAAATGTTGTGGGCCAACTCCGTTTTTCATTTTATAAGGGGTTATAAGCTTATGTCATCATCTCCTTTTCCCCAATGTAATAAACCCAGTTTCACCATACGAACTGCCGTGACTTGTACCCTGTGGGACACCACATATCGTCCATAACGCGTCTAATTGCATATTTTCTAACGCCATGGATTTTTCGAACGAAGTTAACCAAAATCACATCTGCATAGTCAAAATTAGGTAGTACATAATACTTGTCGGTGGTTTCTAGAGTCGGGCTTGGCAATCTGTACTTGAGTCCACGGAAACAATTAACCATTGGGATTACTTTATTTATGATACTATTTATGTAAGCATCCCAGCTTCCATTACACCTAAATGGCAGTCCGAGGCGCTTATGGCTTTCAACTTTTTTATTATCGTATTATTGAAGTAAAGAGGGGGTTTGGGATCTGGAGTGTGTTTACGGGAAATTGTAAGTGTTACGTTTTTTTTCTTGACTAAAATTTACTTGCCAGCTTTTTGCCCATCTACTAATAAGACGGAGATCCGAATTAAATATGACGGCAGCTAGAATAGCATTTTCTACATCTAGGGACAAAAAGGTATCATCCGCATACAGAGGTATATTTGATTGTATATTATTCACGATGTCGTTTATGTTTCTATTAAACAGAAGTGGGCCTAGGACGGACCCTTGCGAGAACCTGCATTTATAGGTCTACACTCTGAGTTTTGACCATTTATCACCGGCGCGTGACGTCTGTTCGTAAGATAGTCCTTTAACCAGGTTAACAGAAACTGCGTGTATTCAGAGATTGTGTCACAGCATTGTGTTTCAACTTCCCATTATCTTCGGGTAACTTCGTAAATATTTTCGCAATCTCATGTCTTCTGAAAATTCGTCTATAATAAAGTTTTTTAATTATAGTTTTAAGTAATTTTGAGTTGGTTCAGATGTCTTACACTTCGCATAATTTGTTTTTACATGCTCTTTCACATACAAACAGAATCTGAGAATCAATATTTTTGGAAAGTTTAAAGTATGTCTCTGTCAGACTCCGCCTCACCCAAGCATACCCGGGCTGCTGGGCGAGAATGGGTGTGAGGTGGGAGAATTTTCAATAAACTAATGTTAGCAGTGTGATCTGCGGTCTGTTGAGGTTGTTGATGAAGGTTATAGTATGCCTAAGACTGGAGTCCTCAAAATTGCTTTTCCAAAGTGTGTTTGTCAGTACACGAAAAGAGAATGATATCAATGTCGTTCTGGTCACGGGTTTTAAGTTTGTCTCTCACTGAGCGGCATGTAAACAAATTATCAATAAACCTCGAGTATGAAGTACATGCAGGGGCGTCGTTAAGGATTTAAGAGTTAGTACTCCCTCCCAATAACTTTCCCAGTCGGGACATTTTGTCAGAATTACACTGCAAAAAATATAGGTTCTCTTTAGAACTAAAACTGGTTCCAATCTTGTCCCTGAGATGGACCCAGTTCTGTTTAAACAGTATTTATTTCAAATCAAATAAATTTATGAAGATTAACATTAAATATTAACAGAATTAAACATAAATTGAGGGGGTTTCAGCCGTAAGTTTAGAGCTTATACGAGGTTGTCTCAAATCATTGTTAAGCAAAGGAGATATGAACAGTTGGCATATCGAACCAGTTTTGGTTCTGTACAGAACCAAAACTGGTTCGATATGCCAACTGTTCATATCTCCTTTGTTTCAAAATGTTTGGCGACTGCGTTGAATAAGGTCCAAGTTTACTGCTGAATCTACTTCAGTTCATGTAATATTCTGTTAAAATTGAATGCTATTTTGGTAAATTTATTTGATTTGAAATAAATACTGTTTAAACAGAACTGGTTCCATCTCAGGGACAAGATTAGAACCAGTTTTGGTTCTAAAGAGAACCTATATTTTTACAGTGTAGAGTCTAAGATGCTAATTCGCTCATGTTATTACATTACAGTCAACGTAGACTAGTCGTAATCGACACTTGGGCAGTGATGTCCAAGCATGTGTTTACTAGGTAATAAACATCATCATCAGCAAACTTTTAAATAATGAAGCACCTGGTTGTACCCGGTGCTTCATTAATTAAATTTTTGATGATTATCCTTATGATCAGTGTTTGGAATCTAATAATATTGTGTCCATGGAAAAATTGCCCACCCGTGGAAAGTAACCAGTCTACGACAGCCGTGCTGTAATCATGTACTTTCTAAAAAACACCAGGTTTGATACTTGGACGTATGCCACACACATACAGTCGGTCGTACAAGTAGAGATCCGTTGTACCCGGATGGAGCTGTTGGGAACTCAGTATGACCAATCTGGAGTACCGGTACAATTCGTCATCTGAGTTCCAGTGTGTTCTATGTGTCAATAGGCACATAGAACACATTGGAATTCAGGGGACGAGTTCGCGTTCATTAAATAAGAAGTTGTGTCACGACTACTACATATATATTTTACTTATTCACAAATGAATTTCTTTAAACCTGATTCGTTAATATTCTAAGTACAAAGCCTGTCCTCGGCGAAGGCACGCCGTGATGATGTAGGAATATTAGTCAGTCGGGACTTTAGTCGTCAAAGTCGGGACAAATCAGGTTAGCGACGCCCCTAATAAATTATGAGCTTCTATATGGTAAGAAAACGTAAGTTGGCTCTCTGCTTTACAGTCATTTTGGTGGATTTTGGCGTTGTTTTCTTCAGAATTACCCAACGTTTGCAGAAAAAATTGAAAAGAAACCTGACCATAGAATGTCAAATCAGAAAAATAAACCGATCCGATTGCTCCATGCGCCTCAACTTCGCCACGATCAACCACACAAAGTTATCTCTCTTGGCCAAGTGGAGAGACGAGACGTTATTGTAGAACACACGCTGCAGCACATTTTGTGCATTTATCTATTAATAATATGATTCATAGGCATTACTTTCATGTAGACCTGACCCTAAACCATAACCCTCTATGTATCCCTCCAAATGCTTCAGGATATTATGTCCATGGACATCTGGTCTGGTTACCTATAACTCTGTATATAGTGATCGAGGGCGGGACTAAGGTGAACAGAGCAATTTGCACGGTTCATTTTGTCCATAGCGGCAATTGCATTCGTCAATGGCAGGAATTAGAATTCGGGCTAGTGTCAGAGAAAGCCAGGTGTAGCCAGGACCAGACATAAGAAGGCAATCAGTCAATAGAATACTACGGTCACCGTAGACAGAACAGGCTCAGGAAAAGAGAAAATAGAGTCGTAATAAACAGAAGAAGATCTGCTTGGACTATGGAAGAATGACACAAAGGTTACGAGAGAAACTGAATGAACATTAAGACATTAAGTTTTTGGGTCGCCTTTCGCTCACGCGCGCTACCATGACAACGAACACTATTAGTTAGGTGACCACGACGTCAGTTCCCACAACCCCCATCAGATACACCAAATGAGGTGCGATTTCTGCTTGACATATCACAGTCCAGTACTCCTTTTGAAGATTTGTTCTGAAGTATTTTGTCCGAGTAAGCATCCTTGAGACTTAGTCATAAAGTGAAATTGAGGTATAAAAACTAATTAACTCTTTTGTTGCTGTTGTCGCTACATGTCCATAGTTAACTTCACAGGTTACCAGTCTACTTCGACAAGGAACTCGACATTGTTATGGCCTGGAACCAGTCTAGCAGTTAAAATGTCCATCGCCTTAGATAACCTGTCTGGAATATTTCAGTTGGTCAGAAAAGCGAACGCATGGTTTGCTGTTCCTACTAACTGATATATTCCAGACGATTATCAAAAAATACCCCAAAAACCCCAACATTTCTTTGAATCAAAGCTAGAAATGTTGCTGAATCGAGACTTGATTTGACCGCATTTTGATGTTGACATTACCATTAGGAACGAAGACTCACCACGGCCGTAGTTTTGTGAATACACCGCGTAGTTCCACCAATTCTGTTAATATTTTAGAGATGAATTAAATACTTATTGGTTGGAATATCTATAACTCTGGATCCCGAAAGAATATATGTCTATCACTGTGTGTGAAGGAACATCATATTACATCAACGGTAGTTCTGCGTGCAAACTCTGTGAAAAGTGGGTAAACAAACAGACCACAACAGAGTTAAATTCCTTACGGAATTAAACTGGTGGCATGAGAGCTTGCATATCCATAGTGTATCAGTTTGGCCAACTCCACTACATCGATGAAACAGCCGGCTTCTGTATTCTGATATATTTATTTATTTTTGGGGGTTTAACACAGCCAGAGTCACCACCTCGTGTCGGTCCATTTTACGGGTGGAGGAAGCCGGATTACCCGGAGAGAACCACCGAGCAACGGCGAACCACTGTTAGGCTCCCCAGCATACTAACTAAACACAGGCAGGGTTAGCATTGGTTGAAGAAAAGTGCACCATCGACGCGCAGTGCGCCTTAGTACACAATACCACCGTGCCCCCCACGTGGGCAATTGGGGTGAAGTGTCTTGCTCAAGGACACAGCGCGGTTGCCACAGGTGGGATTCGAACCGAGGGCCTCTCGGCTTGTAAGCTGCACCTCTACCAACTGAGCCACCGCGCCCCCTGTATTGTGATAAATCATGAAGATACATGATATACATTACTTCCATGGCCACAGTAGATTTCAAGTGTTGGTCATATTGTGGCGATTGTCTGCACCAAGGATTACCATCACCACAATATGACAATAATTGACGATTGGCTGCCGAAGTGAAGCGCAAGCGAGATACTTTATGAAAGCAAAATGGCTGTGTTACGAAATTAGTGAAGAACGCTTCGAACAAGGAAAAATATGTTCTCATCTTTCTCAAAACTTTCACATATTTAACCACACCTCAAACACAATCGGCCGTGAGACTTTATTCAACTCTTGGCAGACATAAAGTAAGGGGCGTGTCTACACGTACAGTACGGACATCGTGGACTGGTCACTTTCCATGGGTGGGCAATATTTCCACGGACGCAACAATCTTAGATTCCAAACACTAATTATAGGAATAATCACCAAATATTTAATTAATGAAGCACCGGGTACAACCCGGTGCTTCATTAATTAAAAATATGTTACTGATGAATTTTATTACCAGGTAAACGCATGGGTGGACATCACTGCCCACGTGTGGATTACGATAAGTCCAGAGTCCAGGGCAACTGCACTGCCCCACCCCCCCCCCCCCACCCCCACACACACATGCCAAATGTTTTGTTTTTTTTCGACAATATAGAGTTCCGTCGGATTTTTGTTGTTAACGTAATATAATCCATTAAGGCTGTTGATAAACATAAGAGAAAAGAAAACAACAAAAAAATAAAATGAAATAAAATAATTACCAAGAACTAAAATCAAGGAAATCACGTGCCTTTTGGACACTCATTTTTGAAAAATTTCTTAACTGTACAGGGTACCTTGTCTAACAATACCTTTGTCTGGTTTTCATCGCCACCGGAAAAAGCTATCTTCACCAGTGTGTTACTGGCTCATGTACACATGAAGGGGAGAAAATGTGAACATGAAAATATTCGCCTTTGCCACCAGAGAAGTAAATATCTTTATTTCGTGGAGGCACACGAAGCGTTAACAAAGATATTTCTGGTATTTTTAGAACACCTGATCCAATTAAGTACTTGTGGGGTTTTTAATAAATCTGTTGGATTGTGTTCACTCAACTAATGGGATTATCGTAGGGGGTGTTTTGTTCGTAGAATATTATCGGAGAAAAATACACGCCCATATCAATTGGTATATTTACATTTCTATTGAGCCGCTTTCATGCCGTGCACGCCTGTGAAAACTTGCGAGATTTGTATGTCACCTGTAATAATAATTACCAATATACGACCGCATCGCCCAATCTTTTCGGATTTTATTGCACCCAGCTGAGTTGTTTATTATTAAAATTATTATTAAAATAAATCTCCCACTTGGCCATTGTTGTTGTAAGTATTGTTGTTGATGCGCTGTTAATATTTTTATTATTGTTAAGGTTGTGTTGTTTTTGCAACATCTGTTACTGGTGTTGTTGCAGTTGTTGTTGTGCAGTTGGGCCCACCTTTAATAATCGGCAAGCCCCAATCAGGAGCACCGCAAGCACTTCAGGGCAGGAAGTGGGGGTCAGACCTCGGCAAAAGGGCATGTACTCGCACCAGCAGCCCCGCCATGACATGCCGAAGAAAGCATGTCTCGAAGGCCGAAAGCCCGAGATGGAGGAGTTTGAGAAGAGATGTCCCCCTCCCATCGGGAGGGGGCACCTCGTCCTAAACTCCCCCATTGAATTTTGAAAGCTGCCAGAACAGGTTTGGGGTGTATTTTAGCTTTACTTCGAGAATACATCATTGAAAAAAATTGAGTGACCTACCTGGCTTGGACGCTGTCTGTCCCATCTCACCTGCGTAATCCGATGGCAGGGAGGGCAGCTGTTCCCTCTGTCCCCGTGTTTCCGGCGTCAATACATCCAAATTACTCTGCAGTTTTCCGTAATGTTTTGTACCACGTTCCATTATAAGAATGGAATAAGGCAGTTCATCTCTTTGCTGTAGTCCATCATAAGCTTCTCTACACTCTTCGAAATGACTAGAGTGTCCTTTCCAACAATGTCCAACAAAGCAGCGCTTTTTCCAAATTTTCGAATAGGGATGGGGGGGGGGGGGGGGATTATCCACCGTCCATTATCCACAGTGGTTGTACTGTAGCCTCTTCTGGAAATGATTAAATAATCGAACGCTCTCGTGAGCGCGGTAGATTAGTGGTTAAAGCATTGGATTTTAAACCGAAAGGTCAACAGTTCGATCATAACCAGCGGTAACAGAATTGTATCCTTGGGAAAGACACTTAATCCCGATTGTCCAATTGAGGGCATGATGGTGCTCTGTACTATGGCGTATTGCACGTCGGTGATGAATTTGATTTCAGCTGCTGCTAACTTTGTTTGTTGGTTGTTGATATTGCTCACTGATGATCGATGGTTCTCTCCGAGTACTCCGTTACTCCGGCTTCCCCGACCCGTAAAACTGTCTGACACAACGTGGCACTGGTTATTGAAGTGCCGTTAACCCCCCCCCCCCCACCTCCCATAAACAAACATACAAACAAACGGGATGCTCAAACAGAAGGCTCCCACTGACAGAGAAAAAAAAATGATTTCAAATAACGCCATAGGAACATATAATTTATTATTTTTAGGACCACCGAGCCCACCCCTGAACTCTAAAAATCCAGCATTGTGTACCTGCGAGCGAATTCCCTCCACATGCACCTTCCCTCGAAATCGCCTCTGTTCATAATCTGTGGTTCGAAACAAAAAGTAAACTTAAGTTTATTTTTGGAAAAGAAACGGGTACTATCATCTGAAAAGTTAAAATCCTGTCTGTCTAAAGACCGTTCGATTGCAGATAGGTTAAGACTTCTAAAAGTCAGCACTCGCAAGGTGTAGAGGCTCTTTCTGAACAGACAGAGCACTGTTATACGTGATGAGGGAATTATAAAAACAAAGATATTCTTGTCCTTCCACATTACCGTTACTCACGTTAACACTGTTGTTACCTTATGTCAGCTCTGTACCACCACGCAACGGACACTTCCTCACAGATTCCAGTCTGAATGCTTGGCCTCCCCGCGCCACCATTGTGCAACCATTCTTTATCTTTCTGTTTCGTTTTAGCAGATGAAATTCTTTACCTACCGTATCATCCGTATAAAATTGACACCATCAAAAAGACTGTTCAGCTTGTGGTATTGTTTTTTTTTATTTTATCTTCAAAAACCACTAATCGTGTCCTTTCATTACTTTCATTCAAATATATAAGCAATAAAGATGGAACAGATAATGAGATCAGCCTGAAGATTGTGAACAGGGATGCGTGGTGTAAGGGGAAATAGACCTGGAGAACACAAATCGACCATATACAGATACTGGTCTATAGAAGGGGGGGGGGGGGGGGGGGGGGTAACAGAGGTAGAAGTGGATTATGAATGTAAAAGGGAGTTAGCTAGCGATCACAATTACAGTTACAATCATGAAGAAAAACTCAGGAAGAAGCAGGATAAGATTTAACCCATTACACAAGATTAAAATCCATAATTAGAGGAGCCGATTCTAATCTTATTAGGGCGGTAAGAAAAATGGGGGTGGGGAGGGTAGGGGAGGGGTTGGGTGTCGAGTTCAAATGTATTTCGAAAAGAGATGAAGACGAGAAATAAAGGGGGTATTTCACAGGTTTTAAAGTTTAGGTTCAGTTCAGGTTTTAAAGTACAGGTGGGAAATACAGAGGATCAAGACCAAATCAGTAGTATGTAATGTGGTTTTCACCCCTCATTTGGATGACCTCGGTGGATGACCTCGGAAGTGACGTCATGTCACGTGACCTAGTGGCGCCATGTTGTGTTGCCATGGTAACCCGCGTGAGTGTCCATGTTGTGACGTCATCGCCATAGTGATACGTGGTGTTAGTGCACATGCGCAGCGCGTGTTGTTAGGGTGATACGTGTTTCCGTCGTCCATTTTGTATACTGGAGGCCGCCATCTTGGTTTCTATGATAGCACGTGGTTGCTATGTGACCTAAAGGCTTACAACAAGACAGGGGTATGTTTAGAGGGTGTGTTCGATTGAATCGGAGTAAATCAAATTACCACAAACAACCCGACAAGTTTTACTGTCTCGAATTCTTTCAGAATTTTCTGCTTCTATCTATCTATGTAATATTTTTTGTCTACCTGACCATGTTCCTTTGTCCTGGAGTATACTCCAGTGGCGTAGAAGAGCCTAGCAGCTGGAACAGCTTTGCTTATTATTACTATGTTTAGCTTTTCTGGTCTATTCTTGTTAGTTCTGACCCTATGCCGTGTACTCTTGTTGTTTCATTTATCTAGATCATTTATGTAGATTATAACTAACCAATCAGATTGCTTGATTTCCCATAATCTGTATGCAGAGTTATCTTCATTCTGTACAACAAAAGCCTATATCATTCCCAAAGCCAATAAGCTACCGAGCAGTTACTGAAAAGTCATTGCTCGAATGACTCTAAGCCCATCAAGCAAATGAGCTTTAGAGCAATTGCTGGATCAAGTGACTCCACATATTGCTTGAACGACTCGAATCCCATCGAGCAAATGAGTCATAGAGCAATTGCTCGTTCGAGTGACTCGCACATACTGCTCTTTGACTCATTTTGGTATTGGAGGATACCTATGGCCTGGTATTGTATTATTATTTGAGGATACCTTTTATAGGATACCTACCTAAGGATACGATTACTTGTTTGGCCCAGCCTTCTACACCACCCCAGGAATACCTATCCCAAAGTTCCCCTATCAGCCATCGAGCAGTTACTGAAAAGTCAATGCTCGAACGACTCGAATCCCATCGAGCAAATGAGCCATAGAGCAATTGCTCGTTCGAGTGACTCGCACGAACTGCTCTTCGAGTCATTTCAGAAAAAGGGGTGCCGAAGGTCATATGTTTCGAAAAAAGGGATTCCACAAATGGGATTCCAAAAAGGGATTCCATAAGTGGGATTCTGTCTTACATCGAGTGACTCACATATACTGCTCGAACGACTCAAAGTCCATCGAGCAAATGAGCTATCGAGCAATTGCTCGTTCGAGTGACTCGCACATACAACTCTTAGCCTCATTTCAGAAAAAGGGGTGCCGAAGGCCAGCTGTTTTTCAAAAAGGGGTGCTGAAATTGGGGGTGCCACGGGATATGGCTGTTAAATCCCTTAATGAGGTCTAATGTAGTCTTACCAACCGCTTCCATCTTATCTCCAAAGCTCCAAGGCCACTACAGGTCTATGGCCTATCTGTCCTATCATTAGCTTCTACAACAGTCTCGTTCCACTGCGGTGTTTGTATACATATAGACAAGCTATTAAAGGCATTCCGCAATAGAGATTCCTAGCCGATTCCATAAAACTTGGATTCCGTGATTTAACATTAACACTCGAGGGTATTCCCCTTCCCTATTGGAAGAATTAAGTTCAAATGGAGTTAATACCTTCATTAAGGCTGTAGTTTAAAAATTTATTCAGTTAAACATTGTTCAGTTCAAGGGTTTTAATTACATAAAGTTCATTAAAACAGTTCAAAGGTGATAATTATATATATATATATATTACATAGAGTTCATTCAAACAGTTCAAAGGGTTAACATTGGGTTATATTTAGGGGTTATAGTTCAAAACATTTTTGTTGGGTTCATTCAGTTTTGTTCGGTTCAAGAGGGTAAATACTGCATTATATTTGGGGTTGTAGTTTAATACTTTGCTCACTTTGTTCTGTTCACTTCGATCTTGGTTGTATTTGATCAGATCTGTTCAGCCTGTCCAACTAGTTCGATCAATCTGACTAGTTTGACCTTCTTTCACTTTCTGGTGTTCACTTCGGTCTTGCTTCTTTTGGATCTTCGTTCTGTACCTTTGTTGTTTTGTAGTGGCTGGTTGTCTCTGTTCAGAGTCTTGTAGTCATTGTTGAATTGGGTGTTATCAGTCCCTTCCCATACCCTCGAGTGTTAATGTCAAATCACGGAATCCAATTTTTACGGAATCGGCTAGGAATCTCAATTACGGAATGCCTTTAATAGCTTGTCTATATGTATACAAAGGCCACAATGGAACAAGACTGTTGTAGAAGCTAATGATAAGACAGATAGGCCATAGACCTGTATTGGCCTTGCAGCTTTGGAGATAAGATGGAAGTGGTTGGCAAAACTACATTAGGCCTCATTGAGGGATTTAACAGCCATATCCTGTGACACCCCCAATTTCAGCACCCCTTTTTGAAAAACAGCTGGCCTTCAGCACCCCTTTTTTTGAAATGAGGCTAAGAGTCAATAGCTCATTTGCTCGATGGACTTTGAGTCGTTCGAGCAGTATATGTGAGTCACTCGATGTAAGACAGAATCCTACGTATGGAATCCCTTTTTGGAATCCCATTTGTGGAATCCCTTTTTTCAAAACATATGGCCTTCGGCATCCCTTTTTCTGAAATGAGTCGAAGAGCAGTATGTGTGAGTCACTCGAACGAGCAATTGTTCTATGGCTCATTTGCTCGATGGGATTCGAGTCGTTCCAGCAGTATGTGCGAATCACTCGATCGAGCAATTGCTCTAAAGCTCATTTGCTCGATAGGCTTCGAGTCGTTCGAGCATTTACTTTTAAGTAACTGCTTGATAGCTTATTGGGGGACTTTGGGATAGGTGTTCCTGAGGTGGTCTAGAAGGCTGGGCCAAACAAGTAATCGTATCCTTAGGTAGGCATCCTATAAAAGGTATCCTCAAATAATAATACAATACCAGGCCATAGGTATCCTCAAATACCGAAATGAGTCGAAGAGCAGTATGTGCGAGTCACTCTAACGAGCAATTGCTCTATGACTCATTTGCTCGATGGGATTCGAGTCGTTCAAGCTATATTTTGGAGTCACTCGATCGAGCAATTGCTCTAAAGCTCATTTGCTCGATGGGCTTAGAGTCATTCGAACAATGACTTTTCAGTAACTGCTCGATAGCTTATTGGCTTTGGGAATGATATAGGCTTTTGTTGTACAGAATGAAGATAACTCAGCATACAGATTATGGAAAATCAAGCAATCTGATTGGTTAGTTATAATCTATATAAATGATCTAGATAAATAAAACAACAAGAGTACACGGAATAGGGTCAGAACTAACAAGAATAGACCAGAAAAGCTAAACATAGTAATAATAAGCAAAGCTGTTCCAGCTGCTAGGCTCTTCTACGCCACTGGAGTATACTCCAGGACAAAGGGACATGGTCAGGTAGACAAAAACTATTACATAGATAGATAGAAGCAGAAAATTCTGAAAGAATTCGAGACAGTAAAACTTGTCGGGTTGTTTGTGGTAATTTGATTTACTCCGATTCAATCGAACACACCCTCTAAACATACCCCTGTCTTGTTGTAAGCCTTTAGTTCACATAGCAACCACGTGCTACCATAGAAACCAAGATGGCGGCCTCCAGTATACAAAATGGACGACGGAAACACGTATCACCCTAACAACACGCGCTGCGCATGCGCTCTAACACCACGTATCACTATGGCGATGACGTCACAACATGGACACTCATGCGGGTTACCATGGCAACACAACATGGCGCCACTAGGTCACGTGAAATGACGTCACTTCCGAGGTCATCCACCGAGGTCATCCAAATGAGGGGTGAAAACCACATTACATACTACTCAAATCGTTTCAAAATTACTCAAGCTCTGGGAAAAGGTAAACGATAAGCGACGGGATAAGGGGAACCCACAATACTGCAAAAAGAGGTATCGGAAAATTTAACGAACTTCGTATGAAATATAAACTAAGGAAGTATGAAATGCGGTCTTAGAATTACAGAATGAAAAAAGGGGAAAAAGAGAAGAAATTTTTAACGAGTTCTCAAAGAAGGGTGGGGAGCCCTATAAGATCCTAAAGGCACTATTTAACTTGGCCGTAGAAAAACAAATGGTTTCCAAAAATGCAGACAAAGCAAGGCAACACAATTATACACAAAAAGGGTTTTAAAGGTGTTTTGGATAAATACTGGGGGATCTCCTTCAGCTGCAACATTTGAAACTTTTTCTGTATAGCCCTGTATGGAAGATTAGAGAAAGTGGTCGAATAGAAAGGATGTTGGGGGTATCCAAAAGAGGACTTCAAGAAGGGGAGGAACATCAAGGACCATCTGTTGATGCTATCCCAAATTATAGAATCAACGAAAGCCAAAGTGAAAAGATGATAATGGTATTTCTGAATAATGGTATTTCCTTTACCTAAAACGAAAGAAGACGACACATGCTAACACAAAATTCTCGAATAATGGATGGGTAGTAGCGTGAAGGTGATATGTGATTGACATACAAATGTGAGTTGAGATTACTACATCCCAGGCGCAACCTACAAGGTATATCTGTGCTGCACGACATTTTGCACTCCTAAAGAAGGATGGCGGCAGTCGATTATTAAGATTTAAATAATTATTAAAATTGTTGTAAGAAATGTTCTCTCTTAAAGGTAATGGTATTGTATTCCATAGTTTAATTGCTTCTGGGGTGGAAGAAGATTGGCATAAATTGCCTCGACAGGAGAGGATCCTGACGTTACCGCTAGAACGAAGATTATGTGTCGTATTGATCGCGGACATTAATGGCTGAACCTTACTAGCAATGTATGGGGGGGGGGGGGGGCATTGTATGGTTGTACATCTTAAAAAAACTGCATTAGTTTGTGCTTCCGGCACCTGTCCTGGAGGGTATCCCAGTAGGTTTCGAAGTATAATGTGGCTTTACTGGCACTGACACTTCCCCCAGTAACAACCCCAGCTGCCGCTACTTGAATTTTCTCCATATTAGCAATATCCGTTTCATTGCAGTTTTTCCAAACCTTATATTCCTGTAAGGGTCTTATAAATGCGAAGTAATTTTTCTCCAGAACGCATCTCTCAAGTACGAATTTTTACGTGTATACGCGTCCAGGCTTCAGCGCAGGTATAATCAATACGATTTGACCACGTGCATCTAGTATTTAATGTAACTCCTAAATGTTTGTGACTATTAACTTCGGCAATTTGTGTATTAGAAAACAATAGAAGTGGATGAGAGCAAGGATTAATTTTCCGAGATATGAGCATACTTTCAGTTTTTTGTAAATTAAATTCAACCAGCCATAATCAAGCCGAATTCTCTATTGTAGCTGGATCGCGATTGAGACCAAGACAGGCTAAACAGTTTTAAAAATGTGGAGGAAAAAAACTTTTGGAGCTTTGGAAAATATCGCTTTTTGGCTGCTTCGACCAACCACTTACCTCATATGTGTCATGAGCATTTTTTTCCACCCCTCTCCCGCACCCCCCCCCCCCTCCCGCCCCGGCGCTATTAAGAATATATTTAAATTTTGCGCTATACAACTTCTGTACATATCAGTGTCTTCATCCCCAAAACTAAGTGTATTTTCATGATGGAATATGCGACACCGATGAATAGTGGTCAACAAATCTCTATGGTCGATCCGTGATGGTTTCGTTTGAAACCCTGGTGTGGTATATAGTTAACCGTCCACAGACCCCATCCATAAATTTCGTGAAAGATTTGTCCATGGAGTGGATTATTATAACACCACAACGCAGAACCGTTTTCGCCCACACAGTTACTAATATTCAGTGAAACAAAGCATAAAAAGGCGCACGCAAACTTCCAGCTAATGGCCGTTAGAGTTCCACCCTCAGTGCCATTAACTGAAACATTTCTTATCTTTCTTATACCAACGTACCGTGTGCTAGACAGTATTACAATTATAAAAAAATACACTCAGAGTTTTCGTGTGAACATTGTGAAACAACCCCTGACTTATATCGCCATGAAGATCGACTTTCGTTAAAGTTACCTTCATTAAAATTATTAGGCGAGCGAGGAAGTTCCACCTGAAAAGCAAGTAATTGTTGAGAGAACACCTATGACATCAGTAGATAATAAATCCAAGTTTCATTTTGTCACCTTCATTAAATGAAAACAACAGACAACTCTCGAAGATGTCTGTTGCTATCGTTTATTGAAAGTAACAAAGGAAACTGTTTTTAAAACAAGCTAATTAGAAGCAATTACTTCACAGATGATCCGTCATTAAGAAGATCTATCATTATTATATGACTACCACCAAGCTAGAAAATATGTAGACTGTCATCTGCAAAATGAGGTCCCCAGAGGGTGAATTTAGTGATGCTACCCTGCATAGCAGGGTAGCATCACTAAATTTACCCTCTGTGAACCTCATTCTGAATCAGGGTCTCAAAACTAAACGGTAAGATGTACCCAGAGGATAAATTGGTCCACTGTATGGGATAGCATCAACAAATTCACCTTCTGGGGACTTCATTCTGCAAATGTCAGATTGCTTATTTTCAGGCCTGACTTCCACAAATAGCTCCTCAATACCACTGTAGTTTGCACATCAAATCCAGTTCTCCGGAAAACAAGAGTGTCAAGTTTTCCAGATCGTTATCATGCCTGTCTCAAACGAGACGCACGTGAACGAACCTATTTCTACCAGTGACCTATAAATAAATCGGTAAATTCCGCAAATAAAATCAGGGAATTCCGTAATGCATGTGTTCGATCTTGAATCGCTTATTAATACAGTATGAGAAAACACTGCTTTTCTATGACCAGTTACAGAACTCAATAAAAACAATTGCGCAGTTTGTCCGTTTCACGACACCCGGTTGAAAGAGAAATACAAATCGTTTACAATATTATAGCGAATCGAAGGCACGAGATTTTTTGTTGATATTGCGTCTGCCCGTTGCCAAGTGATAAATATAGATTGCGTCAAAAACGTTGAAATAAAAGAATAATAGATGTATTTAAATTGCAAAATAACAAGTGACAACTATTTTCAAGATGCGAATCCAACAAAATGTAGGAGAATCTGTGTCATCGAAAGCGATTCCGATTAAAATTCAAGTGTTGCCGCCATTGTTTTGACTTTCAAGTTTCATGTTCGACATGAACGTTCAATATTACTACGCGTTTGGGATTCCCTAATTACATAAACTGTTAATGGTTATTTGGCTAATATAATTCTTCTTGTATTTGATTTTTCAGGGATGTGATCAGTTTAAAATACTAATTGTCATATAATAAACAAATTACCTCAACAGTCAATTGATCTGTGTTGTATTCCGTCGAGTTGTCGAGATGAGATCGGCCAGATCAAACGAAACAACAACGTTCAATATTCCTACGCGTTTGGGTTTCCCCAATTCCATAAATTGTTAATGGTTATCTGGATAATATAATTCTTCTTGTATTTGATTTTTCAGGTGATGTGATCAGTTTAAAATACTAATTGTCATATAATAAACAAATTACTGCAACAGTCAATTCATCTGTGTTGTTGTATTCCGTCGAGTTTACGAGATGAGATCGGTCAGATCAAACGAGACAACAACGTTCAATATTACTATGCGTTTGGGATTCCCCAATTCCATAAATTGTTAATGGTTATTTGGCTAATATAAGTCTTGTTGTAATTGATTTTTCAGGCGATGTGATCAGTTTAAAATACTGCTTGTCATATAATTAACAAATTACTACAATAGTCAATTGATCTGTGTTGTTGTATTCCATCGATTTGACGAGATGAGGTCGGCCAGATCAAAGGAGATGCCTGCGATCTCGACGATCTCATCTCGTCAACTCGACGGAATACAACAACACAGATCAATTGACTGTTGTAGTAATCTGCTTGTATCACAACTACCAACACTACGTAAACGTCCCCCACCGTGGCTCTTTGTTTAGCAAATGTGTGTTCACAGTAATTTGCAAGTTTTTATTCTTCCCAGGAAAACATTAGCAAATCTCACCTCCTAGACTTATGTATTAATGGAAAGGACAATGTGTGTATTATATGTCACGATACGTACACTGCTGATACAACTTCTGTATTTGTATACTAATGTACGGGAAAATGACTGAAGTTTGTGAAATGATGCGCACATCGATGATATAAATTCGCTAACATTTCGAAATTTTAATTATCATATGACATTCCCATACCCTTAGTGTTAAGTTTGCCAACACTAGTGGCAGCTTTAAGATATTAAGGGGAGTTATCTTTCTTGTAAATCTCTTCCATTGACGAACATTGCCAGCCATGATAGTGCAATTTGGTGTTCTGAACACAAATAAGGTTTAATACCGGGGGTGGGAATTTCACAGCTCTGCGGCTCCAGGTTCCGAAAGTCAACCATGATACCCCGGAAATTCATAGACCATGGATTCAATGATTGCGTATTATAGTTTATGAGATTACGGTGAATATCAATTTCTTCCGAGAACAGCATCGTCGCTGGAGCTATTGTTACAACTCGGGAACGGGAATTTCCCGGTTACCGGTTCTGGAAATGATTGCTAATGGTCGGGAATTTCATAGACTAGAATCGGGAATCAAAGGTTGTGGGACGTAACCTTTGATTCTCGGTTCTGTCCTTTGAATTTTCCGGGTATCGGTACTGCCATTCAAAAACGACCACCAGAAAATTCCCGTTCCTGGGATTAAACCCAAAACACAAATCAAGAACAACAACAACAAAAAACCGAGACGACACTGAACTCTTACTCAGATGCCAAGTCAAGAAGCTTAATATAGAGCAGGCCATCCAGTGAGTTCCGAGTTCTGTGTACCACTTTCTCATCTTAACTCATCATCAAGTATGAGTGACAGACAATAAATGTTTTTCCCGAATAACAATTATTTTTAAAAATTGCTCTTGAAACACAGCTTACAATACAGGTTCACGAGCAATGTTCGAAGAAAAAATGAAAAGCAATTATATTTTTGATGAGACTCCCATGTACACTACATCGCTGGGTCGATTATTCCGTTCTGTTGGGCCCAGAATATACGATGGATTTTTGACGCGTCGAATCTAATGTAGAAGAGTGGTCAAAGATCCGTCTGCAGCCAATTTTGAAATCAGCGTTGGATTTTTGACACGTCGAATGCAATGCAACTCTCATTAATTAAGGTGGGGGTAACTCTGTGTTGCCTTGTAATCAGCCGAGAGTTGTTGAAGATAACATTCAAGATGGTGGCGATATCAAAACAACAAAGAATCTATGTCCTTCTCAGAATACTTAAGGCAAATAGAAAACGAAAGTCAGTCATTCTATCCAGCCTCCTCCTACTGTTGCGGAAAAGAAGAATTTTTCTGAGAAACTAACTTCCCACAGCTCAATTACTCATCAATCTTCTTATGGTTAAAAATATTTAGATATTTTTGGAAATTAGTTGGTTGGTAATGTCCACGAGAGGGATGTTCACTGAATATTTTGGATTAACTGTTTTGTAGATTTGACAACCAAATTAGGCTGGAACCTGTTTTCCAAATTAAAAAATTAAAAGTAATTTTTTGCGTTTCAAAATTATTTTTTGACTCCTTATTTACTAATTAGGTGTACATAACATGACATTGGCCCCATTGGTATGCAGCATCAACAGCTATATCACGTACTTGCAGCGATCATAAAGAACATATTCAACGTGGTAAAGAATGAATTTTAATCTGTTGATTTGACTGCGAAAATGAACACTGAGCTTCAATCTCAGTGAAATGTCTATATGTGAAAAAGTGGGCTTGCTATTTAGATGGAGACAAAAGTTGCTTGATATCAGTGCTTCACAGTTAATAACATGACCATACGTAAGCTACATTAGAATCAATATTCTTGGAATTGGTAACCCATATTATTGACAATGAAATAGGGACAACATGTAGCTTCATCCCAGAACATGAGTGGTTGGGTACTGGGTACACACAACAGTCTCTTTTAGTGTTAGAAAAAACATTTTCTTAAAAAATTTGTGAAGGAATGCAGACGACATCAATAAATACAGATAATTCTTTCAAAAACATTCTACTCACCTCTCAAAATCCTCTTCGGTCATTTCATTTTGATCCATACCTGAAGTGGTAAACTCTTTAAAATGATAATAATATCACGAAATTTCTATTTGTTTATTAATGGAAGTGAAAGCAAGTAGTACCGCCAAAATATGGGAAAACCAGCGTTTGAATGACGAATCACAGGAATCCCATGACGAACTGCCGGGAAATCCTCTTCATGTAAAGATATTTTCCGCGGGCATATCATAAGCATTCATTAACATTCGTTATTGGGCCTAAAGGTCGTGTGTTTCCGTGAGTTCTAATAGATTCGATCGTCAAAGATGCGACGTCTATTTTAAACTCGCATTTTTGATGCATCAGTGACGGTGATTCGTCTGGACTTGACGGAGATTCGCCAAAGATGCGTCTCACATGAATTGAATAGCAATATACGTCGCATTTTTGACGAATTCTATCCAAGTATTGGCTTAGACGCGTCAAAAATCCATCGTATATTCTGGGCCTCTGGTGAAAATTAAAAGTTGATTTTTGACTCATTACATGATTACAATCTCCCAGATTGTTCAGATGATGTGTCATTAACAATATATGGAACAAAATGGAACATATCCCGGCACAGATGCATAGTTTTCTTGACACTGACTGACATGTCAACGTCCCCCCACATGGCAATGGGGGTGAAATGTCTTACCCAAGGAGACAACGCCGTCGCCGCAAGTGGGATTCGAACCGAGGACCTCTCGGGCCGTTCGTTAATAAACATTGTGCTTGTTTATCCGTTCGTGAGCGAGCGTCAATAAATTTTGTCTCCTCTTTTTTGTTAAATCGCACAATATAACCATACAGCCACGAGTAGGTAACCCTTTCCTGCGACCGAAATGTGAGAAGATTTACAGGAAGAGGATTTAATTAATTTTGATGGTCAAAATTTGTTTACGTGTCTGTGTTTTGTTATAATTTATGGGAGAGTGCCTTTAGGCACTCTCCCATAAATTGTAACAATGCTAATCCATGGGGCCTAAATAATTTCACTTCAAAAATAATTTAACACACATCCACGGAATATGAACCCTTTAAGTTGTAATAATTGCACTTAAGAATAAAGCCCAAATATGGGCTTCCAGCACTCGCGCATTTAAGAAGTAGTGAAATTAGTCAGCTATCCCGTTCGTCAACAAACGTTTATTTGTGTAAAAACAACACACCTTGATGCGGTTCGTCTCTGGTCGTGTCTTCACTTAAGTTAAAAAAAGAAAACTCTGGGTCTGTCAATTAAAATACCGTGTTATGAAATGTAAACCCGGGACGAATAAACAGAGGCGTATTATGGAGGCGCCAGAGGGGTTACCGCTTCTCAACTGTGTATTTTATCTAAAAACTGAAAAATATGTGAACTCCTTTCAAGGTAAACTAACTGCCAATTGTAGATTATAAGATTACGCAATTCAGACATTATTTTTGTCCAAGCTAAGGGAGCGGATGTGCGTGTCGCTTCACCATCATGTACGTGATCCATGGCTTTGGTCCCGGAATCCTCATTTTCCATCCGTATTCCTTCGAACATCCCTATGAAAGGCATGGCAACCATACGTGGCTCCGTTCTGTCTCCGAGTGACGAACGAGGCAGCCCTCAATATTTGTTAAGCCACAATTGAGAAATGGAACGCTGTTTTCAAAAAGAGGATAAAATGTTGAAATCTGTTTAGAGTTACCTCCCATGCTATGCTGAGGTTACATTTCGATGTCTGTCTTTCGGAAAGATAACTGTTCGATAGACGACATTATCAAGAACATTTCCGTGTGTTCCCTTTCTATTAAAATTGTTCACAAGAGAATTATTTAATGAACTTCTAATTGATATATTAGAAGTTCATAAATAATTTACGTGAGAATAATTTTGCTTGTGCAATGTGAAGTCAATAGTCATACTTAATCATATAATAGTAACAAATCGAGCTGGAGGCGTTTCATTAATTTGAACGTTTCGTGCGTTCAGTGACACCTAGCCAGGGCAGGGGTACAGCACATGTTCAAATTCACGAAATACCGACGACGAGGTTGGTAACTAACTTCCACACCCTGGCTCTTGTCTTTTTGAGGTTAGAAACCAACTTGAAATACCTGATAGAACAATGGACCAAGTGACGTCACTTAAATACCAATCGTTTACCGAGCATACATACCCGAGTCCGTGAGTTTTATTGATTGAACGAAAGACAGGGTTTCAGTCAGTTACCACCCTGTCTGTCGGTATTCATGGGTGTGAACAACCTGCCAGCGTGCTGTAACATCTCGGCGCTACGCGGCTCGGTGTCACTCACTGTGTGCTGTCAGGTTGTTCAAATACCTCCATACAGGTTAGTAATTATTACACACCCTGTGCTTTGTTCAATCAATAAAACGTACGGACTCGGGTATACGCAGTGAACCAGAGGTATTCGAGTGTTTTGTTGTGTATTTAAAGTTATTTGCGTACCCCGAAAAGACAACAGAGCCAAAGTGTAAGCGATAATCCACTCCCTACGTATTGTGTATCACAGCTTTCTTATTATAATATGTTATTCTACGTAGTTATATAATTTCTACACGCCAATTAAGGTATAAAAAAGTTAAAAATCTGTTTCTGAGGTCCTCCCGCATGGTCCTTTTTGCTGCCGCATTCTCTCGTTTATAACCAATGTAAACTTAAAAAAATAAAAATTTTATATGGTTTATGTCGGATATTTTATCCAAGTTAATAAAATTGATAAATTTGTCCCTTGAGTGCAACAAGGCTTTGCAATGCTTTAGCATTGCAAAGCCTTCTTGCACCGAAGGGACGAAATACACCACCACCCAATCTATTCTGTAGATTTTGAGGCCTAAAACATAAAACAAAGCAAGAACATGAACTTTTGATGGCAAAGAAATGATTACAAAAATAAAATAAACCGCCCGCCCACATGCAATTTTACACCAGAAATGGCATGAGAAACAGAATATCTACTTTGTGGTGCCTAATACATTCTGTTTCTTCTGCCAGACAAAATAAATTGTAGGATACGTGAGTTAAACAAACATTTTTCTATTTCTTCCCTGAATGACCAGATGATACCAGTATCTTTTATTGATTCGCAAGTATGGGATCAGAAACTAATTCTGATTGGCTCGGCCGCACGGATAGGAAAGCATTGGTACGGGGATTCTGGGACGCGTTCCACTGAGAAAACGAGAGCATATAATTGAACTGGCTGTTTCTGGTGATATTATAGTGTTATTGTTAATTTCTACTTCTTAAGTGAATGCAGGTAATATGTGACAATCTCAAATAGCACCACAATAAAACGATATTTTTTTCAAAGCACATATCAAGTTTTTTTTCACGAACCTTCATGTCCAACGCGAAGGTCCATAAGTAGAAATGTTTCTTACCTCGTTATGTCTTTTCTACGGTCGCTGTGGACTGGTCACTTTCCATAGGTGGTCAATGTTCCACAGACGCAATAATATTAGATTCCGAACACTAATAAATGAATAATCATCAAAAAAATTTATTTAATGATGGTTGTAACTTGTACCCGATGCTTCATTAATTAAAATTTGCTGATAATGATTCTATTACCTTATAAACGCATGCGTGTACATCACAACCCACGCTTGGATTACGGCTACTTTACGGCGACTGTATTATGTATTATACGTGAATGTTTTCTCAGGAAACAACTCTGCTGTATGACAAGCACATCCCATTTAGCTCAGCAACATACCGGGAATAACAAATAAAAGTCAACAATGAAATACACATTTCGAAAATGTTTACCAAGAGGACCTTCTGGACCCCCTGTCTCGAAGCTCCAATTAATCCGTGACCTAGAATCTCGTGACGCTTCGAAATTCGTTACTGATATTCCACTTATGTCCATTGTAATAATCTCTACTTTCCTGATTGCACTTCGAATAGTTGTAAATCATGAAGAACCTCAACAGGCGCTTACATAAAGCAATGGGCGTGTTTTGCGAAATAACCTGGAACCCTCGGCTTGACCAAACTTGCTGCTATTGTTCAATCCATCTCTTCAACAAGCACTCACTGGAAAACTTTCAGCACGCTAATGGGAGTGTTACGGTAATTACTCGACAGTGTTGGTTATCTGGATAAGGCTTAGCTCTGAGTTGCTGATCTATCCGGAGAGTATTCAGCCAAGGGTGAAGTGTGGTAATACATTTGCTCTCTATAGTTGAATCAACCACACGACGAAGATGCGAAACTTATGTTCAGTGCATTTGCCGAGCACTCCAAATATGCAGCACCCCCTCCCCCCTCCCCCTTCCGATTGCTGGCTGACGTGGACTGTACGCCCCAAAGGTATTGCTTTGTCGATGCCTGAACGACATCCAGTGCTCTCCGGGATGGGACGCTCAGTAGTGTAGCGGACATGATGAGCAGTTTGCTTCGTATCAATACTGAACCACCAGTCTCCCGCTGTTTTTGTGTGCTGTGCAGTAACTTAGGGCCTTGCAATGATATAACTTGGGCTACAATCTCCATTAAGAGTCACACAAATAGTTCCAAATTTGATTCATTTGGTCATAGTCGGTTTGCAGCAACACTTCTTTTTTGAGGGTGACAGGTAGATAGCCAGAGGCGGCGGAAACTTGATAAAAGTGGAGGGGCACACATTTTCAAGGCCACCATGTTTCAGCCCATTGGAGGGAAAAGTTACAATCGTATGTACCTCGACACACAAAAGTGTCTTGTTTAGATGAGCATGCCGCGGTGTGGTCACTGTCCTGTCCATTTCTTCAACTTCAATCATCTCCCAACCCGAAGGCTAGCCTTCGGGTTGGAAGATGGTCGTAGTTGAAGAAACGGACTGAAGCGACCGAAGGTGGGATTCATTGGCCAAATGTTGTTTGGATTTGCAAATAATATATTACAGGAATGCTTGTATATTGACACGTTTGCATGCGCCTATTTCAACTCATTGTGTAACCATGCAACATGTCGGTGGAAAAACGAGGAGGGGCACGTGTCCCATGTGCCCTCCTGGTTCCACCGCCTGTGTAGACAACCTACCTAGCTACGCCACCTCACACAGTATACTGTCTCTTATATTGTGAACTATCTTTATGTGCAATGTGCAACCGTTTATGTACTTGTAACCGTTTATGTATGCTATGAATAAAATAAAATCTGAATGAATCGATTCGCGTCGCGCTGATTATAAAATCTTCGAATTATCGAAATGCTCTCAAAGTCCCACCACGTCGTTGCCTGAGTGCTAGAATGTTCTATGTCCCCTATGGGACATAGAACATTCTAGCACTCAGCCGACGACGTGTCTCCTCTTGAACTCTTCTTTTATCCTCGGGTCTCAGGAGACCAGAAGATTGAAAAAGAGTTCATCGAGGTTCCGCTTCTGAAACAACTTCGATTCCGTCTTCGAATATTCCGCTATATTGATGGAGTTGATTGGCAATATTTGAGGTTGTAGAAAATTGCAATATTTACAACTAGAAGAGCCGTGAGATTCGATTAACTTCGATTTGATTCGAAATCATCTCCCTCCTTCGATTCGACCCAAAATCTGAGATTCGCAAGTCCCTACCATTACCTAAATTAACGGCAATGGGTGAACAGCTATATTCACAAGATTTGCCACCAAAATAGCATATTTGTTATTTTTTACTCTTGATAACATCACTAAGGAAATGACTTTTCCTTCTGTTAATAACAGAGTTATCCAAACACATGAAATCCCAGAAAAATCTGAATAAATAAAGGGTCATAACTCTGACCAAAGCGATCAGAGCAAATGCATGAACAAACGTGCTAGCCCCCCCCCCCCTCCCCCACCTCGCCCTCGCCCCCACCATTGACATCACTGAACAAATATTTTATTCCGTTACTTTTAATTGAAGGCATAACCCAAAGCCTCAGTTCTTGGGATTTCTAAGTCAATCAGATGGGGACTCAAATGAAGAAATAACTCTATGCAGCGGAATTTACACAACATATATTGTACGCAACTACGCCAGTCCTCATAAGAGAAGGCCATCATTCCCCCTGCACCCCAGCCCCTCTTCCCCTCCTCTCCTCCCAGCATTCAGATATAAACTTGGACAACTCCAAGTCCCAGGGCCCCTCCTCACCCTGCCATTATTATGCCCTTGTGTGACTACCCGCACCTCTTGCGGCCTTTTCTGATCTAATGTACCTTCCCCCGCCGATCGTGTGGATTCAGTATCCTTTATATTTTGGCATCTCCGTAAAAACCTTGCGTGTAAACCACTCCACACCCGTGGATGTCCATTATTTTTGTTACAGCGTATGGCCCCTCCCACTTAACCGCGGTCTGCCTGACTTTGTCGGCCGGAGCACGGTCACTTTTTGACCGACCCAAAAGTTTCTATATAACCTTTGGCCCAATTCCGTACCGATCGCCATTATGCCCCCTCTCTTCCACATCCATTGGCTGCTTCCGTTCAGCCACTCCCTTGACTTTCGTCATCAAAGGGTTAATCTTAGGGGCCTCCAGTGTGAACTCTACCTGTGCAGCTTTACTCGACTCGACTGGTCCTCTAGTGATTTCACCGGCCGATCTCCCTCCACGGCATGGGCTCGGGTGACCGCCGTCGATACCCCTTTGGGTGTTTTCGGGTTCTGAACATACCTCTGGTATGTTCCCAAGCACGAGGTCAAAGATGGGCGCCTCAATACACATTGCTTCAACCTCACCGCTAAATAATGTGGTATCCGCTCTCACTTTCGCAAGGGGGAACCTCCTAATAGTCCCATCTATTAGCACGCATATGTGGTCGTGCCCTGTTAGCTGTCCGTCGCTAACGAGTTCCCTCTTTACTGCCACGCTACTGCTCCCTGTGTCCCGTAGCATACGGATTTCTCAGTCACCCACATACGCTGGGTACACAGGCATGTCCTCATTTTACCAAGGGAGGGATATCCCTCGCACAGACCACTAATTATGGAAAATACCTGCCCCCCTTCCAGCCTGGGCGCCCAGTCTCGAATGCTTGGCGCAGTGGGCTCCTCTCTGGCCCAATTGTTTGGCAGAATGTCCCTCCTGTCTGCCTCTACTCCACAGGCTGCATCGCATTACTCTTCCTTCCATTACTAATCGGGGAGGAGTCCCTTCCTCCAATTCATTGGGGACCCCTTTTGTCTCCCTGTGACCATCCTTTTCTAACATTTCCCTCGCCAGGTGCCCCTTTGTATTGCATACGAAACATGAGGTGTCCCTTGGCCCTGACTCTCTCTGATTCACCCTAGAAATTTCCGGCTCGGGGCTTGGGTTCCTTCCTAACAGGTGCCTTTACAGCTACGTTATTCCCATTCCTGCCCGATCTACCCTGTGCCAGACCACCCCATGACCCTCCAAATACTGCACGGCTACCCAAGTCATTTCCTCTACGCTACTCGGTTTCTTCTCCTCAACAAACAATGCCATCTAGGGGGCACACGATGACATAAACTGCTCCCTGATTAGTAAGTCCTTCAGGGAAGGAAATGACCCACCTGTCGAAATACCTCGTGGCCCTTGACACAAACTGGTACACACTTTCCCCTTTTTCAACCTTACACTCTCTGAATTTCGTCCTGAAACCCTCCTCGGTGAGCTTGTACTTCTTGAGGATAGCCCTTTTCAGCTCATCGTCGTCATCAGTTTGGTCAGGTGGCATGCTCACATACACTTGCAGTGACTTGCCCGCCAGCAGCGGTCTAGGTCTGACCCCCCCCCCCCCCCCTTCAGGCGTCAACGGACCAACCCTGACTCGAAACAAACCTTTCAAACCTCTGTAAGTAAGCGTCAATGTCGTCAGTCTGTTCATTGAATTTGGGTAACTGGGGATAAGGCGCTTTCACGTTTCCCCCGGGAATTTCTCCACCCTGTCTACCATGAGCTCCGGTAAACTGCGCCCTAGCTCTGAGAACTTCCATTTCCCTCTCATGTTGGCTGTCAGCTTCTTCACGCGCCCTTTCAGTCCTTTCGCGCTCAATCTGAATTTCTTTCTCTGCTCCACGGTTCTTAGAGCCCCCCCCCCCCCCCCCCCCCCCATTTCACGCTCTAACGCAACTCTGTCTCAGCTCTTTCTCGTTCTACCGCAGCTTCTCTTACAGCTCTCTCAATCTCTTTCTCACGTTCTCACGTTCGGCTCCTCGTAAGGCATCCTCCTCTCACTTCAACGTAACCTGACGTTCTAACTCTGCGGCCATTTATTTCGCCACACGCTTTTGTTCATCTTTCACAAATTTTTGCTACTCTCTACCCGCGAAACCCGACCGTTCTCCCATACTAATCAACTCTTCGAAGCTTGGGATATCCTTTATTGAATAGAAGAGCTAATTTAACCAGTGATTAAACCCCATTCAACTTATGAAAACTATTAAAATTTCAATGCGGCAACGTGTATGAACATTAAAACTGAAACATGTATTAAAATTGTCATTGAGTGATCCTGTTGATTTTGATCTTTTCAATTGTTACCTTTTAGGAAGATCCTGGCGTTAGCCTCGCCAGATGCCGGAAACAGGGGCGTGGTCGTTGCTGGGAGAAATAGATTCACGCCGCGTATTCAGCCAAAACTCAAGGAGTGTCGCCTGAATCCGTGCGTGAACGTATGTCTTACCGTTACGAACCCACCCGTTTCGTTTTTGTTGGGGTCGTTCTTATCCCAAAGGGGTCAACGACTTTTCCTCAAAAAGCATAAATCCACATTGGTTCACCGAAACCAACACTTTTTAATTACACAGAGTCCAATGAATGAAACACAAACGTCAATCACACCCCACCCACACAGATTTTGGGTCACTTGCGGGCCAGCGTTCTCTGGAGTTTGTGAAATGATGCACACATCGATGATACAACTGCGCTAACATTTCGAAATTTTTATTTTTATTTGAAGTTCCCACACCCTTTGCATGAAAGCAACTAACAACTTTAAAAAATAAAGGAAGCTAACTGCAAATCTCTTCCAATGACGAAAATTGTCATCCAAACGCCGATTCGGAAATTTTCGGACCGCTAAACTGTTCTCAAAATCATACCACGTGTCCCCTATTGAACTCTTTATCCATCGTCATATCTCATGTACAGGAGGAGGAAAAGTGCAAGGAGGTTTTGCGTTCGAAACTGCTTTGATGCCTTATCTTGAATTGTCCGCTTTATGGGTGACTTGCCCAAATACAGGAGTGACGGTTTAATATAATAGTCGAGCAGATACTGACAATATTTGCATTTGTAAGACGGGGCAACATCTAGAACTTGAAAAGAGGTAATATTCGATTCTACATTCGAATCGAATAAAGATCAAGTGCCCAATTGAATTCGAGATTCGATTCGACCCGAAATTTGATATTTGTCGGACTCCAAACAATACTACTCTACCACCGAGTGGTGCATGACGAGTCGAGGATTTCTTATTTTTTTGGTGGTGGGGTGGGGTGGGGTGGGGTGGGGTGGGGGCAAGTCCTCAAAATAACGAGGATTTCTTATTTTTTTTAGTGGTGGGGTGGGGTGGGGTGGGGTGGGGTGGGGTGGAGTGGGGGGCAAGTCCTCAAAATAACGTACGTCCTGCATCCAAAAAGAGGAACTTAACAAACCCCAGTCACTATTTTATTGTTTCCGTTTTTGAGTTTACTGCAATGTCATAAGACGGTGGAAGTGTTAACTGATAGAATTTTAAATTAATTCTCGTCATCAAGATTTGTTCACGTGTGCTTGTCTTGTTACTATTTATGGGAGAGTGCCTATAGGCACTCTCCCATAAATTGTAACAAGGCAAATCCAAACAGACAAAATTATTTAATTTCAAAGGTAATATGGAACACATCCACTGAATATGATGCCTTCATGTTGCTATTTATTTATTTATTTATTGATGTTTAAGGTCACATATTTATGCACAATGGCTAATCGTGACCGTGACAGTTTTACGGGTGGAGGAAGCTGGAGTACCCGGAGAGAACCACCGAGCAACGACGAGCAGCTGCCAGCTCCCCAACATCGTAACCCCGCACAGCAGCACAGACGGGGTTAGATTGGTTGAAGACACGTGTACCATCGACGTGCAGTACGCCTTAGTACACGGCGTCATCGTGCCCCCACGCGGGCAATGGAGATGAAGTGTCTTGCCCAAGGACACAAAGCGGTTGCCGCAGGTGGAATTCGAACCGAGGACCTCTCGGCTTGCAGCCTGCACCTCTACCTACTGAGCCACCGCGCTCCCCCTTCATGTTGCTGCATCTATACTTCAGAATAAAGCCCAAATATGGGCTTCCAGCACTCTACCAGTTAATAAAAGACCTCGTCCTATTTTTGACTGAAAGCGGGGCAGTAAAACCACCTGTATCATCCATGATGCGAATAATTTAACAGTCATGCTTGTATTGCGTTATTTCAAGTATTCAAAAAGACCATGTAAAGATCATCGAGTTGAAATCTATAAAAGTGTAATGTGTTTTCATAAACAAGACATTAGCCCAATTCTGTTCTAATATAATCGTCAGTGGTGCATACAACGTCACTGTAGCTTTGACTTTCATCCTTTGTGGCATAAGGAGACATATTAGTCCCCCGTTCTGTTATTGCCCTCGATAATTTGAAATTAATCACATTCCGACCAGAAAAAATTAGATAGCTCCTTTTTCCTCGTTCAGAATGTAAACATTCTAAAGTAAGGCGTACAGAACTCCAGACAGCGTAACGATAGCTCTCACCAGAATCCACGAGGGTAATAATCGACGGCAGTCAGGTATTGATCGTGCATCATATCATTCCGTTATCATGATGCTGGCATTTTTTTTTATTATGTCACAATACTGTACTGTACGTCGTTGGTGCACTTGTCTTCAACCAGTGTTAACCCTGCTTGTGAGGAGTTAGTACGTTGGGGAGTCTGACAGTTGCTCGCCATTTGCTCGGTGGCTCTCTCTGGATATTCCAGCTTTCTCCACCCGTAAAACTGTCCGACACGAGGTGACCCTGGCTGTCGAAAGTGTCGTTAAACCCCAACAATAAATAAATATAAATAAATAAATAAATAAATAAATAAATAAATAAATAAAATTGATTGTAATCAACTCTTTGAATTATACATTATACAGTACGTGGAGAGTGTATTATCACTAAATCACTCGCAGAGTGGAGGTTCCACCCAAGCAATAATTGCAAGTTTGTTGCAAAGCATAACCAGCACAAGCAAAGTTTCAGCCAATTGACATCCGGAGGTCCATTGGCTGAAACATTGATTGCATTTTTGGTCGATATGTACAACATTTGAAAGTTATAGCTTGGATGATAACTCCACTCCGAGGGTGATTTAGTTGCAATCCACTCTCCATGTACTGTACTTCGACCAGACTCCACGCGTCGAGTTTGTTCGTGGATGCACTGATACTTAGGTTTGGAATTTTATACAGCGCGTGTGTGGTGAGGTAGGGTGGGGTGGGGTGGGGTGTGTGTGCCGGTGAGCTTGCCCTTTCTCTCCCAAATAATTGTCCAATTGAAGTAACTTGCGAGAGGAATATTTAAAACGATTGTATATCTCTGTTGCTACCTTGGAATCAATGATAGTACGCAGCTGTTTCAAACTTTCCACGCACGTGTTATTTCAAGTGGGCGATTTCACCCAAAGTGTTAGGAGTAGGGGCGTGGTGACGAGGGTAGGTGTATCATCACCCCGCAATCTGGCTAGAATTTTTAATAATTTGATATCTTTTAAGATTAGGACACAAACCACCAACAGTAGGAAATTCCATGGTAGTAGATTTAACCCTTTACCCAACGTAACGGCCAAAACCGGCCAGCGCTATTCTCAAAAATTGCCAATTAATTTTCAAAATATTTTCATTTTTTGTCTCAAAAACATAGGTTATGACCCCTCGTTGGAACGAGCTCGTCGAGCTCGTTCCAACGAGGGGTCATAACCTATGTTTTTGAGACAAAAAATGAAAAAATTTAGTTATTCAAGAATTTGTTTTGCAAGTGTCGTCTGCTTTTCATGTTAGGTAAAGGGTTAAAGTCATTTTATCCATAGCCGTAACCATTTCTGCCAGACATTTAGTGATGTTTAAACCACATTTCAATGTATTTCTCTAATTAAAGTCAATACCTCATCCCGTGAGTACAACAATGCACCATCTGCAATGCCAAAGCATTGCAGATGGCGCCCTCTTGCACCCAAGAGGCCATCTCCGATTCTATAATCCAAAGGGTATATATTTCGAACAGATGAAGAGAGTGTGCATTCGGATTTTATCATCAAATGTCACAGACAGCAACTGGAAAATTCCCAATGAAGAGAGGGGAGGGGAGTTGGAGATTCAGAAGAGGGGTAGGGGTGCACACTCTCCGAACTAAGATCAGCTAGCGTCTATGGCGAGGAGAACCAGAGCGGAGTGGACATGAAGATTTGAGAAGATGCAACTGAACGGAACTCCGCAGTGAATAATTAGCTAAATGTTTTAGCATGACATTTTGCTTTACATCCACCTATGACTGCAATGTAGTGGATCAAGCTCCCAGACCACCAGTCTAATTCCCTAATCCGACGCCGTTATGGGCTGTTGGTTTACCCACTTGTCGTGGAGTTTACGCGAAGACTACCGTTGATGTAATGTGATATCTATTTGCTCACAAACAACAGATATTCATTCGTGCTCCAGTTATAAATATTTCAATTACTAAATTTTTAATTCACATTGAAAATATCAAGAGATTGACGCAACTAGTGGAACTACGCGGCGTAATCATAAAATTACGGCTGTGAAGAGTCTTCATTCATAATGGCATGTCATCAAAGATTCCATCAATCAAGTGTCAATTGAGAAGCATTTCTTACCTTGATCAAAGAAAACGAATGTTTATGGTATTTTTTAGATTCAGTGGGATGAAATATTTCAACTAAAACATAAAACGATAGACTATTTAAGGGCAAGACTAGGTCCAGATCATAACAGCGTACAATTACCACTTTTGACCGGTTGCCTTCCGAAGAGCTTTGTAGGATATGTGTTAAGAAAATCCAATACAAATTTGATTGTATTACAGTGACACCCTGCTAATTGAATAGCCATTTTGTCAGTGATAATTATTCAATTTACAGGAGCATTTGAATAACAGAGATTTGGTCACTTTCCTGCTTTTTAGAGATAATCTGTGCATTTGTTAGGACACCTATGGAGGTCTGTTAAACGAGATATAATAGATTAATTGCCTTATTAGATGTACTGGGGCCAAATACGTCCATACACAAGGGAAATTCGGCGACTATCGGGGTTATTTCTCTACATACTGTACAGTCGCCTTGGCACTGGTCGTAATCCATGCGTGGGTAGTGATGCCCACGCATGCGTTTACCAGGTAATAACAATTATTTTCAGCAAGATTTCAATTAATGAAGCACCGGGTTGTACCCGGTGCTTCATTAATTTAATTTTTGATGATTATTCCTATAATTAGTGTTTGGAATCTAATATTATTGCGTTCGTAGAAATATTGCCCACCTGTGGAATGTGACCAGTCCACGGCAGCCGTACTGTATCATGAGATATTTTATTCGATTAGGAATTTACACTTTAACCTATATGCAATTAACAAGTCAAAATGGCACTGAATGCACGATCAATGATTTTGTATTTGGGAGTTATATTCATTTAACATGTTACTCAGTGAAGTGGGCTCTACTGTACTTGTATAAAAAACATTCACACCTTCTGAAAAAATGCGGAGGTTACCCGCCCTCACGCCCGCATACCTATAACCTCCCAGCACAGCGGGACCTGTCAGGTTTTATTTTCATGCAGGCTTTCAATACACCACTTTCACATCTTTTTGTTCATAGTATCACAGTAATACTATCCACAACTGTCAACGTTAGCTCCACATCAAAAACATCTCTCAGGAGTAAATAGTACTTTTGTCATTGTTCTTTATTGTGTGATAAGGAATATCCACCTCCGGGTTGACTGCATTTCCATAAATTTGGTGAATCGGTTTGTTTTAATGCATTTAAAAAACTTTATCTGTCACGTTCACTGCAGACGAGTGTTGCTTTGGTCTGTGCGCCCGACAGGTGTTGATATTCGCTACGGTATTCATTCTCCTTTTGGATTCGCTTCTAGTGAACTCAAGTTCCGGTTTTTTGGTGAAAATAGAGGTCGGATGGTTTCCACAAATTATATGTCTTATATTGTTCCTGTCATCAAGTGAAGGATGATCATTCCGTTTTTAGATTATTTTTTTCAAAAATTGTTTTCTTTCTTTGAATGCAAATGCGCTTTCCTTTCTATGATCTTGCGGACCTCAAATTTCGGTTCGAATCGAATCCTGAATAGAACCAGGAAGAAGATTTCGAGCCGAATCGAATCTCGAATCGATTTTTACCGCTCTTCAAGCTGTAGATATTGAACAATCTTATAACTGTAAATATTTTCAGTATCCGCTAAAGTATAGCATTCAACGGCGACTCGCCTATTTGGGAGAGCCACTCATGAAAACGGAATATTGCCTAAATCGAATCAAAGTAGTTTCGCAAGCGGAACCTCCGTAAACCGTTCTTCTATATACAGAACCCAGTTAGGAGCCATCTGATAACTGATTAAAGAAGTATGAGAGACCAGTGGTCTCCTGCAGTCATTATCTGTGTAATTATGGCCAGTTAATAGGTAATTGTTGTAAAAACAGTACATCGCTCATGTTCTGGACACACAACCATATTATGCATCTATCATGAATGTCAGGATATACCGAAAAGACTTTCAAAGGAACTTAAAAGCGAGTATTAAATTAAGATAGATCTAAGCGGCCAAGTTCAAGAGAAGCTTAAGATTAAACTTCGAATTAACGTTCTGGCTATCGAAATAAAAATCGGGGGTTTTCTCGAAAATTTTATTCCAGTCTGAATGATATAAGGCTGTGGGTCACACGAGAAGATGTGGGTATGCCCCATGCGATAGGTTAGAGGGGGTGCCGCATCGGGGCGAAAGTATAGGCACGTTGTTTTGTAGGGGAGTCACAGAGCTCATATTTAGAATAGGGGCAGTCGCGGGCCAAGTCGATGGTCTGAATGTATCTGATCAGAAATAGGAATTACGAGCTCAGGGAGCTATTGGTATTTAGGAAGACGGCATACCTGTTGTAGAAGGCAAGCCATACATAGGCGGAGTAGGCTTTGCTTGTATGAACATTATTCTGAGATAAACGTAGAGGAGCGTTTAACCCCATTGGAGGCGACTGCTTAAGTGAAAAACGTGCAGTAAAGTGACAATACGTTAGTGGCTGTGCGACGGCAGTGGCAGAGTGACATTCCGTCACTTGTTAGAGGGAAAGCGATAAAGTAAAGTGACAATACGTTAGTGGCCGTGCGACGGCAATGGTACAGTGACATTCCGTCACATATTAGTGCAAAAGCGTCCGGTGAAGTGAACAATACGGTAGTGGCCGTGCGATGGCAATGTAAGAGTGAAGTGCAGAACAAACACCAGCGAGAAGGAGGAAACACCAGCGACAACAGAAATGTGGGCCCGCAAGTGGCTCAAAAATTGTGCGGGTAGGGGGTGATTGACGTTTTGCTTTATGATTCATTGGATTTAATGTTAGTCACAAATTACCATATGGGGCCCGGTGGCGTTGCGGTAACCGGTTCTCGCCAGATCACCGAAGTTAAGCAACGTCGAGCCCTGTTATCTTTGGACGGGTGACCGTCTGGGTGATTAATTCGGACTCCTGCGTTGTGTCCTTGGGCAAAGCACTTAACCCCGATTGTCCACATGGGGGCACGATGACGCCGAGTACTAAGGCGCACTTCACCTCGATGGTGCGCATGTCTTCAACCAATCTAACTCTGCCTGTGCTGCAGTGCGGAGTTACGATGTTGGGGAGCTAGCAGCTGCTCGTCGTTGCTCGGTGGTTCTCTCCAGGTACTCCGGCTTCCTCCACCCGCAAAACTGTCACCTACACGATATGACCCTGGCTGTTAATGTGTCATTAAACTCTAATAAATGATAATAATAACAAATTACCATATTCATTTATATATATATGTAAGTAGTATAGCATGTACCCGACCAGCCCAATTCAGGGGGACTTAGTGGGGGGATCTAGGAGCTGACGTCATAGTCACGTGACCCACTGGCGCCATGTTGTGTTGTCATGGTAACCCGGATGAGCGGCCATCTTGTGACGTCTACCCCATAGTTATAAGTGGTCCTAATGCGCATGCGCAGCGCGTGTTGTTAGGGCGATACCTATTTCCATCGGCCATTTTGTATATTAGAGGCCGCCATCTTGGTTTCTATGGTAGTACGTGGTTGCTATGTTACCCAAAGGTAACAAGACGGGGGTATGTTCGGAGGGTATGTTCCTTTGTACAAGAGTAATTTCCTGATTCGTAGAATTACCCAAATAAACCCGACAATCCCTCCAAATCACCAAAAAACGACTTTATTTACTACGGATTCCCCATTTTATCGGCTTAGCATGTAGGGCTATAATACCGAGGGACACAGGGGGTTAAGTTCGATTGAATAGGAGTATTTTTCTTCGTAGAATTACCACAAACACCCCGATATTCCCTCCAAATACGACTTTATTTGATACGGATTCCCCCTTTTATCGGCTTAGTACGTAGTGCAATGATACCGAGGGACCCCGAGGTGAGCTTGATTGAATTAGAGTAATGTTTTTCTTGTTCGAATTTCCCCCAGAATTCTTTTTAGGACAGCCATACCATGGTACCGAGAGGCCCCCATGTACCGAGAGGCCCCCAGGGGTAAGTTCATTGAACTAGAGTAGTTTTTTTCTAGTTCGAATTTCTCCAGAATCCCATTTTTTCTGCCTATTACAGATGCTACTCTAACCCTAGACGTTCATATAGTCCACACTATCTCGGGTTTCATCGTCCATGTCTTATAATCATCAGTGCTTGATGTTCCGTAACCTGTGTGCATAGTTATCTCCCTTATATATAATGAAAGTCCATGTGATTCCTAAAGCCCAGAATCTGCCGATCAGTTACTGATAAATCATTGCTCGAACGACTCGAACCCCATCGAGCAAATAAGCTATCGAGCAATTGCTCGGTTGAGTGACTTGCACATACGACTCTTAGCCTCATTTCAGTATTGGAGGATACCTATGACTTGGTATTGTATTATTTGAGGATACCCATCGAGGATCCGAACCAGAAAAAAACTGCTCTAGTTCAATCCAACTTACCCCTGGGGTCCTTCTCGGTACCTGGGGGCCTCTCGGTACCATGGTATGGCGATCCTAAAAAGGATTCTGGGGTAAATCCGAACCAGAAAAACTACTCTAATTAAATCGAACTCACCCTGGGTCCCTCGGTATCATAGCACTACGTACTAAGCCGATAAAAGCGGAAATCCGTATCAAATAAAGTCGTTTTTGGAGGGAATATCGAGTTGTTTGTGGTAATTCTACGAAGTATCCAAGCCAGAAAAATACTCCTATTCAATCGGACTTACCCCCTGTGCCTTTCGGTACGATAGCATTACATGCTAAGCCGATAAAATGGGGAATCCGTAGTAAATAAAGTCGTTTTGGGTGATTTGGAGGGATTGCCGTGTTTATTTGGGTAATTCTACGAATCGGGAAATTAATCCGGTACAAAGGAACATACCCTCCGAACATACTTCCGTCTTGTTCTATGCCTTTGGGTAACATAGCAACCACGTGCTACCATAGAAACCAAGATGGCGGCCTCCAATATACAAAATGGCCGACGGAAATACGTATCACCTTAACAACACGCGCTGCGCATGCGCACTAGGACCACGCATCACTATGGGGATGACGTCAAAAGATGGCCGCTCACGCGAGTTACCATGGCCACACAACATGGCGCCAGGGGAGTCACGTGACCATGACGTCAGTTCCTAGGTCCCCCCACTAGTTTTCCCTGAATTGGGTTGGTCGGGTACATGCTATACTACTTATGGATTAAAATTGTTGTTTTTAGTGAGCCCCTGTTGATTCGAGCTTTTTTTCGAAACGTCACTGACCCCTTCAGTGCATCTAAAATCTGTATTGACAATAAATCAATTTGAGTCCGGTCTCGAAACCCATTTGTACGAACAGGCCTTTATCTGTTGATTTTGTAATTCCTGATCATTACACATAGTTTGGTGAGCATGCGTGTGCGCACGTGTGCGTGTGTGTGTGTGAGTGTGTGTGTGTCAGTTACTTTTGTAAAACAAAAGAGCACAATGTGGATTTTAGGCTTAAACATTATTATTATTATTATTATTATTATTATTATTATTATTATTATTATTATTATTATTATTATTATTAATACCCGGGCACAGACGTCACGTATTCCCGGGCTCCACTTTCTAAGTACTGTTACAGCAATGTAACTAGTAAGGTGGACAAGTAAGCCGATGAGCCGACTGTACCGAAAATGCAACAGACAACTAGTCTGTAGCATGGTTCCTCCCGAAGAACACATTTATTTGGCATCGTAACATGAGTTTCCGGATTCGAAAATATGGTACGATGCCCATACTGTTGATACAATGAAAAGAAGAAAAAGCTACAGAACTTCAAAAGGTGGTGAAAGCGCAGTTTTCTTATTTTTATTTATTTTTGGGGGTTTAACGACACTTTCGACAGCTAGGGTCATCTGGTGTTGGACAGTTTTACGGGTGGATGAAGCCGCAGTACCCCGGGGGAACCACCGAACAGCGTCGAGCAACTGTCAGAATCCGCAATATACTCCACACAAGCAGGGTTAGCTTTGATTGAAGACAGGCCACCATCGACGTGCATTACCCCGTAGTACACAGCGCTACCGTGCCCCCCGTGTGGGAAAACGGGATTAAGTGCCTTGCCCAAGGACACAACGCATTTACCTCTGGCGGAGATCGAACCGTGTTCCTCTCGGTTTGAGGTTTCTTGTTTTTGAATGGGTTCAAAACGTTCCAACTGATTGGGGGGGGGGGGGAGGGGGGTGTAAAGAAGCCAGCTTCTGTATGATTATAATAATCTTCTTAGTGTGGGAAATGATGCGCACATCAATGATAAAACGTCGTTAACATTTCGAAATTTTAATTTTTATATGAAAGTCCCATACTCTTGACGTTAAATTTACTGACAACTTTGGAAAATTAAAGGGGCTAACTTTCCTGTAAATCTCTTCCAAAGACAAAAATGATCAGCCATGGTCCACCGGCTGACCTCCACAAATTGACGACAGTAGGCTATACCATTATGTCCAATGTCTTTCAGCACCAAGATGAGGGTACGGGTATCTTGAAATCAGACTTCACTGAGATAATATCTTCTTAAACTCATGACCACATACGACGAGCACAGAGGTCAGTCCAATACCAGTTGGATATACCACTATCTCCTACGACCTATCGCTTCTTAGATAAGGTCATGAGGACCTTGGTGTTATACCTCTTTGAAGCAATACAGTACAGTCGCCGTGGACTGTGATGTCGTAATCCGCGCGTGGGCAGTGAGGTCCACGCATGCGTTTACCAGGTAAAAAAATCATCAGCAGCAAAATTTTAATTAACTCTTTTGACGCGACAGGCGACTAAAGTCGACAGACGGCAGACCGCGGAAAGGTACTGCAGTAGTCATTTTAGCCAACTGTGTGCGTCCATTTCCAAGTGCTATTAACCCTTTACTCAACGCAGACGATATCCAAATTTATTATTTTAAATATCACTTTTTTCGAATTTTTAAAACGAATTCAACAAAACCATATCATGTGACCCCTCGTTGGAACGAGCTCGTCGAGCTCGTTCCAACGAGGGGTCACATGATATGGTTTTGTTAAATTTTTTTGAAAAATAATATTTTTTCAACTGCCGAAGTTGCATATTACGCAGGGGGATGCGGCCGATTTGTTGGGTAAAGGGTTGAACAAACATACGTGTTCTTATGCATGCACCATTTATGTCCTATCCATGAACAACGATATCGTCCCTTGAAAGTATAAAGGTGCCATTTAAATATATACAGGAAATCATTTGAAAAACTGTCAATGAAATCATTAGAACATCTTTTAAAATAATAACGCTTTAGTCTAACAACCTATATTTCTTGTAAAATTCCTGATGAATATTAGGCGCTAAGAATTCTGTTTCTCAGATTATTCCGCGCCAAAGGAGTTAATGAAGTTGTACCCGGTGCTTCATTAATTAAATTTGTGATGATTATTCATATAATTAGTGTTTGGAATCTAAACTTTTTGCGTCCGTGGAAATATTTCCCATCCGTGGAAAGTGGCCAGTCCACGGCGGCCGTACTGTACTTCACAGACCTCATAGCCCTGAAAGCCCTCATCTGTACATTGAAAGGCCATTGAATGTAGTGTAGAAAAACACTACGAAGTATTACCCCAATAAGGCATATCCTCAAGTACCGCTTGCACTGATCTAGGCACCGAGAGGTCATTGGAGGTAGTTGTATAGTCTACTGGTGATAGGCTGGTCATCGTTTTTCGCTGTTTGAGGTTATGAAGTCACAGGGCAATACCTCATTGGAATAATACTTCATAGACCTCGTTAACATGAACGACTAAATCGAACACTAGCCCGATACTAACAGCTTGTAGCATGATATTCAATGACTTTTCGATGTCTGGATGAAGGCACTGGGGCCTTATGGTTGTATAACTGATTGTGGTAAAGAGGGTATTACCTGAGTTAGGTCTGATCTCAGTGTACTAATGCCCTCATCTTGGTATTGAATTGTATTGGGCACAGAGGTATTAGACTGTTCGGCAGTTTCAGGAGGCAGTAGACTATCGGAGTAGCCGAAGACTGTAGCTGAAATGGTTTTGTAATAGAATATATACGGTATTACTGATAGCATGACTAGAAGCTGGGATTGACGATAGAATGCAGCAGTTATTTATAGTAGTAGGCAGGGTGTAACAGGTTTGTGATTGTAAAACCATTTTAGGATTGTATTAATGGCAGAGATAGCCAACACTGGGGATAGACTTGATTGTAACACTGCTCCGCGTGGAGGGTTTTTCCACTCAACCGGAATATTCCAAATTCACTGTTTTTTGTAAAATCATCCCTGGGAATAGAGAGAAGAGACAGAAAATGCAAAAAACATTATCATAATAACGATTCTCCACAACGTTTAGGACTCTTCTGCTCTATCAAAGTAGAGTCCGGAATAATAGACCCATGCTCGGACATGCCCTACTTAGTTTAGGACCGAACTACCTATAGCAAACGTGTCCCCTTCAATATGGTAGGTGTTTAGAATGTTTCGGTATTGATTTTGGGTATCTTTGGGTAGCTGTCGGCACATTTTCAGTAAATCGACATTCTCCCATGCAATCCAACATTTCGCTACGCGCCTCTCTATATTAGAAATCACTCGACTTCCATAGTAACCACGTGGCATCATAGAAACCAAAGTGGACAACAGAAACGCCATTATCTAACACTACGCGCTGTGCATGTGCACTAACATCGCGCATAACCCTGGTAATTGTTAATGGCGTCACAACATAGCCGCCCACGCAGCCTTCCATGGCGACCAAACTGATACCCAGCATGCACTGCGGAGTCAATAAGAAAGGCGCTGATCTATACGAGCTACATTACTGTCAGTAAAAGAGCGTTCTTTGTGCGTTTTTAATTCTTAATATTAAAATAATGTCGCAGTATTCGGCAATGGACACGGATTCTGCTTATCGGGTACGGGTGATAGGTCAGCAGAATAATTGTTGTGTGTTACTCACAGGAAGTCCCAGTTGTGTCTTGGGTTCTCCGCCAAATTGTGGCTCGAGACGCGAATAGGATAGATGCGGCCGAGAACACACCATTTCTACTACGTTTGAGGAAATATAACCAATTATATCTTCTCTGACAGAGCTCTCTGAGATACGAGGGGATGTCAAAAAGTTTTGAGCCAAACATAAATAAAGCTGGAATATCGGTACAAAACATATTTATTTTTCAACATAGTCCCCTTGTAATTCAATACACTTGTTCTGCCTAGTCTGCCAGTACGTTGATGCCGCGTCTGTAGAAGTCCATATAAGTTCCTCATCATCTTGAAATCTTTGCGTGCGTGGAAATATTTCCCATCCGTGGAAAGTGACCACAATAAGTTTCTCATCATCCTGAAATCTTTGACCACGTAAGTGTTTATTCAAATTTGGAAAGAGATGGTAGTCACTTTGACCACGTAAGTGTTTCTTCAAATTTGGTAAAAGATGGTAGTCACTTGGTGACTACCATCTCTTTCCAAATTTGAATAAACACTTACGTGGTCAGAGATTTCAAGATGATGCGGAACTTACTGCTGCTCTGGAGGCTTGATTACAGGACCAGGATATGGACTTCTACAGACGCGGCATCAACGACTGGCAAACCACTTTTTGACATCCCCTCGTATGTGGGGTAATATTCACACTCAAATTTCAAGTTTGGTGTATCACTATTGAATGAGAGAGTTTGACATCAACGAACGTGGAGCTACTTAAGGATATTGCTCTAGAAGTCAACACACCCAACGTAAATTAAAAGCCACACAGGAAATATACGAGTTTTTACTGTAAATACCACATAAATATTCTTTTCGCAAGTCAACGCACACAAAGCTTGAAAATTGCACGATTAGAATGATAACAGTAATAATGAGGCATAAAAATCATTCCTTTTGACAAAATGGTGAACTCATTTTGCCCTTAATTATACTCAATGAGTTAATGATGTCTCCCGGGACGACTTTTAATAAGATTTGCATAAATTATGAGCCTAAAACTGGAGGGTTTCTGTTCTACATACATACCATGAGCGAAGCATTTTATATGAAAACTGGTGCGTGGTCACATACTACAAAAACACGCACATTATATTGCGGTCATAATGGTACTTGTAGTTTAATTTGATTGTATCTCTATCGGTTTGGTCGTCCACCCGCCTGCCCATTTCTTTGTCAAGACTGTATGGAGAAAACGGCTTTCCCTGTCAACTTAAGAATTAGAATTTCGTAGATTTTTTTTTTGTCCCAGAGGTTCGTTACTTCCGGGAAGAGGCCGATGATTAAACATAAGAGGTGTCCAGAGGCGGAGAAAGCTGGAGGTGGGGTGGGGGGTCATAGTTGGTAAGTGTCGTCACTTTTTCCACAGATATGCTACATGATTAAATAGTTAGTTTTAAAATGGCAGAGAATGCAAATTTGCCAAACTGAACGCATTCCGATAACATGTTATATTCAAATGAAAACAAATATAACTGCATTTGGCTGAATTTCCCGGAGTCGGTAGCCGGGTCGGTATATTTCCTTTAATTCAACTATCTTCCAACCCGAACTATGCATGATCAGGCCAGGCATGCGAGGCTAATGGATATTCAGATTCCTGGTTTAACAGAAAAACATGGTCGCGATCTGATCGAAACGGATTGTATAGTAAATATCCCGCTAAGGCCTAAAAAAATAAAAATCTGTTTCTCAGGCCCTCCCACATGGTCCTTTTGGCTGCTGCATGCTCTCTCTGTATAACCAATGTTAACATTAAAAAAATAAAAATTAAATGGTTTATGTCTGATATTTTATGCAAGTTAAAAAAAATTGATAAATGTGTCCCCTGAGTGCAAGAAGGCTTTGCAAAGCTTTAGCATTGCAAAGCCTTCTTTCACTCAAGGGACGAAATACAGCACCACCCATGATATTCCGTAGATTATGAGGCCTAAAACTTAAACCAAGAACGTGAACTTTTGATGGCAAAGAAATAATTACAAATAATAAAAAATAAAATAAAAAACTTCTCGCCCGCACGCAATTTTACAAATGATGGCCTGAGAAACAGAAGATCTACTTCTATCAGCTAGAAAAATTGTAGCATTTAAATGATCGGTAACACAGAACTGTAGTATTATGGTTTGATTTTTAACAGTATCGGCAAGAAAAAATATTCCAACATTATCGTTTGATACTTCACTGGTGAATTTTACTGTAACTTGCATCGTTATCAATTCGAACTATAAATATCTAGCTTTTTCAAGATATATTTCAGATTTGTTTCCACTGATTACTGCCACGTGAAATAGCTAATTAATTAATTTGTCAAGAAGCTAACATAAAACACATCTCTGAAATCCCAGCGAAGATTAAAGAAAACTGAAATGGAAGTTGGAGGCTGAACACTTATTTTGTATTTTCCTTTGATTTACAAAATCGAATCGTTGCTAGTTCTGAAATGATGCCCAGCTGGGTTTTTACAGTGACGGCAAATAAAATAATTTAACTTTGAAGAAGCCCTTTTTACACTTTACATGGCGTTGTACGGGAAGAAAGTGCTAAACTTCAAATGAAAATATAGTTACAAAGCTGTTTGAATCATTTTGTAAAACAATATTTTTACTTCATGAAATCTGAAATGGGGTTCGGTGAACAGGCAGTGACTATATTAACATCTTACCCTTACAGGAAAAACAAATATAATTTGTTGCGCAGGTGCAACTGTACATTGGTTAACCGAGAAGATGGTAGCGAATAAACCGCATCATGTGCACAATAATCCATGTTTAAGGAAGGAAAAGAAAGCGAACAACTATTTTACTCTCTCCTGCCACGCAGTTATGACATCGTTGTTACTAATTTGGAACAAGTCACTATTATATAGTCATAAGACATACTGTTTGAATCATACAGTATTGGGAAGCATTTGTAATCAACTGTATGGATTGATGCCCGTCTATACCAAAATTAATAACTGGTTGTTTTTTTTAATCTTAACTTTAATTATTTTCTCCGTGGAGCGCTATAATAAATTTTGACTTTCGCACAACAGTGTTTTTTGCGCAGTCGTACTAATGAAGATAAAACAGTTGTTCATGTTCCATACTTTTCAACATCAAACAATGCGTCACAGCATCAAATACTTTTATGCGCCTTGAAATGTCCGTGATGTATAACGGTTTCCGCACCGCTATTCTCTCAGCAACTTTTATCAAAACTCAAGATATTGCTCCATCAGAAAATTTCTGTATCAAGGTTGAAACACAAATTATTGAGATATATATATTGAAGGAGGGACAAATGTACTACTAACCCCTACCAAACATGACCACTTGCAATAACAATTCTTAAATAACAGAAATGTTTTATTTTAACATTTGAGATTATGCTTCCCCCCCCCCCCCCTGATTTGAACAAGGTCGACGAGCTTGTTTCAATGGGGGTGATTAGCTATGTTTTCGAGGTAAAAAAGTGAAAAAATTAATAAAATTTTAATGGCGTTTTTTACGAAGAGCGTTGATCAGATATCCCGTTATGTTGCATGAAGTGTTAAAGCACTAAAGAAGAATTTTCCACCAGACGAAATGTGCTACCAGACAAAAGATGCAATTTCTGAGGGGAGTGACAACCGTTACTTATTCCCAGTTCCTTATTCGACATTCGTTATCAACCGATAAAATCGGTTGATAACGAATGTCGAATAAGGAACTGGGAATAAGTAACGGTTGTCAAGGTTCGCATTTCCGAGAAGAAGGACAAAGAGTGCTAGTGACCGGTCAGATCATGAACCACCGACGGTAACCCCGTAATCCATGAGCTGAAACTTTGCTATTGATTCATACAAACAGTGATCGCGGTGGCTCAGTTGTCACGGCATTGGACTTCAAACGGATAGGTTCACGGTTCGACCCCCACCACCGGTAATTGCTTTGTGTCCTTGGGGAAGGCACTTAATCCCGATTGCCTACGTGGGAGTACAGTGGCGCTATGCACGAAGGCGTGCTGCACGTATATGGTACACTTGTCTTCAACAATGCTAACCCTGTTGGTGTGGAGTTAGTATGTTGGGGAGTCTGGTAGTTGCTCGCCGCTACTCGCTGTCTCTCTTCGTTTACTCCAACCCGTAAAACTGTCCAACACGAGGAGACCCTGGCTATCGAAGGTGTCCTTAAACCTCAAGAAAAAAAATAATCAGGCGGAGGTTCATTAGTTGATACTTTACTGATGAATTTTGCCGAGAAACAGAAAACACCAAACTGTTGAAAAATGCATCCTACTCCAGTTTAGTTGCACCGTAATCTACTCAATACTCTATACTGCTTTTCTCGAATTATTTAACTCTTGAACCACTGAGTATTTTCAAAATATTTTTATCAAATCTAGTCATGGCTGCTTTGAAGCAACCATGACTAGATTTGATGAAAAAATCATGTAAAATGTAACTCAAGAAATCATTGGTTAAAACGTCAGCTCAATATTTACAGGGGGTGGGGTGGGGGGCATTTGGTTAAAGGTGTCCAAATTATAATTATTTCAGAAGAAAGAGATTTCATGTCCCGGGCAGGAATATTCGCCAACAGTGTGCAAGGAGTTAATATACAAAAACAAAAATAATACGGATTATAAGGATTTTCGGCCCTGAAAAAAACATGTGCGTTGATGATCATGAGCAGAAGCATAGTAGGAGGGGCGGAAAAATATTTTTATGCTGCTATTGGTATTTTCTCTCCACTACCTCACCTCAAGGGAACTAGAAAAAATACCACGCCTCACCCCAAACTCGTCTTAAGGGAACTAGAAAAAAAAGTGTTTTCCCTTCACTTCAGTTCACCCCGAGTTTGATCAAGTCTCAAGGGTGTGTTTTCTCTAAAGGCGAGGGTTCAGGCTTTTGGACAGAAATGAGCTTTTCATGCAAATGGAACAGCCTGAGTACTTCCTTTTAAAGGCCCAAGTACCAAGAAAGTGAAGGCGTACTTTTAACAAAATGTACCTAAAATTATCAGGATGAGAAACAGTTTTGGGATTTCAGACATATATGAGTATAATAGGCTAAAATGTTCCAGGAAAAGTGTGATGGGAGGGGGACTAAGTTGCGTCATTCTCATAGTGCTATTCCTAGTTTTCCCCTTCCTCTTGATTCGTTTACTGTGTCATGACACCCCAATTTTTTGTTTTTGCTGTTGTTTCTGCAGATTATGTTACGTTACGTTCCCGATGCGTCTTACGACTTTGTTTATTTCGGTGACAGTTTTAACCCTTTAAACGAGACAGACCGTTTTTCCGGTTCAGGAACATGATATCTCATCATTCCATTACGTTGGGTGGCTGCTAAGTGGCTTCTAAGTGAATGTGTGGGGAAGACCAATCAATAGTTTCAACGTGCAGTCCCTGGTCTACCCCAAATAATAAATATAAGACTCTTCCGAATGCTGTCGTTGAACTGACATGGCAGATACCATCTGGGTTCTGTGGGTTAAAGTGTAACGTTATTGGTTGCAAGATGGATTTTACATTGTAGAAACATTTACAACTTTCTTCCACTTGATAAGGCCATGAGGCCGAAAATTTGTGGATTCTAATTGAATATTCTATTTTAGATTGCTCGTTCACTTTTTTTTATCGGATACCTACTTAGTGCAGGTGTGTCGTTTTACGGTAAGATTAATGTTCAAACCACATTCCCCATTTTATCTGTGTCACTACCTTTAGTTTCATCTTCATGTATGACAAGTTTTTCTGTCATTAGCGAAAGACCCCCTCAAAGAAAATCTCGTGGTGTAAATTTCTCGAGTTGATATGTTTTTGCTGCAGGGGGTATGTTCATGAATGCTTGGCGATGAATACCCGTCAAAACTTCTCTTTTCTTCCAATGCCTTCTCATAACCTAATGGCCCAATTAGGGAGATACGGTAAATGTTAAAAATATTTAATAACAACAAAAAGCTGAATGTTCATATCAATTAATATGAAATGTACTCTTCTCGATTGCTTTTATATTTGATGACTTTGATTACTATCCGTGTGAAAATTTAATTTTTAAAAACTCAGTATTTTTGCACGACATGTGTTGTTAATCTCGCGTATTTTACGAGACTTTGATGTTGGTTAGCAAGGTATTTCGACTTGAAAAGAAACACATAAGTTGGGATAGATTATTTAAGTTTTTTTGTAATATTTCAACAGTTTCATTTTTTATGGGGTATGTGTTTGGGCGTCGCGAATAGAACTGAAGTGCCCAGTGGGAGGTGGTAAGTGTTAAACTGGTTTGTGATGGCTCAAGTGGAGACTGATAAAATATTCCAACTGAAACCGTACATCAGTATGCCTTAATGGTGTGGTTCGAATATTTGTCACTTAGGATTATAATTAAAAAACTCAAATTTTCTTGGAAATTATGAACGACGACAGATAAAAATAACGAATGGTTAATAGTAGCCGTAAATTCATCGAACAGTCAAAAAGCCTTTTCGCAGAATCGAGAATTGAACGACGACTGATAAATAGAGATTATTACCATTATGTGGATGTACAAAATATGTATCCGAGTCGAGCTCCGGATTCTAAGGGTAGATCACGACTCGCCTTCGACTCGTCGTGATCTGCCCTTAGAACCCGGAGCTCGACTCGGATACATATTTTGTACATCCACATAATGGTAATAATCATTTTATCTTACAATATATTGGGGATTAGTCAAGAATGTAGACGAATAAAAAACGAACTATTTATTCGTACGGATGAACAAACAGAAAAAAATGGAACTCTCGCGAAAGGAACGTGCTTGTATCCGACCCCTGATACAAACATCTGTATCAGGGGGTCGGATACACGACAGTTGCGGAGTTAATACAGACAAAATCCATGTTGATTGTAAGATTAAAATTACGAACGGTTAATAGCAGTGGTAAATTTGTCAGGCGGTCAAAAAAACTTTCCGCAGAATTGACGACTATGAGTCCGTTTGTGTTTCGCAATTTTCTCGTGTTGCGCGCCGACGAATGATTTTGATTACCCAGTAAGAGATGGAAATTTAGGCCACATTGCGATTACAGTTTTACCGCACTGGCTGTAGGAAGGGGAAATGTACCATTCCGTCCGACGCCAACGAGAGAGGGAGAGAGAGAGAGAGGGGGGGGGGGACTGGGGAGAGGAAGTATCAGCTTATTTCAGAGGTCACAACTGTACTGTAGCTGTCATAAATCTAATAGACCAGTACGTATTTCAGTGTTCGAAAATGTCTGTTTGTCATGCGAAAAATCACCCAAGATTTGCTAAAGAATGGATTTCCCTTTTTTGGAAGCAACATGAATAGAACGTAATTAAGGGCTTCGTAAAATGTGATTAATGAAATTAGAATTATGTGTTGCCCTTCATTGCACACCCACTTGCACCCTTTTATTATTTTTTTGTAATTTGTTAAATCTATTGGGAGAGACGTTGATATAGGCTGTACCTGTTCGTCAAACCCTATTTCTATTTTGAGAAATAAAAATATGTTTAAAAAAATTACAGTTTAAGAACATAATCTTGGAATGAACCCCCAAATTAAGTGGCGGAGAAACGCTCTCAAACGTTTTGCCATATGATATATCTGCGTGTTTTGGTGAGAAGTCGTAATCGTAACTACGGATAAGGGAAAACGACAATTGATAGGAAGAACACAAATTCCAGTGACTTAGTACCCCATTCGTGAGTCTCATCAGTCGTTGTTCATTGTACGAAAGGTCTCTAATATTGATGTGGTGGCCGTGATGCGATTTCTTATTTAATTAATACGCATTTTACTCCAAATTTGTCATGTTGAGCCTCCAACCGCCCGAATTGGGCACCACATACGTCCATTAGTATGACCGACTGTGTGTGCGACAAACGTACAAGTATCGTCTCTTGAAAGGAGCAAGATGCCATCTGCAATGCTACAGCAAGACAAAATATACTCTTGTATGAATGTACATGGTTCCAAGATTATCGAATTGATATCTAATGGGCAATTCACATTACAAAATATAAACCAGGTCCCAGTACTATAAATCTTTTACAACTGTATTTTCTAGAATTGTATTTCCTAGTTATGACTTTAACTGGGTTGAAATGAACCATTAGCATTTTTAAAGGTGTCGCAATTTGCCAGTTCGCAAATTTCCATATCTTTTAAAATGCTAACGATTCGTTTTAGTCAGGTATATTAACAATTAGAAAATACAGTTCTAGAAAATACAATTGTAAAAGTTTTATAATACTAGGCAGAGGTGTATATTTAAGCGATGATTAAATTGTTATCCAGGAGTAAAGCACGAAAAAACTCTGCATTTATATATGTTTACAAAAAGATCAGTTTTTAAAGTAAAACAGCCATTTTCAGCACAGAAATGAAACGATCAAGACCTGCAAGAAGTCGTAATTGTTGGTTCTGTAGTAGGCGGTGTTGGCTGTGTCTGACCCAATAGATGCAGTTGTTGGCTCTGTTGTGGTTGTAATGTGTTTCGTTATAGCTGCTGGGGCTTTGTAGTGGTTGTTAGTGTTTTCAATGAATGTTGTTGTTGGTTCTGTAGTAGTAGTAGTAGTAGTGGGTTCTGTAGAAGCAAGTATCGCACTTATGCTTGTAATAGTTGGTTCTGCAGCTGCGTTTGTTGCACTCTAAAATCAGTTGAGTCAAAAATCAACCCCAATCACCAAATTGGGTTCATAGTCACCCATCCCAGTTAATTTGGGTTAATTTTGAACCAAACTGATATTAGAGTGTTGCTCTGTTTTGAAATTTGTTTAACCCTTTGAACACGAGAGGCCGCTTTACCGGCCCAGGGACATGGTACGCCATACTTTAATTAAGTAGTAGAATGCCTGCTAATTTAAGAGTGGGGTAGACCAATCAATATTTTCAACGTGCAGCCTTAGGACTGCACGTTGAAAATATTGATTGGTCTACCCCCAAATAATGAATATGGACTCTTCTAATTGCTGCATATGAACTGGCATGGAAGATACCACCAGGGTTCGAAGGGTTAAAATATAGCTTATTCCAATGAGTGGCAGTAAACTAAGTTTCTTGTCGTAACAACCTTACCAGTTCCCAACCATGATAATGATATAAATACCAACGACACTGTCTCTGTGTGATCATGGATAATAACGCAGATTTACTTCTGTATTATCCGAAAATACACGCATCTCGAGGGAGTAATTCTAAAAAAAACTAATCTCCGATTTTATTATTAATTTTGGATGGAAACCATTTACATAACTGAAAAATTGATCTGGGATCATTTTTTAATGTAGGATGTAGGATGCACTATAAGCCATGATTGTATCTGGTCATGTGAATTGGGTACAAGATTCCCGTTTCCAATTCAGACGTGAATGTTCCGACAGGAAAAATTGTGAGGTGGTGTGTTTCACATTACCTACACCCTTCCTCCCGACACGCCTCGGGCACCGTAAGAAAACATTTTGAATATAAAGACACAAACCGACAGAAACCAGCGTCTAACACTCACGCAGTATCCACACAGATATCCACAAAGCATCGCCATACAAAGTTAAGTATTTTGTGTCTCGAAACAAAGCCTTTGATCTGCAAGTTGATTCCAATGAGTGACGTAAAAAGGGTTATACATAACATTGTCTTTTACTAGCACATCTGCACATTTCGATGTATTTTTTATTTGAATTATTTCATTCATCAGCCTGTGGACAGACAGGGATTCGTACTCCTGCAGAGAGAGAGAGAGAGAGAGAGAGAGAGAGAGAGAGAGAGAGAGAGAGAGAGAGCACCCGTGGTTCCGCGGCAACAAATGTCGTTGTCCATAGGCACCAAATCGCCTTGCTTTCCTTTTTGGGATCTGTCCGTAGCCGTGTAGAATGCACATGGTCAACACATTCACGCTTACACAACTACTACTGTCAGATTCCAAAAAGGAAAGCAAGTTGACGGAGTATATAAGAGACTTTCTCAGATAATGCGGAGTTACTCAGTACCATTTAAATGAATGGCATATATTATTTAAATCATGATATTGCTCTTTCAAACTCCTTACACTACATGTACAACGACACTAATCGTTGATACATACATATCTGACGAAAGTGTAAACTTGAAGATATTATACCCCCTTAAAAATAATTGACAGCTAGTATAGGACTGAGATCCGGTGTGAAATTCCCTTCATCTGCCGGTCACTGTCGCACATTCCGGCATGTTCATTGCTCAAGTAAAACAGCAAAATGTCATGACCTCTTTGATAAGAGTGGTTATAGAATGACAGTTACTACCCGAACTTAACGAACAGGACATCCTGCTGTCATCGTTGTTTTTGTTTTCTCCGCTACCAAAAATAGTGGGGAGGTATTTAGGAATCACCATTCATCAATTCTGTTCGGAATTCGTCGCTGTTATGGGCTGTTTGTTTACCCACTCTTTGTGAAATTTTGACCATAGATGACCATTGGCGAAATGTGATTGTGATGTGCCTTTACTTACAAAATATACAGGTATTTTTGTCTGCCCCAGTTATAGGTATTCCAATCAATAACGACTTAATCCCCATTGAAAACATCACGATACGAACATAATATGTGGAACTACCCGTCGTAAATATACGGCTGTGGTGAGTCTTTGCCTAACACGAAAGGCAGACGACACTTGCGAATAAAATTCGTTAATAACTAATTTTTTTCATTTTTTGCGTCAAAAACATAGCTTATGACCCCCATTGGAACGAGCTCGTTGAGCTCGTTCCAATGAGGGGTCATAAGCTATGTTTTTGAGACAAAAAGTGAAAAAATAATGAAAATTGGATGTTGATTTTTGTGAACAGCGCTGGCCGGTTTTGGCCGTTACGTTGGGTAAAGTGTTAAAACGTCATCTAAATGTCGATCAAATCAAGTCTTGGTTGAGCAAGATTTCTAGCGTTGGTTCACAGAAAAGGAATCTTCATGAAGTTGTTCACATTCAATCGTCCGGAATATACCATTTGGTAGGAAAAGCGAACCTTCCAACCAACTGAAATATCCCACACGAGTGAATTTAAACAAAGGCGTTGACCTTTTTGAGGGCTATAAATTTTAATGTTTTCCCTGTTTGATAAGGCATTTTACTGAAAGGCGATTACTACCCAAACTTAAAGAACTCAACGAACAGGGCCTACTGCTATCATCGGTGCTTCGTTTTTCTTCGCTTCCAAAAAGGGGAGGTCTTTATGAATCATCAGTCTGTTTGTCTGTTACACATCCATCAGACTGTTTGTCAGTGAGGCCATCTGTCCGCAAGCTTGACACCGCACCTCCTCTTACAATGCTTGTTAGATTTTGACATAACTTTCAACAAATTAACAATATGATGTGTAGCGATACATTAAATTACCATGTCTCGGTCTGACGTTTTTTCCCCAGATTTATGGATGTGTGTTTTTTGGAGCTTGGTTTGAACCTTTCAATAGCATTTCCTTCCACATGTCAACGTGTTCTGACAAAGGGCACGGGCTCGGCCATCGTCTCTTTGGGAGGAAGCATTTCAAAGTGGGGAGCACGGCCACACAAGGGTACTCACACACTGACATATATTACTGGTGGCCCATGTGGCTTACGGACATGGGACACAACACAAAACTATATATTTGGCACTCATGCAACTACACAATGAGAAAACTGCACATTTCTGCCTCCATATTTAACACATTTTCCCATCGATATGTGATAAAAGAAGACGATAGAGATTCTGGCACATCTTCTTCCCCAATGGTTTTACTCAATGCCTGTATATGCTACTATCTCCCCATCCACATTCTTTTCCCAGCACTTACCCATAGCCCTTTCTACTAGTTATGTATAATTTTGTGTGAAAAGAAAATGTACCCCCCCCCCCCACCCCCACGAGTAGGCAACAAAGTAATTACGAAATTGCCAAGGAGGGTCGGTAATAATTTACCCTAGGGCCCTACCCTACCCCTATACTTAGAGGAGAGACTAGCTCATTCCCCAGCCGACAAAAGTGCGTTCAGGGCATCAGCCCAGCTTTCAAGCCACCAGTCCAATTCTGTAAGAAATTCGACACTGTTATAGCCTGGAACCAGTCTAACCCTCAAATAGGCCTTCACCGATTTTTAGATTCATTCGTCTGGAATATTTCAGTTGGTTGAAAAAAGCGAACGAACATTTCGCTTTTCCGACCAACTGGTATATTCCCTGCGACTGAATCTTAAAAGCTTCAAAACAATTCATTTTCTGTAAATCAAACCTAGAAATTTTGCTCAATCGAGACTTGATTTTATCGACATTTTGATCACTTTACAAACGGAAATGAGGATTCACCACAGTCGCAGTTTTATGATTACGCCGTGTATAGTTCCACAAAAATGCGAATATCTAGATGTTTGCAATGTGAATTAAATACTATTGATTGGTATATTTGTAACTGTGGCAGAAAAGAATATCTGCATATCTTTGTTAGTGAATACATATCACGTTACATCAACTCTCGTCTGCGCAAATTTCCACCAAAATCTGAAAAAAACTGGGTAAACAAACAGCCCATAATAGTGTCGAGTTTCGATTGAACAATTAGCTTTGATTCACAAAAAAAGAATCTTTATGAAGTTTTTTCAGATCCAATCGTCCGAAATATATCTGTTGGTCGGAAACGCAAACCGTAGATTCGCTTTTCTATCCAACTGAAATATTCCTGCTGAGTGAATTTAGATATAGGCGATGACATATTTGAGGCTAAACTGGTTCCAGGCCATACCAGCGTCAAATGTCTAACATGATTAGATTGGTGTCCTGAGAGCGTGGAGCTAAACACCACGTTACTTGACCAGTGTTCGCCAACAGAGGGCATGGACTCATTCTAGTGGCTTCCCTCCTTTTTGATATTGTCCTAGTGCAGAATTTCAAAGTTTCAACAATCTAGATATCATTTTTGTGAATCAGTGTTCAACATGTTCAAAGCAAACAGATCTGCATAGCGTGGGGGCAATGCTTGCGCTGACAGATAAGAACAAATGACATTGTGCCTGAGGATGTTTCATAACTTCACCGTTACACGTGCACTCAAAGCATTCTTACTGACTTATCCTTACAATGAAAATTAGTGGTTCGTTTTGGAGGAGTGTGTGTGTGTCTGGCATGTGTGCCACTCATTTTGGCCATACGGTCTCAACGGGGATATAAATTTCGTTTCTTTGTTTTAACACATCACCCAACCCGAACAGCAAACGACAGTTGCATAAAAACGTACCTTACAACCACTCATTGGAAAGTGCTCAACCCGCTTGTTCCATTGAGGTGTCATCAACTTTGTTTTTGAAACCAAAATTTAAAAACAATAGGCGAAGTAAGATGAATGGTTTGATTCAGGTTCCATGCAATAGAAAAATATGGTCGGTAGGTCGCAATATTTTTTTTTTAATACTTTATTTTCTTATATAGTCGCTTAAATTTTATTCAGACAACGCAAAGGCCAACACAGCTCAGTGCTATTTGCAAAAAAAAAAAAATATCGCGCCATTGGAATTTTATTATATTTTTATTTTCTTGTCTCAAAAACATAGCTTTTGAACTCACATTGGAACGAGCTCGCTGAGCTTGTTCCAATGAGGAGTCATGGATTATGTTTTTGAGGCAAAGATTGAAAACTTGTTAATTCAAGAAACGTGTTTAGTATCGTCTGCTTTTTGGGTTAGGTGAAGATTTGTTTACAACGAAAATATTTCAACGTTTTCGTCAGTAGTATAGCATGTGCCCGAACGAACGTCCCTCATTGGCAGGACCCCGGGCAGGACCCCGGAAGTGACGTCATATCACGTTACCCAGTGGCGCCATGTTTGATTGTCATGGTAACCCGCATGAGCGGCCATCTTGTGACGTCATCTCCATAGTGATACGTGATGTGGGTGCGCAGGCGCAGCGCGTGTTGTTAGGGTGATACGTGTTTCCGTCGTCCATTTTGTATACTGGAGGCCGCCATCTTGGTTTCTATGGTAGCACGAGGCTGCTATGTGACCCAAATGCTTACAACAAGACAGGGGTATGTTCGGAGGGTATGTTCGATTGAACAGGAGTAATTTCCCGATTCGTAGAATTACCCAAATAAACCCAACAAGTTTTACTATTTCGAATTCTTTCAGAATTCTCTGCTTCTATCTATATATGTAATAGTTTTGTCTACCTAGGCATGTTCCTTTGTTCTGGAGTATACTTCAGTAGAGTAGAAGAGCCTATCCTAATCCCAAACGCATATTAATTTCGAACGTTCGAGTCGAACATGAAACTTGTAAGTCAAGACAATGGTGGCAAGACTTGAATTTCAATCGCAATTGCTTTCAATAACACAGATTCTCCTAGGTTTTGTTGGATTTGCATCTTGAAAATAGTCGTTAATTGTTATTTTGCGATTGTTCAGCGCGGTTCAAAAAGACCTCGAATGGAATGTTTGTCAACGGAGTTTAATGAGGAGACACTCGTGTTTATGTTCTGTGCTTTAGTTCTATATTTATTTATAGGGCACTTGGTAGAAAATATCCGTTCACGTGAGCCTCGTTTGAAACTGGCATGATAACGATTTGTAAACTTGACACTCTTGTTTTCCGGAGAGCTGGATTTGATGGGTAAACTACAGTGGTATTGAGGGGCTATTTGTGGTAGTCATATAATAAAGATTGTTATCTCTTTTGTCCTAATACAGGCCATATGTGATTCATGACAAGCCGTAGGATCCCAAAATTCGTTAGAGAAATGCTCGAATCGAATGACCACTGGTGCGACTCGACGACTCATCTGAATATTTGGAAAGCGCTGAAAACCCATTTTTTGGAGACTAGCCAGTAGGGGCTGTTGTTGTGCGGAGTAGTGGTGACGAATGTTGTGGGGTGAACTATTCGAGAAAACACTATCTTGCACAACTAACTTGAGACCCTTTGCTACCTTGCCACCCTCTTCAAAAACAAGTAGCAAAACATGTCTTTATTATGGCATTCAGAGAAGCTCATTAAAACATTCATCGAAACTGAAAGTCGAATTGTAATCTTGAGCAAACTTTTTCTTTCTTTTGTCGTCAGACGTGGATTTTCGGGCAATTAGCCTGAAGCTGCACTGATTACATTTGGCACACTTATTTACGATTATGCATACTCAAGATAGATACGTACCTTTTGGATTTTCAACCTTTATCCAAAACAAAACCCAATTTGCGTATATTTCTTACACTTTAAATATCAACTCCTGTATCCAGGCTCCCTCTTTCAGATTCTGTTAATATCATCTCCAACACAAAACTTATCTGAAAATGTCCTACTGACCGGGGGAATTGTCAATGGTTATGGCTGGACTCTGGGATGAATGAATTAATAGGGTGGTCAAAAAAAATTAAATGGCTCAGATTTTTGTGAAATTGTTGTATCTTGTAGAGCAGAGAAACTTTGATGATGACCCCCCCCCCCCATCCCCCCCCACCCCCGAAACTACACAACGTTATAAGTTATTGTGATGAACTGATGGTAGCATGGTCCAAGGTTTGCGGCTCGGAGCGAACGTACGCGTCTGTCAATACGGACAGGCTTTACCCCCCCCCCCCTCCCATTTGATGACAACCCTACCCCCAAACTACACAACATTATAAGTTATTGTGATGAATTGATGGCATCATGGTCCGAGATTTGTGGTTCGGAGCTTACGTACGTGTCGAGGTTGAACATAAGCACCGAGCCGCAAACTTCAGACCATGTTTCCGCCAATTCATCGCAATAACGTATATATTCCTATAAGACCCTACCCATAGCCCAAAACCCACATCGTGAAATGAACAAGGTAACTTTTGATAATCACAAGTTTAGTAAATAAACCTCTCGTGTACCCACGACGTCACTGAACAAATAAACAATAAATCAGATAGAGGTCGAGACCATTCCATCTCAGTTCGCATCGTAAATTGATTTGTACTTTAAAACCCTTTGAACCATAACGGCCGTTTTTCCGGCCATTATAGGCCTATAGGATGGCTGTTCAGAAAATGGGGGGGGGGGGGGGGGGGTAGGGGGAGACCAATCAATATTTTTTAAGGGCTGCACATTGGAAATATTGATTGGTTTATCCCAAATAATGAATATGGACTCTTCTAATTGCTGCCATTGAACTGGCATGGAAGATACCACTAGCGTTCAAAGGGTTTTAAACAACACTTCAACCTGATACGACAAGTTCAATTCATGTTTATGATGATGTTGAGATTTTGTATTTTGCATCCGCTGAACACTGGAGCTTTTACTCTGCTGTGTGAAGTTATTGGGTCTGCCTCATTTTCAAATATTTCGTGTGGTGACGATACAAGGTAACAAACGCTACTGGAGACGTGAACAGAAAAAAACCCATGCGAGCTCTCATCCAATCTGATATCACACGCGGAATAGCTGGTGGCGTGCATTTTCATTTTGTCCACACTGTCGCTATGACGTTCCTGCCGATCTAGGTTCTTAAAACGTCACTGCATAAAGTTAAAGTGAAGAGTACTCTCAGTACACATGATCCTCAACAACGAGTTGAAAAATTTTGAAAATCCATCTCCAAATATCGGAGATATGACTTCAAAACCGACAGGCAGTACCCCTCCTATTTGGCTATGACGTTAATGTCAATCGAGGGTCGGAAAAGTGAGTGGCCTTTTCTCCATGCCCCCCCCCCCCCCCCCCCAAGTGAAGACCTAGATCCGCCCCTGACGAGCTGGTTCGGAGGAAGGAATAGGAGTAATTTGGAGACAAAACTCATGACACTGACCCCTGTAATTTGTATTATGCCAGGTATCGAGTCGAATTAACGAGTAAGTAAGTAAGTAAATTTTATTCAACAGAATACAATCATTATGGTTCAAAATGTTTTACATTAATTGTTTGTGAAAGTAATTATATTCTGTTGGGATACAGCATGGCCAGATTGGCCATCTTCCTGCTGACCCCATTATTATAAACATAAAGCATGAAACATGGATGTCAGGAGAGAAGTTATGTCATCAACGTATAGTTCTCAGAGGAAAAAAATATGATCTGAGGCTTGTCTTGTTTTTATATGGATCTACCTACGTCTTTAACTTCAAAATTTCTTCCGAGACCGAGCAGTTCCACCCCACTCAACACAACAACAGAAAAAATTGAACTCCTAACCACTGATATGAGTAGCTTCTTGAATCAAGCATAATGCCATGCATAATTATCCTAAAACATCTAGTTTGTATTTATTTATTTATTTATTTATTTATTGGTGTTTAAGGTCACATACTTATGCACGATGGCACATCGAGATCGTGACAATTTTACGGGTGGAGGAAGCCGGAGTACCCGGAGAGAACCACCGAGCATCGACGAGCAACTGTCCGCTCCTCAACATTCTATCTCTGTTCAAGCTCCACTCAAGCAGGGTTACAGTGGTTGAAGACATGTGCACCATCGACGTGCAGTACGCTTTAGTACACGGCGCCATCGTGCCCCCAGGTAGGCAACTGGGATAAAGTGCCTTGCCCAAGGACACAACGCGGGTCGTCCCGGACGGGGATCGAACTCGGGATCTCGAGCATCTAGTTTGGATATGAAGCTAATTAGACAGTGATTAATATTACGTAATTAATATTTGTCATTTTGAGTCGTATTTGTCAGTGCAAAGGGACTCAAAATCTTGTGTTTACTTGATGACTTTACATTGCTGCGAGCTATTCTAGTGTCAATCTCGATTTGTTATGTGTGTGTGTTACCGCAGGTATTCCATCATTAGATATTTAGTCTGTCACTGAATCTTTTTTAATCTTAACAAAAACATCAAACGATGATTTGTGTTGTTTTGCGAGTGGTTATCCATCCAAAACGAAGCTAGATGTTTTTGGTTAGCAGGAAGGTTGCCACAGAGGGAGGGGGAAGGGAGGGTCTCACCATTCCATCATTCGTCGAATTTACAATAATTGGAAACCTAAACCCCTTAATTGGAGTTCGTTTCAGAGAGGCCGCTGGTAGAATATTTCCAAATGTCCATGTCTGCAATGTGGCCTAACTGGGGGTTTTTAGACTACAAAGTGGTAAAAGTCCTCCAAATATTGATTAAAAAGTAGTAAAAATCACTCAAATATTGATTTGTAGTTGGAATTCGTGACTATCAAGACACTCGGTTGGATAATGCACAATCCAGTGGGGATAAAAAATGGAATTCCGCATCTCAGCCTTTTACCGAACGAATCGGCCGCATCCGCCCTCGGAATTTATAAATTCAGCAGCTGAAAAAGAAAAAAATTCAACAAAGTCATATTATGTAATCCCTCATTGGAACGAGCTAGGAATACTTGATATGGTTTTGTTGAAACTGTTTGAACAATTTAAAAAACAAATAATTAAAACAAAACAAATTGATGTCGTGTGAGCTAGGTAAAGGGTTAAAATCTGTAGGTGGGGAAATTTTAACTCGTTGGCTGCGGGAGGAGGGGGGGGGGGGAGAGCTTTTGATGCAGTTTCCCATTTGTTGTAAATTATATAGTAGTAGACGGAATTTTTCCTCCCGGGAGTGGGTGGAACAAAAGTGGAACCCCCCCCCCCCCCATCGAGATCCCTTAGAAAGGTCCCTGGTGATTCTATGTTTTCTTATATTTGAAAATGGGGCAGAGCCCAGAAGGTTTCCTAAAATGTTCAGAAATAACTGTATTATTGCAGTAACACAGATGATTACAACTCTGAGTTGATCTGGGTCGTCGAGACAAGATCAAACCAGAGGTCCAATTGGTGTCCTGCTTGATCCGGCTGATCAAGTCTCGACAATGAGACGGAACATGACAACTCATATTGATTGACTTCTGTAATAATTTATTTATCATATGCCGGGCTTAAAATCCTTACGAGAATCCGAATCGATTCGTGCAAATGATTCTCCCAAGGAATACGATGAGAGTCAAATTTTATTCTCGTAAAATGTTTATTATTCCCCCGACCTCCGAAGGAGAATTCGGGTGTATCTGGTGAGTCCGTCCGTCCTTCCGTCCATACAAACGTTTGGCATTACAATTTCAAAGCCATCGGTTGGATTTGGATCTCCTTTGGTATGTTGATAGACCCGCATGGGGGAACGGATATGCATTAGGAACGGATTCCGTCCAATAATTTTTCCCAGAGTTATGGACCATTTTGACTCTTTCACCTTAGAAATCTTTGCTGTTTACACTCCTTCGACTTAGATTTTGTTCTGTCTCACGGTACCATTGAGGCTACTTCGAACATGCCTGCGGTCGTGGGCTGTGGCCTACGCTTTGCGTAGCCCTTGTATGATTGTTGTTATAAATTCTGAAAGTGCCATCAAAGGTCTACTAAAGAAGAATTCTACTTATAATTTGCTCTATCATAATAAGTTGACATTTGAATTTAGCAGCAGTGTCTAGTGGAGTCTTGGCTGCCTACTCAGGCAGCCAAGACTCCACTAGAAACTACTGCCAAGGTACTGCAATTTCCATGAGCAAGACCACAAAAAACTCAACAAAACTGTGACTACGTCCACAGGGGTTACATTCTAGTAAATATGAAGTTTGAGTTTTACTATGGACTGTGGAATATGTGTTGGTTACACTCACGACACATTATTAAGAACTGAAAATTGATTCCAGCAGCAGGATTCGCGTGAATCAAAACCGATTCTACTGAAAAAGGGACGGCTTTTAAGGCCTGTATATCAGAGTGGATGTCTAAAAGCTGGATTCGTCGCCTGAAATGTAAACAAAAAAGAAATTATGAATGTTTGTGCAGAATGTTCTGCGCAAATGCACTAGTGTTTTTACTTTGGGTTTGTAAATTGTCGCCTCGAAAAATCTTTGCACGTTAGTGACCTAACATGAACCACCGGTCAAATAGGAATGGTATGGATTTGGAAACGTTAAGACTCTCGTTTTCCGGCGAGCCAGAATTATTGGTGAGCAAACAATAATACTGGGGATCTATTTGTAGTAGTCATGTAATAAAAATGATTATATGACTCCAAGTGGCACGTGCAAAGACTCACCGTGGAATAGTTGCAACATGGCTAAATAACTGGAGCTCCGAATTGTCGAGGACAGACAATGAACTTGAAGAAGCGACAACAGAAAAACGCTGGAACAAACTTCTTCTATACAATACCACACACACTCTACTTGCACGCGGACCTGCAGTCATATATCTTTTTGATTTCGACTTTCGTTTGACGAAAGAAATTGTGGAAGGGATGCGGCTTCCTTTTGTGATCTATGTTGGGAATCACGTAAATTGTCAAGGTGGTTCTCGAGTACATCTATATTGTGACGTCATTTCCATGTTGATACGCACGTGGAAGAGATGCTGTCAGTGAGACGCGTTTGATAGCGGCCATTAGGAAGGCACATTCGTTTTCTAAGGCTCGAAATGGGTGCCTTTGATAGCACATGTGGATATTTATGTGCTAGCAGTTTCTGTACTCCATTTTCTTTGAACATGGGTACTTTGACCTGTTCGTGCTTCTTTTCAGATTCCTTTTTTAAATCCAGGCACCGAGTTGTTTTACACCGTGTCGTGTCTGGGGACGCCACGTTCACGTTGCCTTTCTGATGTGTCAATCGGTTCTAGTTGAGATTGTTGGTTGGTTGAGTTTCCCAACATTTCCAACGGTACAGATCACATTGGGTTTGGATGTTTACGGTTGAAGGAGACAAAAGCTTTTGGGTATAATTGTTGGACCCTCTCCTACTTACTCGTCAGATTTTGAGCAGTTTTGACGCACACCTTCAAAGTGATGTATGCCTCAGTAATCTGTGTCACTGTGCTCCACTTGTGCAATTACTGGACTCCCACGCTCCTTTTAGCTGAGTAATTTCGGATTTTATCAATCCTCTTGTCCATCTGTCCCAGGCCCCATTCCGCCTACCCCAACCTTTTCCTTTCATTCATCTGCCTAAGTTTTACGTCAGTATGTTACAAGACACAAAACGTTCAGCTAACAAATCGGTATTCTCGCTCAGGTCAGAAGACTATCTTTCATCACAAAGTCACTAGTCTTGTTCAGATGGGAAACGGTGTAATAAGACAGAACACAACGAGGGTGGGGTGAAATTCAGGAAAAACTCCACTAAGGGTCGTTGATTCCTATCCCCCCGTTTTCTATACGAGTTGTGCTCTGTAATTATACCTCGATTAACCTTGGAGTTTGGTGAATGAAGCGGGTATTTTAAGAAAAAAGATTACCCTCAGCGGTATGTTTACTTTTGCTTGCTTGACAGTGTTATGCGTTGAATCATTTCATTCACTCCACAACGCCAGTCAGATATCCAATCAGATGCATTCTTAACCCTTCACCCAACGTAACGTTAAAAACCGGCCAGCGCTGTTCACAAAAATCACTGTTCAATTTTCATTATTTTTTCATTTTTGTCTCGAAAACATAGCTTATGACCCCTTATTGGAACGAGCTCGTTGAGCTCGTTCCAATGAGGTGCCATAGGCCATGTTTTATACGCAAAAAAGGAAAAAAATTAATCCTTCATAAACCTCTGCACAGCTAAAATACTTGTTTGTTGTTTGAAAAAGAACAGTTCTGAACTGCCGAACAAAAGCTGCTGATCAGAGCATGTTATGTTTAAATCCTGACGAGCACGAACCATGTCATCTGGAATTGTGCTGTGAAATTCTGAAGAGCACGGAACATGAAACAGGAATCTAAATCCCGAACAAATACAGTACAGCCGCCGTGCACTGGTCATTTTTCACGGGTGGGCAGTATTAGATTCCAAACACTAATTATAGGAAAAATCATCAAAAATATACAACCCGGTGCTTCATTAATTAAAATTTTGCTGATGATGATTTGTATTACCTGGAAAACGCATACGCTGATATTACTGCCCACAGATGGATTTCGATCAGTCTACGGAGACTGTACTGTACCCACGTCCATCGAACAGAGCCCCAAACACACGTGATCAAGTGTGTAGCAATATGCCACCTTTAAAATTCAATATGGCGGCTTCCATCATTACAAACACCCACTTCCGAGCGGGTCATATTGAGAATGACAATGACATCACAACACTACCTGACATAACAACGCACATGTTATTCATCCTGCGCCGCAATAAAACGTTACACAGTTCTCTACCTCCTGCAGCAAACGTCAATGAAATATATACTCTAACCGTCTTCAGTTTTAATATAAATAATTTTACTTTTTTATTTTATTTATATTGAAAAGAGTAACCTCTCGATTTGCTGATAATATACTGAGGACTTACAACTGATGAGTTCACCTGTTGTTTATAAAAAAAATGAACATGCTGTTCTGGTAAATAACATGAAATTAGACGTCAGTGGAAAATCAATACAGATAACCACTTATGAAAAGATTGGGATTGCCTCAGGCATGTGCGCCACGGGCAAAAGGGCTGGGAATTCTGGGTGGGGGATTTTCTTTGGAAAAGGATCTGAATACTTCTGTTACATATGGTATGGAGATCCACGCGGCGGAAGAGCTCCAACAGTATTACGTCATTTACGCATGGAATAGAAACAAGTGAATTTCGAGTGAAAATATGACATCCCTGGTCTTGCCTGACCCTTCTCAGCGTGATCCCTCATTGGACCCCTTATTGGAACGTGCAGAGCCATATCGTGCCAATGGGGTGTTATTACCAGTGTTTTTAGATAAGAAAATAACACACACAAAACAAATTAATAAATAGCGATTTTTTGTTAACCGCGCAGGCCGGTGTGACAGGAATGATAGTCCGTAGGAAAATTAGTCCCTCTGGACTATTATTCCGCGGAATTCTAGTCCTAGGTCTAACATTCCTAGGAATAGTAGTCCGGCGGACTACTATTCCTAGGAATGTTAGACCTAGGACTATAATTCCGCGTAATAATAGTCCAGAGGGACTAACGTTCCTACGGACTATCATTCCTGTCACACCGGTATTGGACGTTGGGTAAAGGGCTAAAGGGCTATAGGGCTATTGTTCAACAATATGCAGTGTACTTAGAATTGGGATCCTGATGGCTAGTGAGATTCTTCTTCGATTTGTTCGATATATATATAATATACCCATAGTAGCTTGGTATGCCAAATGTTCACCACGAGTGGTGAAGTGGTCTTAACCACGAGCCTTTGGCGCACAGTTAACACCACTTCACCACGAATGGTGAACATTTGGTACACTAAGCTACTTTGGGTATATTTTATTTATACCATGATCGTCAAATTAATAAGAAGAGTTTAAATGTTAAACAAAATTGAAGGAAAATACCTACTTCGCCAGCTGACTTCACACGAAAATTTAATTACTAAAACATGACCCCAGCCTCTAATACAATATCTAATCACGCTATACAAATTAATGTCCACCCATTCGATCAACAATGAACTTTTTATGAAATATTAACTCTCATTAATTTTCTACATTGACCACTGGCTAACAATATTCGATTTAAAACTGCCATTTCCGTTTATGTATTGATGATCCCTCTATAAATGTCCAGTCTGAAGTAATGATTTCCAAACAAATAATCTATACAGTGGACGGGGCAGTTTCTGAAGCTTTAAAATTCGACCCTTGAGTGGGACAGGGTGCCATCTGCAATGCTTTAGCACTGTAGATGGCACATTGTTCCTCTCAAGGGACGACATATATATAATTTCAATACCACTGAGTGTCACATTGCAATTTATGATACTTTATAAATACCCGGTCTTAACTCATGTCCAGAGTCGAATGCCGTTTTGATACCCCTACCCCCCCCCCCCCCCCCCCTTGTCCTCGGATGCTTCCGACGCTCTTGACCTTGAGGATTGAATACAGATAATAGAAAATGACAACTGAAGTGGCAGGGGCGGAGAGAAAAGTGGAGGGGCAGAAATTTACAATGCTACCATGCTTCGACCCAGTGTGAGAAAGATTACAATCGTATATCGATATATTACCATGACTCGCTGAAGTCTCTCGTTTAGATGAATATGCCGCTGCGTGGTCACTGTCTTGTCTGTTTCTTCTACTTCAGCCATCTTCCAACCCAAAACCAGCCTTCGGGTTGGAAGATATCTGAAGTAGAAGAAACGGACCGACGTGACCGAAAGTGGGATTCTTTGGCTAAATATTGTTTGGATTTGCAAATAATGTTACAGGGATGTCTGTATATTGACACGGTGGCATGTGCCCATTTTAACTCATCGTGTAACTGCGAAACATATCTGTGAAAAAAAGTGGAGCCTCCTCTCCCCCCCCCCCCCCCACCCCACCCCGCACCCGGCTCTGCCGCCACTGTGAAGTGGTGAGAATTCAATCAACCAAGAAAAAAACAGTAGAAGAACAAAAATAGTTCAATTTCAAATTTTATATTTTTGTGCTAAAGGGTGAAGATCACTACGGGGACTGATATTCTAAAGTTTGTGGCATGATGGGGAGAATGCCTTCTTTCCTGAGACAATGATAATTACTGGTGGGTGAGAAATCTGTGGTTTACGTTTGCGTGATGTCGTTATAGTCGTGTTAAAGTTGTGTTGAGAAAAGATGTATCTTAAGGCTACCGGACTGACCAAAGTCATTTCTTGGTTTGCATGCAACGTGAAGACTAGCTGGGGAAACTGTTAATAAAACATTTAGTCACTCAGAATCAGAATAAGGAAACTTAGGAAATGATAGACTATGGCTATAGCAATAAATGTAGTATAAATATAAGGTGTGCGACACAATTTCGTATCCCAGAAGTGTGATGAATTATTTAACCAACGAGTGTTGGTAAGTGCAGAGGCGGCGGGAGCTCCAAAAAGTGGAGGGGTCACACCTTTCTGGGTACCGCAAGATGTAGGATGGAAAATATTTTTTCTAAGGTGGGGGTGTCAATGGTGGCGGGGCGGTGTATTCAGCGCAAAATATATAAATTCACATACGCTTCCCCTCACCCTTGAAGCCACTCTATTTAACTGGTAGAGTGCTGATTTTTTTTTTGGTTGTCAAAATTTTGTTCACATGTTATTGCCTTGTTACAATTTATGGGAGAGTGCCCATAGGGCACTCTCCCATAAATTGTAACAGGGCAAATCCACTTAGACTAAATAATATAAAATCAAAATCAATTGAAGCACACCTACAGAATATGAAGTCTTTAAGCTGTTGTACCTGCAGTTCAGGATAAAGCCCAATAATGGGCTTCCAGCACTCAACCAGTTAAGACACTAAGATTTTTTATTTTGTTTTGTTGTTACTTAACCCCTAGAATCCTGGTGGTATCCTCCATATCAATTCAATGGCAGCAATTGGAAGAGGCCATACTCATTATCTGTGGGCAGACCAATTAATATTTTCAACGTACAGTCTCAGGGCTGCAGTTTGAAAATCTTGATTGTCTTCCCCATAAATTCACTTACCAGCTATCATACTTATTGAATGTATAAAGTGTCGGATTCTCGTGTTCCAATGGCTAATCATAACTTTGAAACCGTTCTTTGAAATATAACGCTCCATTTGGAGCTTTCTATTTTTATTCAATAAAATTTGAATATCAATGTGGTCATGTATATATAGGTGATGTGTAGTGACCGTAGGGATTGTGCATGTTATGTCGGAAGAATGTCGACATGGTACCTATAATTTTGAAAAACGTGAGGGTGGGGGGGCATGTGCCACCCGGCCCCGTCGCCTCTGGGTGAGTGTGTTAAATAATTATCGCTACATATTTGTTATATTTATCCCAGAGCGGTTTTTCTGATGATTTTTTTTTCTGCATCGGAAGAAATTAACATTTATAATACAAATTTTAATCCTTCATCCAACATGTATAGGAGACAAGACTTGCAAAAAGATTTTTTAAAAACTTGAATAACGTAAATTTTTCATTTTTGCTCTCAAAAACACAGCTTACGAGCCCTAAATGGATGGGGCTCAATCTACTCGTTCCAACTGGGGTTATAAGTAGTGTCTTTGATACAAAACCTGATTAAAACCCTTTAACCAACGAATCGCCCACATCCGCCCGCGTAATATGCAAATTCTGCAGCTCAAAAAATGTTATTTTTCAAAAATTTCAACAAAACCATATTATGTGACCCCTCTTTGGAACGAGCTCGTCGAGCTCGTTCCAGTGAGAGGTCACATGGTATGGTTTTGTTAAAATTTTTTGAAAGGTTTTAAAAAATGATATTTAAATTAATAAATTTTGATATTGTCTGCATTGGGTAAAGGGTTAAGATATGTTGACTTCGTTCAAATGATAAGTCGTGAGCTGTGTTTATGAGACAGAATATTGAAAAAAATAATCAGATTCGAATGACAATTTTTGAGATCAGCGCTAGCCCTATTTTTCTGTTACGTTGAGTAATGGAATAAAGCGGGGGCGCGGTAGCTCAGTTTGTAGAGGTGCAGGCTGCAAGCCGAGAGGTCCTCGGTTCGAATCCCACCTGCGGCAACCGCGTTGTGTCCTTGGACAAGACACTTCACCCCGATTGCCTACATGGGGGCACGATGACGCTGTGCACTGCGGCGTACTGCACGTCGATGGTGCGCATGTCTACAACCAATCTATCCCTGCATGTGCTGCGGTGCAGAGTTCAGAGTTACGATGTTGGAGAGCTGACAGCTACTCGTCGTTGCCCGGTGGTTCTCTCCGGGTACTCCGGCTTCCTCCACTCGTAAAACTGTCACGGTCGCGATTAGCCATTGTGCATAAGTATGTGACCTTAAACACCAATAAATAATAACAATAAATAATAATGGAATAAAGCTCATTGTTTTTCCGTAATCCGGAACCATTGTTCATAACGTCCTTATGAAAGTACCATAGTTATATAATATTTTTCAGTGTTAAACTTACGGAGAAAATTTATTACCCTTGTTCAAGAACAAAGAAAGCAAAACGTTATATTGGGCTTGTTAGCGACATAATTGTTGGGTATTTTGGGGTTAGGTAGAAGCACAAGGATTGGTAAACTAACTGAATAAGGATGGATGTCTTAGAAGTTGAATAAACAATCTAATAATGACCTCTCTCCTATTTCTAGGAAATACCGGAATCAACAGACAGTGTTCCGTGACAGATGCAACGATTATGTGGGTGTTTAGAGATATTTTTCTTTATTGATACACGTGTGGTCATTCGACGCGTCGAGGCGTACATCAAACATAACTCGCGGGCCAATTGAAGAATGGAGGAGGTCATGCCCTCCATTGAAAGAAAAAGTCGGGGTAATGATGGTCATTAGAATGCATATCACGTATTAAGAGATACCAAAGGGATGAATAAAACACAATGGTAATGTGCCTATATTGTGTTGTAAGCTTGTCAGTTTATACCTCATTAGCAGCGCTGGACATCAAACTATGCGTGTGTTAATAATGTCAGAGAGTCCTTGATCATTTTTACGGATGAATACATTAAGGATATCTACGCTGGGTGTGGACCTGAAAGTTTTATTTTTCACGAGCGCTTGCGTGAGTGAAAAATAATACATTCAAGTTCACACGAATGCGATAATTCCCGATATTCACTAAAACAGCGTAGATTTTCTTTTTGTTATATGCTACGTGACATTTTACTGCTCAATATTCCACCCAATTCGACTGCAAGCAGTTTCAAGACAATAACAAAAGCTGCTGATCGTTTCTTCAAGGCGACGTCATGCGTCGAAGCGTAACGCCATGCAGGAAGCTACTGAAAAAAATCGTCGTTTGGACCTGAAAATATTATTTTTCTCTCGCGCAAGCGCTCGTGAAAAATAAAACTTTCAAGTCAACACTCTTGAAATAATTCCAGATACCGACTAAAACAGAGAAGATTTTCTGTTTTATTATATGCCACGAGACATTTTATTGCACAATATTCAGCTCAGTTCGACAAGAAATGCGTACGTTTAGAAAAATAACAAAGATCAGCTAATCGTTTCTTCAAAGCGACGTGATGCGACGTAGCGTGACGTCATTTAGGATGCTACAGAGGGATATTTCTCGATATCCATCGAGTCGATGGATATCGAGAAATATTTTTTAGATAATTTACGATAATTCGCAGGCTGGCATATAATAAATGCTTTTTATCTGATCGCTTTTTTATGAGGACTGCCAGTTTCAGATTCCATTCAAACTAATTTACGTCGTCGACTGCATAAAATATCGAATATTAAGCTCTTTGTTATAACAACGTAGCTAGCCTATCTTGTCATAACTTGAGTATGTTATTATAACAACTCAACTATCTTGTTATAACAACTTAACTATCTTGTTATAACAACTTATTATAATTTACATTGTGACGCTAATTCACTGTCGTAACTTAAAAACTGTTGCTAGTGCATTTTGAGAGCACTGCCTCATCTTCCAAAAATCTAAAAATTGTAATCATTGGCCATGTGACCTTGACCTGTGATCTACTGATGTGTGAAAGCGCCATTGATGACAAGATCTAAGAACCAACATGTAAGATGAGTTAGACGGCCGTAGAATTCACGATTTCTGCGATATCGCGTGGACATGCATGGACTACCATGATCACAAAAGTGGACAGAGAATTTCGCCTGGGGCGTGATCTAGTTGATATTCCCTGCACGCTTCCGTCTTCACCCTTTCTATAGAAAATCACTTGCAGAAAACGAAAACCCTGAATATTGAATACCGAGATGCAATTTATTTATTTTGTTTTTTGTTTCTCTTCGCAGTATTTTGTTTTCTTAATGTCGACCCACTGGTGTAGTGTGTTGCGATCGAATCACGATTTGATGGCAGCAAAGACAGCTTTTGCGATCACGGTACTGTATATAGGAATTAACTTACCACACAGAGGATACTAACTGGTATTCTGTCAGTCAATTCACGTTGGATTGGTTAACTGATGGAGTTTTGGCTTGGAGTTTTGGCCCGTACGCATGTTTTGACAGTATGCGTATCTTAACATGATATACTACTGACCCCTGCAGTATCTACGGTGTATTTTTAGAACAGTACTATAGTTGCCATAAACGGAGAGGCATTAAACCTCGTGACCTTGAGCTTGATCTGTCCGTGCAAAATTGATACGACGACTTTAGGGCCCATCTGTGTGAAAGGTATGCCGTTCTTCGCTTGACCAGTGCATGAGATATCGTGCAGACACGCATTATACAAACAAAGAATCGAATAGAGAGACATATAAAATCTGCTCCCATGCCGTCACCCAATTCTCATTACTTTCCAGTATTTGATATTGTTATTTCATCCTACACTCGAAATAAAGAAAGTGTATATTTGTGAACAGTTCCATATAACTACCACAGATGTAAACAAATGCACTTATTGCTTCTGTGCTCCTGATCTTTGACCTGTTGACCTATTAAGATAACATTGACCGGACAAACAATCTGTATGCTAAGTACAATTATTATCTCTGAGTATTGTGCGTATATACTAGGGCACAACGAAACTACGGAATTCGATCTGATTCCAAATCGTCCAGATGATACAATTTCATCGATTTCATTCGCGCTGATGCCAAACTTTTGAATAGTCGAGATGTTCTCCAAATCCTACCAAATGTCTCGATTTGAATCATTTTTCTGTCATCAGGTTTCTGTACAGGAGACCTGTTTATAGACGAAGAGTTCAAGGATGTTCCGCTTCCGAAAATACTTAGATTCTTTTCTGGAATATTCCGCGTTTTGAAAGACTTCCTCAAACAGACTAGTCACCGTTGAATACAATACTTCAGTAGAGACTGACAATACGTACGGTTGTGAAAAAGAAGAAGCAACACTGGCAACTTAACCCTTTGAACTCTCGTGGTATCTTCCATGCTAGTTCAATGACAGCAGTTGGAAGAGTCCATATTCATTATTTGGGGTAGACAATCAATATTTTCAACGTGCAGCCTCGAGGCTGCACGTTGAAAATATTGATTGGTCTACCCCACACATTTACGGAACAGCCATCCCATTTAATGGCGGTATGGCGTATCATGTTCCTGGCCGGAAAAGCGGCCGCTTGGGTTCAAAGGGTTAAAAGGCGGTTAGAGTCAATACACTGCTTGAATCGTTTCCTGATTCGATTTGACCCAACACTGAGATTTCCGGGCCCTAGTGTAAGACCGTTACAGTAATCTTTGACCTTTGAACCTCTAAGTAGCAGACAGTTAACTAGACCTTGGGTCCAACTCGTGTAACAAACATGTCTACCCTGGCTTGAATGGTTGTGGAGATATCGCGCAGCCAAACAAACAGCCAAGCAAACAGTGAATATATGTTCACTGTTCGCTATTCTCTGTTTCGACTTTCGTCGTCGTGACTCGTGAGTAATTTCGTTGATCACGATCGAGTCGGATCGACACACCTCTCCTCATCAGTTATGTCGTTTCTCGTTTGAACGTGTAGCCCTGCGAATCATTCATTTCCGATCCGAACTGAACCTCGAATCTAATCTGGTCTATTATTCGAAATCGAATCTCGAGTTGAGTGAGGGGCGTCTTGAAGATGACCTTTTCGGAGATGGGGGTAGCTGTAAACCCGATTTGTTCCGACTGTGATGGCAAGATAAAATATTCTAGCTACATAATCAAGGTATGCCTTCTTCAGTGTAGTCGGAATATTAGCCGGTAGGGATTGTAGTTCAGAGACATGAACGTGCGCGAGAATTCCCGGCACTAGGCACTGGACCTGGCTGGCCGCTAACAACAGCCCATCGTCGACATTATTTGGAACTTTAACCCTTTGAATTCTAGTGGTATCTCCCATGTCAGTTCAATGACGGCAATTAGAAGAGTCCATGTAGGGAGCACGGTGGCCCAGTGGTAGACTGTTGGACTTCTATGTTGGAAGTCCCGAATTCGACCCCCGTCCGGAACGACCCGCGTTGTGTCCTTGGGTAAGGCACTTTATCCCGGTTCCCTACATCGGGACACGATGACGCTGTGTACTAAGGACGCGTACTGCACGCCGATGGTGCACATGTCTTCAACCGTTGTAACCATGCTTGGGCGGAGATTGAACAGAGTTAGAATGTTGGGGAGCTGACAGTTGCTAGTCGTTGCTCGGTGGTTATCTCCGAGTACTCCGGCTTCCTCCACCCGTAAAACTGTCACGGTCACGATCACGATTAGCCATTGGGCACAAGTATGTGACCTTAAACCCCAATAAATAAGTAAATAAATATAGAAGAGTCCACATTCATTATTTGGGGTAGACCAATCAATATTTTCAACGTGCAGCCTTAGGGCTGCACGTTGAAAATATTAATTAGTCTACCCCACACATTTACTGAACAGCCATCCTATTTAATGACGTTATGCCGTATCATGTTGCTGGCTGGAAAAAACGACCGATAGGGTTCAAAAGGTTAAATTTGCTTCCACCGGTGGTAGTGACTAGTGAGACTGGATTGTGGTAGCCTGGATGCAGATGCAATTTATGTTAATATAGAGGAAATTACACTTAGTCTTTTTTTTATCGTTGTTTATGTTCAGCTTCTATCTGAACAGTACGTTTTGTAGAAGCCGTAGATGACTGATACCAAGCTATATTCCTGCGAAAGGAAAGGAATTGGGCAACAGATTTCGAATCGAACCGAATAGCAACTTAAGATTCGAAATCGAATCGATTGTCGAAGCTTCGCACGGTCCAATTGTTCTTTGTGTACAATGCAGGTATAAAATTACTTTGTCATCTGCTCCGACAATTTCTGATGCAGTTTATTGGGGTTGTTGTAAGATCGGCTATTTACACAAAACTCGATGCACGTCTAACATTTATATAATAAGCACGTAATAACACCAGTTTTCGCTATTTTAAATTAATGAGCGTCTCCAAAAAGTAATTACTACATACTTCAGCATGTTTCCCCCGCCTTTACACATTCTTTTCAAAAGAGTAGTTCAAAGCGACGCTGAACAAGAGAAAACTAAAGATGGCCCTGCGGTTACGGCTGTTAAATACACATCCTCAAACCATTAGTTGCAACAACATCCTTTGATATGCCAGTCGTCTGGAATGTACAACCGCAAAATGCGAAAAAACAAAAAAGATTAAATAAATTACTGATCAGCTGAATAGTCTGACATGAACAGTCTGACAGATTATTTTTAAATTATGGCTTCTCTGGATTTTGAAACAAATTTTCATCAACGGAGTTTGTAGTTGGGTCACTAACTGCCCACCCAAAACCACATAGGGTAAGGGATATTTTGAAAATGTATGCAAGCTGAAAGCACAGGAACGGAGATGTCTTGTTCCAGTCGTGCGGCTGTGATACTTTTGAAGTGATTCCTCAGCTACGAGGAAGTAATGTCCTTGGGCAAGACACTTCATCCCATGTGGGGGCACGGTGGCGCTGTGTACTAAAGCGTACAGTGCGTCGATGGTACACTTGTCTTCAATGAATGCTAACCCTCCTTGTGTGGAGTCAGTACGTTGGAGAGTCTGATAGATGGTCGGCGTTGCCCGGTTGTTCTCTCTTGGTACTCCGGCATCCTCCAGCCGTAACACTCAGACACGAGGTGACCCTGGTACTAGGCACCGCAGAAGGCTAATCGCTAGCACCAGCTCATCCTCGGTGTTGTTTGAAAACTTTAAATTCCAATATAGAATTAACTGACACCATATATACCATATTAGGCCACCAACAAACTGTGTAAAGAATTTATCTTACCGACTGCTGCATCGATGCACAGAAGAAATAACAACAGCGATCAAAATTAAATGAAAGAATTCTCACAATGTGTTCACGTGTCTTTGCCTTGTTACAATTTATGGGAGAGTGCCACAGGCACTCTCCCATAAATTGTAACAAGGCAAATTCATACATACCAAACAGTTTCTTTTCGAAGGTAACATGACACACATCCACAGAATATGGAGCCTTTTAAGTTGCCTAACCGGCAATTCAGACCAAATATGGGCTTCCAACACTCAATCTTTCAACTTGAAGCGTTTATTGGCTGCCGCCATTTTGAATAATCAATGAACAAAGGGGAGATTACCCATAGCTGTAAGCGTATATTGATGTTGACAGGCAGTATATGGTTTTATATGCAGTCTGCATGTGATGTCTTTGAACCAATGACATTCCCAGATACTTGTAGGAGGTAAGATATATGTTAATATAGAAGAAATTACATGCAGTCTTTATTTGTAGCATTATTTGTGGACAATTTCTATCTAAACTTTTCGTTTTGTGAGACGACGAAGATAACAGGTACCAGCTATATTCCTGTGAAAATATTAGAAAAAATGCGAATCGGGCAACCGATTTCGAATCCAACCCAATAGGAACTTAAGTTTCGATATAGAATCGAATCTCAAAGCTTCGCAGGTCCCCACATTTTTCTCGATTAGATCACGATCGGGTCGGGACACACATACCCACCATGTGACGATATGTCATCAATAAGGTTCCTCTCCCGCGTACAGAGAAGGTTAGGTTAGCACAAGAGTGGGTACACCCTCTTGTCGGCAAGAAAAATTTTGGAAAATGGAAGGTCGCTTCTTTGTATGTGACAACTAAAATATAATCGCAGTGTTATAAAGAAGCGTTCAAATTTTGAAGAGGGGAAGCAAATTTATAACGGCCCATTCAACATGAGACCCGCATAGGAGATATCGCTCTAGGCATGGAATACGGTGTTATCCACGATAGCATACGTGCATGGGGCCGTAGCCATGTGTTTACGCGTTGAAAATATTGATTGATCTACTGCACAAATGCACTGAACAGTCATTTACGTTACGAAACTATGACGTATCAGGGTTGTGGTCGGGAAAGCAGGCTATTGGCTTTCAAAGTATTAAGAAGACCAAGCAATGTCTCAGTCATTGGACCTCAATTGGCTGAACCTATGTTTGCTTCTTAAGTATTCGCACAGGACCAGAACCTTGCGAAACATCGACCATTTGATTCGATTCGGTATCGACATCAACAGCCTCATTCAACATCAAATCGGTTTCTTATTTTTATTTTTTCGAATCGGATAACTCATGTTTTTTCACGATCGAATGATGACAAATAAAACTAAATTTCTTCTATCCGCGGAATCAAACCGCAGAAATGAACGAAAGGTTGCATGTTGCGTTTTTGATTCAATCGGCTTTATCGGCATGCTTGACTGCCTTACAAGTTACATTGTAACAAAAGTACTCATAAAGTGGAGAGCGGGAACCCCGCGTCGTTTTATTGTTTATAAAGCAACTTTGTGATATCTCGGTCTCTATACAAACGCTGACTAGAATTCTGCCATGAGAAGGGTCGCATGTTTAAATGCTATTTTTGTATAAGAAGTATGAACGCAATGAACAGACAACATAATGATTAGTAAGTCACAAAAATCAGTAAATAGAGTAAACCATTTGTATGGACCCGGAATAAACGTCCCAATTTCCGGCAGATAAAAATCGTAGCATCTCATATAATATCAAACAGTTTCTTAATTCTGGCGTTTAACACATTTCCATGATGGCAAAAGTATGGATACGTCTGCGCGAAGACACATTGATGCTGAATGCACTGTATGGGTGTTAACAGAAAAAGGTACACTGCAAAGTGAGAGGATAGTCAGGCAGGTTGGAAAAATCTGAAAGGTAACTTTTTCTTTGAGTTAAGTGGTTTGATGGGCAGTTGCAAAAGAACACTATCCCAGAGGAGTTAACACATACGCAGTAATTACTGACCCAGTTACCCTCATGTCAGAAATTGCCACGACTATAGTACATTCATATTTCTAACCATGCCTGAACACATCAGAGCAGATCATATCTTTTCTACGATTATCTGGCATTTAAAACGCACAAGGCAAACTGTCTGTTAAATATAATGTACATTAACGCAGACTGAGTAGAGAGTGAAGCAAGGTGTTTTTTCTTTACTTTTCTGGGGAACACAAAATCTGGCGCAGGCCATTTAGTGTTACATTTTACATTGTATTCGTTATCGTAAAGGACGATAATGTTTCCGTATACAACGTCGAAGGGTTAATGTTAAACGGTGTTGGTGCCTTGGCCACTGACAGCAACTCTGTTGCGTATCTTTCTTATTTTTGGGGAAAATGCTATCATAATTGTGATATCCCCGGAGCCTTTGTTGTGTTCCGAAAGATGGATATAGTATGAGTTGTGGTGTGATTAAGTGACGGATACGGTGTCACATGGGGCGAAGCAAACATAATATTGGGCGAGGCGGTACGCCGATCCCGATATTGTTTTTTCCGGAGCCTCATATGACTCCGTATTAAGTATACCATAACTCTTTTATTTTAACCCTTTACCTAACCTGAAAAGCAGACGACACTTGCAAACAAAATTCTTGAATAACTAATGTTTTTCATTTTTTGTCTCAAAAACATAGGATATGACCCCCTCATTGGAACGAGCTCGTCAAGCTCGTTCCAATGAGTGGTCATAACCTATCTTTTTGAGACAAAAAATGAAAACATAATGAAAATTAATTAGCGATTTTTGTGAATAGCGCTGGTCGGTTTTTTCCGTTACGTTGGGTAAAGGGTTAACAGTCTACATCTTGTTCCGACGAATTTCTGAAACGCTTCATGGTGCAACTGACCTATGTTTACACGTGTGTTTTGTTCATAAACAAAGCGTCTACTTTAGATAATGCAAGGGTGCAAAGCCGCTAACCCAGTTTTGGCTTCAGTAATACATTATCGACTGGTTTGTAAATAGTTCAAGACTGCATTAAGCTGTGAAATACTTTGGCCTCACACTCCCGACAACATGTATGTACTGGAGTCGAGGCGAGGATATTTATTGGGAATCCAAAATGGCGTCTACTCACCCCACCTGGATCCATAAGGGGGTGACTTCAACTGCAATGTGACAGTATATGACTCAGTCTTCAGTGACTAATACCGCACGCTGATTGGTTAAAGAAGCTCGCTTGCAGAATAAGGAGAATTATAGTGGTTCCTAAAGTTCAATGATAATCACTTGGAATTTGTGAACATAATGGAAATCAAACGCCTGTCCACGCCATTCACTGCGCCAATGTTATAGTGCATGAATGATAAATACAGTTAAAACTGGAAGTCCTGCCACGAGCTGTGCGCTTATCTAGGCTTAATTGCGCGTAGAAATTACGCGCAATTGCCATATCGAATGACATCCAAAGCATAGCAGGTTCTCCTGGTTACTCAGAGCAAACACAGGCAATGTTTCTGCCAATGGACCTCCGGGTTACCCGGAGGTCCATTGGCTGAAACATTTCTTGTGCACAGGTCATATGTACAGAATTTGATAGCCGTATTATGGTCAGAACGCGCAGATTAACGCGCAGATCGACGTGCTGTTTGTGCGCATGTCATGACAGGACTTCTAGTTTTAACTGTATTATATGAAATCTGATGCAATGATACAATTTTTGATAAAATCTGCTGTTCCGCGCATTATTTGCACAAACAAATTGGCGTTGCATCCCTTAATTGTAATTTTTAATCGGCTTACTTCAAATAGTACGTACTATTCTATAGGACTGTCTGAAGATATTATTGGGCGTTACATCTTTCTTGGCGATAGAACCATTAATCCTGGTGATATAAATCACAATCAAAGTGATCATAAGTAACAATAGTTGATAACTTCGAGTTAATTAGTCCTCTCTGACTAAAATCGTCATGAAAATCGTCGACTTTCGGTGAAATTATGTCCCTTGAAACTATTAGATGAACGAGAAAGGGCCAGTTAAGAAGAAAGTACACGCTGAAGATACATTTATGGCATCGGGAAAAAATAAAGCCACATTTCCTTAAGGTACTTTTAAGAAATGAAAACCACAGACAGCTCCAAGTGTTGTTTTTATTTATTAAAAGGTAACAACAGGAAACTTGGCCTTGTTATGGAAAGACAATTAGAAGCTACTAATTCACAGATAATCCGTCATTAAGAATATCCATCAGTATCACACATAAGTTATCCTATAACAGGTAGAGTTTTAGATTACTTCTTGGAGTCTAAGAATTGGTTCATATGAATTTGTTTTATTACAGTTCATTTATGAGTGACTACATGCACTCCCCCCAATGAACTGTATTCAGATATATACGTATGGACAAAAACAACTTCGATTCTGGGTACGTATGAAGTACATCCATAAAATATGAAACATCTTCCTTCTTCTTCCATGTAGAGCACAAAGGTGTTAAAAGGACTTAATCATATCAGGAAGAAATCGTCTCGCAATACCGTCTACGGCTAGATCGGCGAATCCTGTCTGCGTTCATAGTTTATAGGGAGGTTCAGTAATAATTTAATCCTACAGCTCAAAAGAGCTGTAGGATTAAATTTTAAATGGACGTTTATTCGAACAATAAAAGTCTTGGATAAATTTTTGCTTTATTCACCTAGTAGCAGCTGCTAGTAGGTTGATACATTTTCCCCGTAGGTTTAACACTGAAAGAATTTATTCCTCTAGTAGAGACGGCTTGTTGACCTCTGACCTCTACCGCATTCGTGTTGCCATGACCTGTTTTACGTTTGTGGGAGAAAAAATGAACCGATGTTTATCAAACGGTGACGGTCACTGAAATGTTTAGTTTTAGAATATATGACACATTTCAACTCTGTCTAATAATAAAACGAACAACAATTAACAAAGAAAACACAAAGTAAACCAATCGAAATCAAGCGTTTAAAAGCATACAAGTTCGATTGTGAAAAAGCGGGGGTGATGAGAGATGTTTCATTCTCGAAATTAGGAAAGTATAAATAAACAAATGCACGTGTCGTCTGCTCTATTTATAAAACTAAAGTTGAATCGACGACGAACAAAACAACAATAAACAACGAAAATAAGAAAGATAGACATTGTTCATTTAATAAAGTATTTTTGCAACTTTAACTCAAATTTGTAGGGGAATTATTTTTAGACAGAAATGTATCACTGCGCCATATTTATTTTTGGCAGTTTTGCTTGTCGATCGAATTGAACCAATGTGCTCCTCACTTCTCGCAGTGTTTTGCAGTGAGTATAATGGCACGATTTCGTCGCGACTGCCCTGTAAATGATTTATGGGATAAACAAAATACACATATAGTGTTTTCAAGTAAAAAATGTATTCTACTCGTAGGATTAAGAATGAAACCGACTCGCCAGAGGCGCATCGGTTTCATTCTTAACCCTACTCGTAGGATAAATCTTTTACTTGAAAACACTATACGTTTATTCTACATATAATTCCGCGATTGATTTGTGTATTCGCCGTTACTCAGTACAATATAGACACTGGGAGACGTGCTTCGTATGACAGGCGTGGAAACCGTACTATGAACAAGAATGTCATATAGGACCGCATCTGATTGGCCTTTACGCACCTGAGTGACGTTGTGCCACTTCGCTGAAAACAGTGTCAAGAAAGAATGGTAACATACCGCAAAAGGTCATTTGTTTTTCAAAACATATGAACGCCATCCACTGAATTTCAGTCAAATCGTGGTAAAATACAGAACACAACTCGGATAGAGAACTGGTGATAGGAATCAACGACCCTTTTTGGAGTTTTTTCTGTATTTCACGAGCCCCATCGGCGCTCGGGAAATAGGAGAAATACTCCAACTCGGCTCGTTGATTCCAGTCCTTCGTACCACATCCTCGTTGTGTTCATTCTTATTACTGGTCCTCACTACCGATTTGTCCTCCACTGTGTCATCTGCTCGCGTACTGCCACATTTTTCTCCGCAGAAAAATATCCATACCAGAGCGAAAAGGTTAATGCTTATTCCCCGGAGTTCAATGGCCAAATTGTTAGCGTGTCGGATGTCTGGTTGCGTTATCGAGATTTCATGATCACTGCTCGTTATGTTCTTGAACAAGTCACTGAATCCCACTTCCTGAAGAGGGCCACTGTGGCGCGTTGTGGTGTCGGAAACCGGGATTTGCCGTTGCTGGGGGAAATGGATTTATGCCGCGTATTCAGCCAAAACTCAAGGAGTGTCGCCTGAATCCGTGCGTGAACGTATGTCTCACCGTGACGAACCCGTCCGTTTCGTCTTTGTTGGGGTGGTTCTTATCCTGAAGGGGTCAATGACTGTTCCTCAAAAAGCATAAATCAACATGGGTTCACTGAAAATAACAATTTTAATACATATATATAAAAGTAAATATGGTAATTCGTGACTTACATGACATCCAATGAATCAGAAAAACAAAACGCCAATCATACCCCACACACACAGTTTTTGAGTCACTTGAGGGCCCGCATTCTCTGTTGTCGCTGGTTTCCATTCCTTGTCGCTGGTGTTTGGACTTTGGTCGCCTTTTCACTTCACTCTTTCACTGCCGTCGCCACGCCACTAACTAATTGTCACATTGCCGGACGCCTTTACTCTAACATGTGACGGAATGTCACCCTGTAACTACCGTCGCCCGGCCACTGACGTATTGTCACTTTACTATATCGCCTTCTCTCTAACAAGTGGCGGAATGTCACTCTACCATTGCCGTCGCACGGCCACTAATGTATCGTCACTTGACTGGACGCTTTTCACTCAATCAGTCGCAACTTAGGGGTTAAATGCTCCCCCCCCCCCCCATTTATTATTTATATAATGTTCATACAGACAAAGCCTACTCTGCCTACGCATGGCTTGCCTCCTACAGCCGGTAATATCGTCTACCTCAAAGCCAATTTTCGTGAGCTCCCTGAGCTTGTTCTTGCTATTTCTACTCCTAAACTCGTAAATGACCACCGACTTGGCCCGCGACTGTTCCTACTCTAAATTGAGTTATGTTGCTCCCCTACATCACAACGTGCCTTTACTTTCGCACTGATGTGGAACCTCCTCAAACCTATATCATGGGGCATCCCCAGCTCCTCGCCTACGAAACACATTCTTACACGCCTTCAGACTAGAATGAATTTTTCGAGACACCTCCCGACCTTTATTCGAATGCCAAAACATTAATCCTCATCTTAATTGCTTCTCTTGAACTTGGCCGCTTTAGATCTGTCTTAATTTAAAATTCTCTTTTAAATTCTTTTAAGTTTGCTATACTTTGACATTTCTGACATTCCACTGTCGAAAAGTGATGCTACCAGGCGTACCACATGCGTTATTATAATTAGGAGATTATCGATACTACTGACCATATAATTAGATGGCCGATAACCTCTCATGGCTAAACGAGTGCCTTATGTTTGAAGCTTATAAGGCAGGATCATTGTTTCAGACCAAATAAGCGCTACTTGGCGTTAGGTTCCTTTTGAGATTCCTCTCCATTACAATTGTCAGTTTGCCTTCACTGATTTATTTACACAGATGGCTTACTTGACAAATCGGTTTTTCGGGATCTGTCATATACCTATCTTTGGCTTTTAGACCGAAGGAGAAAAATTATAAAATTTATACATACTTTTTAAACCACAAAATCGAAAATTCAAGCTATCACCTTGACATGTGCCAAGGCAAAAGGCGCATTGATGGTACTCGCACCCTCTTCCATTGTGAATCGAGATAATGCTTCTCGTATGCTCAGTTAATACCATGAATGATCCGACAGTCACTTGCTACTGCTTGGTTGTTTCTCCGAGTCCTCCGATTATCTCTTCTTGTACTGTGTCCAATACGATACGAGTTTGGCTTTTAGAAATAAATAAATAAATAAATAAATAAATAAATAAATAAATAAATAAATAAATAAATAAATAAATAAACGTATCCCCCAGAATTTAAACATCGTTAGAATTTATAACGATTTTGTCAGAGAATTCAGGTACCGAAGTGTTAAATGATCTGCTTTTAGATTTCTGGCTTTTAAGTCGTCGTTTATTTATTTTCGATAAAGACCTTCCGACGTCTGTTATTCGCATCTTTGAGGAACAACAAAACGGATAATTTGTTTGCTGAAATACACAACAAGTGGCGATACTTTAAATGCTCGAGACATTTCAAAGTATCCTGCAGGAAAAAAATAAGCAAGTGTTATCGTCTGCTAGTCTACACCATAGATCTTTATATCCGCCTACGGAATATTTTAATTGCTGATAAATCCTTTGAGGCAACACTTCTTAGCTGTTTTTTAGCATGACTAAAATGTTTTGTAGATTATAAAAAATGCATATTCGTTACCTTCAAAGCTCATGAAATGAGAAATCAGCTTTCAGCTACCATATTCTCAATGTTGCATTTTTAAAAAAGAACAATGAACCTGTTGTGGTAGGAAAAAGAATTTTAACAGGCAGCGAATCTGCCTTGCACATAGAAGTAATTTGAAAGTACGGTAGGAGGTTTTTACCCACCAATTTTATGCTCTTTCATTTCTTTATACTTTTGTCGTCATTGCGCTTCGACAGACATAAATAGAGGATATGGAATGAGTGTTTTTCTCATATAATATTCATGAAACGAGTCTAAGACGTTTTCCGTTTGGGCGAGCCTCTGGCGAGCCCAAACGGAAAATTCTTAGACTCGTTTCATAAATATTATATGAGAAAAACACTCATTTCATATTCTATTTATCATATGACACACACACTCACAAATTAGCCACTCAGTATGACTTTTAACCCATCACCTAACTCGAGTTGCAGACGGCACTTGGAAAAAACATCCTAGTATAACTAAATCTTTTCATTTTTTGCTTCTAAAACATAGGTAATGACCACTCATTGGAACGAGTGCGACACGCTAGTTCCCATGAGGGGTCATAATCTATGTTTTGGAAGCAAAAGTGAAAATATAAAACAAATGAATGGCGTTTTTCTTGTATTACGCGAGACGGTTTTTTCCGTAACGTTAGGTAAAAGATTAATACAATATAACCCACCCTAAATAGACCAGATAACGTAAATTCTCCCTACTGAAATTATGCAAATGTCACCTAGTTGTATTTTGGTTAGCCAGTCAAATTGTCCAGTTTTGAAATTGACCAATGAAAGCTCCCAACTCTAATTACGCAAATTATGAAAATGTGGCCCAGTTGTATTTTGTTCAGTCAATCAAATTGTTTAGTTTTGAAATTGACCAATGAAATTGACGGAAGGCTTTATTTATCACTGATTAATATGAAAACAAAATAAAATGTTTTTAAGTCAACAAAACGGACGAGTCATATGATAATATCATTTATTCTCCAACATCTTATCTCATTGCAGACACGAAAGATTATGAGGCCAGGGGTCAATACTATAAAACTTTTACAGTTGTATTTTTCAGAATTGTATTTTCTATTTATGGAAATAACTAATTGAAATCAACCATCAGCATTTTCAAAGATGTGGCAATTTGCCAATTGGCAAATTGCCACATCTTTTGAAATGCTAATGATTCATTTCCGTCATTTATATTCACTTGTAGAAAATACAATTCGGGAAAATACAATTGTAAAAAAATTAGTGTATTGACCCCAGAAAGAAAGCGGAAGCTGCGTTTCTTTAGGTGATTATTTTTTTAGGCTAATTGGGCCTGAAAACCGATTATGTCAACAGGACATTCGCTCGTTGTTTTCGCTGCCTGATTACGCATGCAATATCGATTTTGTCGGCAGGCCGATTGTGTTACAAAAAGCCAGTGTTTGTTTATTATCCTGAAACTAAACATCAAAGCAGTCCCATCCCTGTTTTAGCCACTTCTGAAATAATCGCCCGGTGATCAGATTCGGTTCACGCTTTGCGACGTTAATCCACCAATTTGCGCAATCGGATGTCGTTGTGGGCATTCAATCTGTTTGCGGTTACAATCGACTCATTCCGTAGAAATACGAGTTCTTTGCATCTGGGTTATTTCATTCACTAACGGTGGATTGCTCTTGGGACACCAGTCGAGTTCTGTTCGGAATTCGACCATGTTATGGGCTAATTGGTAACCCATTTGTCGTGGAGTTTGGTCGCAGATTACCGTTGATGAAATGCGATGCCCCTTTAGTCACAAATATATACAGATAGTGTTTCGTTCCCAAGTTATAGATATTCCATTCAATACATATTGAATTCGCATTGGAAAAATCAAGATATTAACACAATAGGTGATGCAACAAGACGTAATCATAAAACTGCGCTGTATCTTTATTCCTGAAGGTAATGTCTTCAAACAATAGGTGAAATCAAGTCTCATCTGAGCAACATTTCCTGTGTTTATTCACAGAAGGTGAATGTTTATAGTATTTTATTTATATTTATTAAACGCTAAACGATAGATTATCGAAGAAACTGCGGAAAGATAGAAATCGTATCCCCCACTATGAAGAAATAGAAATTTTCAGTTTCACGGTATCAATCAAAATGGCGGCTTTCAAAGCATCACTTCAATGTGAGTACGAGTCAAATTATCACTGAAAATGATCAATTTGTTCTAGAAATGTGTGTAGTTTTTTTGAGTGGATAGCGATCATTTCCAGCAATAATTCAACACGTATTCACCCTGAATTGATGCATGAAACCCGATAGTTCAAACATGGCCTGAAAGTCTGTAATATAAGTTTTTGGTTTGGTACGTCCTTTCAAAGGACGTACCAAACCAAAAACGTATATTACGGACCTTCAGGCCATGTTTGGACAAGAAACCCGCCAACTGAATCAGATCTGAAGACGCTATCTGTTCCGAGTATTGATCAAATCACTTCCGCGTGTCAATGATTCAATGCCCTGCTTACTTTCATGCATCAATTCATGGTTGAAACGAGTGGAATTATCAAATTTTTATAAAAAGCGTATAACAGAAAGAAAATCTAATGTTTTTGAGCGGATACCGAAAATTATCCTACTTGTGACCGAGACAAATGGTTATTTTCGCTCGCGCATGCGCTCGTGAAAAATAAACATTTGTATCGCTCACTCATGAGATAATTTTCGGTATCCACTCAAAAACACTAGATATCCTCTATATGTTTTATTTATTTTTTAGATTCGCTTTTTCTTCCAAATGAAATATTCCAGACGACTGAATATAAACACAGATGATAGACATTTTAAAGGCTAGACTGGTTTCCTTACATAATTAGACTGTTAGTATGAGACCTTGTGTATTTCTGTCTTAATTATCAGTAGGAAATCTTTTAATTCTATGTTTGCTCCTAAATGCGATCCTCGTCATAATAAATTAATTGGACCATCGACACATGCATGACTACTTTCTTTAGGGCTATTTTCTACAGCGACAGTTTGCTATAACTTGGGGTGATGGATAACATATATTTTATCTAACGCCACGGTTGGTAGGGCATTTGAGCTATTTTGTGGCTGTTTTGACCCTGTAAAAAAAAACTTCTCGAAAGTGTTCAATTTCCGACGTTTCAGAATTGCCGATCGCAGAATGTGTTGATGTGCATATTTTAAATGGCAATACAGAGGCTGACTATTTACAAAATATTTTTGTTATCATTGACAAAAAAAAACAAGTACTGCTAGTGAAAGGTTAATAACGTGTTCCCAGTCTTCGTGCTAGATAGCCATCTGATGATGTTATTACGTGTGATTTTTTATTATACCAAAGTCATAAAACGTCATTAATGGGAGGAGTTACGATCTTTGATTGATCCGGCGCCATGGAAGCTGATGGAGTTGCGACGTTTTGTCAATGACGTTTCAGCAATCACGTTGAATAGAGATCAGGGGCCTTCCCACGAATATAAGGCAACACACTTCGAACAAGGAAACATTATTTTCTCAACCATTCTAATCTTTAGAGACACACCCCAATATAATCCGGACCATGACAGTATTTGCGGCTGATAAATACTGACATAATAATATAATTGCAGAAAATTGTATTTGTCTTGGGTATTTCCAGTGGTGTTGACACGGCATTTGAAGGCGTACGGGCATGCTGTCCACATAATGCCCAGTCACAATTTTTCTGGTGGGCAATTATTATCACGCTGTGAGCTGAGCACAACTGTTGGCGACAACCTTTGTCACTGTCTTTGGAGAAACTGCAACTTGGGTTCATGACGTCACGTCAACACTATAAACAAAGCATTTAATTTATTTAAATTAATTAACAAGTCACTAACTTGATTGTTTCATTGGCACACATAGACAAGGTATAATCAGACATTTTGGCTTCCAACATTACAGTGCCTGTAACATGTTCAGTTAGTCCTAAAAAGGAATCCTCCTCGTTATCTCTTAACTCGCTGAGTGTTTAAATACATTTTCCATCGAATCTAGTCATGGCTGCTTCACTGCTTTAATGGAAAATTCCTGACAAATCAACTCAAGAAATCGTTGGTCAAAAACTTTATTTTCATTGTGCAGAGATTAAGTTGGTTTTAAACTATCAAAATTATACCCATTTTTCTCGCAAGATATTTTCTGCCTTCGTCAGGAATATCCACCAACAGCACACCAAGAGTGTTCTAACGCCTGGAGAGCCATTTTCTAGGTTTAAAGTAAACACTAAGTGGGGTTTATGACTGTCAGGCTCTGCAATGCTGAACGACAAAATGCTTGATACTAAATGTTACACATCTTTTCTGCCTTGTTTCCTGCAACGAAATATAAAAATACATGGCGTTATTACAGACGGATTTGCGAGGGTAACTGCACTCCTATATAATTTGAGAGGTGCATTCTTCGCATGCATCGTAGCATTTTCCGGAACACCAGGCCCATTGGAAGGACTGTCTCTGCAACAATTTGGCGCCCAAATAGAAGAAAATTCTACTAAAAGATTTTGAAGCCACCGGAAATCGGCGTTGGATATGATCACGGACGGAGCATTTCCAAACCGAGCCGTGAAAGATGAATTTTAATTTAACACTCTACCTAACTCGACTAGAAGACGACTTTCCTAAAATACTGACAGTTTTCATTTTTTTTTTTTGTCATCTTCATTATTCATTTATCAGCCAAGACATAGCTTATGATCCCTCGTTGGAACGAGATCGACGATACACTTTGGGAACGGGTTTTTTTTGCGAATAGCTCTGCTCGATATGGCCATTGCGACAGGTGAAGGATGGATGTGCAGAGGAGGGAATACTGAAAAGGTCATTTGAATTTATTGTCTTTAGTTGTATTGAACACGCAAGTTGAGTTATAAACGGAAGCGTGCAAGTAGGGTGGGAATCTAACAAAATGCTGATGGTGAATTTTCCCACCAAAACTCATTGAAACTTTTTCGAGAAGAAAATGTCTGAAAAACATTTTCTAACTTAGTACAAATGGACAACAGTGGTGTTCAAGCGGTATGGTCGCTACTTGTACTTTCTTTCCCCGAAGAGAAAAGTAGAGTACACCCGCTATGGACTGGTCACTTTCCACGGGTGGGCAATATTTCCACGGACGCAATATTTTTCAGATTCCAAACCCTAATTACAGGAAAAGTCATAAGAAATTTAATTAAAATCCCTGTCACATTTTTGTGATTTTTTGATACGATCTACTACGACATTAAAATCTTGAGCAATCGTGGATATCCGTACTGATATCCGTACTGCTTCATGATCATTCTTGAGTATTCTTGGTTGATCGGCAAACGCGTACGAAAGTTTTAATCTGTTTAAAACTGTCGTACTCCATCGTACGATTTTTCAATTTCCCACAGCGTCGTTCCGCTGTCGTACTAGACCGTACTAAACCGTACGGTGTATTCTGGGGTATATTTAAGTATTCGTGCGAATTCGTGCGCACTTGTAATCCTTGTTCGAATTGTCGTAGAACTCTGATTGTCCCTGGATCCACTCCGCCAAGTCTGTCTCCTCGTCATCATCTATTTCCAGGCTTCTACCCTTCTTCCTTTTGTTATCTTCACGGTCTGACTGGCTCTATGGCTGGTCCCCAGTCTCAGCCGACACGACCACAGGAGGCTGGTCGTCTTCCTGCTCGCCCTCACACTAGGCTGGTTGATGGCCTCCGCAACCATCTCCTCTTCCTGGGCTCTGGCTTGCTCAGTGAGCTGACCGCCCGGTTCCTAGCTCGCAGACTTGGGCTGGGGGCCTTGGCCTTCCTGCCACCCCTCCACTTTTTAGTTTTGACCAAGCTAGAGTTGCTACGTGAGCTGATAAAGCTGATCTACTGGAATGAAATTGATCCCCAAAATTGATGTGAACATTACGAATTTCAAAAGCCCAATGAAATCGGTGCCGGTCGTGCGGCATTCTTATAGCAGTCGTGCGGACCTCGCAATAAGGCAGCGGTTATACCATCGTACGTCAAGCATCCGATTTTTTATACGACAGTCCGTCATCGGATTGAAATGAAAAGTATAGCTTTCCGTTGGGGTGGTCACACCTTCGTGTACGATCAAATTTTCGTATACGTCGCTCCTGTCCGCCCGAATAAAATGGAACATGCTCCATTTTTTGACTGACCGAATCCAAGCGTATACGATTTTTTTTCAATATTTTGAAGGTCAAGGTCAAATAAAAGCATCAAAAACCACATAATTATGCATGCACTAAGACATTTTTCTGATTCCAGGAGGTAATGTCGTCGCATGAGTGCTAGAATGTTCTATGTCCCCTATGGGACATAGAACATTCTAGCACTCCGGCGACGATGTGTGAAAGGAAGGTGTGCATCTTTGTTACTCGTGTCTTTTATTTTCCCCAGTACGGTAGTGAACTTAATTATATTTTGTAGCATGCCCAAAACAGGGGTTCAACCATGATTTGGCCCTCTATTCATGCTATTTCAATTTATACGCGCTCCTTGCCGAGAGTTTTGACGCCATGGAACCGTACATATGTTAACAATGAGCGTTAAAGCATTTCAGTTATACAAAGATCAGTGGGCAGAGAAGAGGGCAGAAAAATTCGTTCAAATCAGACAGGTTCGCGATCCGGTGTTTCGAACTTGAGTTGTTCACCTTCGGCGCGGTTAAGGTATGCTGGTTTTTCAATTTTGAAATATCCATTGCCACACTCAAATCTACTGTGAAGAAACAATGATTTATCTAACATTTGTTCTCAGAAATAGGTTGATTATTTTACGAAATGTTTGAAAATTGGGATTGACAATAACTATTGCAAATATATATATTAGGGTTTTAGGAGTGAGTTGAAACTTTACCCAACGCACAAGATATTAAAATTTCTTATTTATGATTTTGTTTTTAAATAATTGAAAATCTTTCAACAAAACTCTATCTACTGAGGGATCACAGGATACAGTTTTCTTGAATTTGTTCTTGAAATATTGTTTTACTCCTCAATTTGTAAATTAAAGATCGGATGCGGCCGATCGGTTAGGTGAAGGGTTAACGAAATTCTCTTTAATTTTAATTATCTTAATATCAGCTTTGCTCTTTTGTTATATCTGAGAACGAATTGGTCTCAGAAGTGTGAGAGGGGTGTAAATAAATGTGAACAAACGGACAATAAAACTGAGACAATTTCTAAACTAACGGGATTAACCCTTTACCCAACGTAGAGAATATCAAAATTTATTATTTTAATAACTATTTTTTTTAAATTTTCAAAAAAATTTCAACAAAACCATATGATGTGACCCCTCATTGGAACGAGCTCGATGAGCTCGTTCCAATGGGGGGGTCACATTATATATTATGGTTTTGTTGAAATAATTTGAATTTTTTTTCAATTGCTTAATTTTCAAATTACGCAGGCGGTTGCGTCCGATTCGTTAGGTAAAGGGTTAAAGAATACAAAGGTTAGATATACGACTCATTATTGGAGGAAACATTTATTTTATTTTTCATTCTTCTTCCCCCAAAACAAATCGTATTTCTACTCACACTCGCCGAATATGATATTCCACTCCCAGCATCGTATTCCACTCTCAGCGATGACGGACATTTTTTTTTTTTTGGGGGGGGGGGAGAGAGATTATTGCCATGCTTTAAAAGTAACCACGGAATTAATTATAAATGGGTGTTTGGGAAAACAAATAAGGAGAAAATAAAATAAATACAAAAGTTCACTGCTCGGATTCGAGTACGATTTTATCCTCCCATAGGCCGCGCGGAATATTTCACTCGGCTAACGCCTTGTGAAATAATCGTCCGCGCGTCCCAGTCGATGATAAGAATCGTACTCGAATCCGAGCAGTGAACTATTGTCTATTTATCAAGCTAATTAGCAGAAAATGTCTGCGTGTAGCAAACGATGGTCCTCAGTGTAAATAATTAGGGGACACTAAACAATGGAGTAAATTGTAATGTGTGCATGGCGCCCAATTTAAAATCGTTAATCAAATGATGACTACTACTAATTATCAAATTATGAAAATATGTATTGTATCCTTGTCGAAAAGTAACGGTATTTGAAATCAACCCATTTAGTGCGCAGTTTAATCAACAAGTATTTATTTCCAGCAGAAAATAAACAATGTAGTTATAAATAAACCACAAAACGATTTTTCCAGAATGCCCCGTAAAGATATCAAAACGACCTTTTTGTCAAGTAAGGCCACGTGAACCAATAAACTGAAGGTACTTATGGGAATACAATACATGTCGACTTTTAAATTTATGAGCCTTAAGAAATTGTATACAGTGGGAACGAATACTTTGAAATTCCACTTGTCCTCACGAAGTGTATCGCGAATATCCATTGAGGTGTCCTCACGAAGTGTATCGCGAATATCCACTGCGGAGGTTGAAGAGCTATCTGGGTACATTCAAAACCACGGACGGTCAGGAGAGATATTTGTAGTCAAACAGCTAAGATGACTTTTAAAGAGCTAGGAGAGCTCCAAATATAGTTGGCGAATTATCTTCTGAGGCCTGATAGGCGAAGCTTATTCGCATGTTGCAAAGCAGAACTTTTAATATAGAATAAACGGAAATAGCGGTGCTATGGACGCCACAAGAAGGACGCCGATATTAGGCGCATTTAAACTATGAGCCACAGCAAGTGAATTGAGTACTAAATCCTGACGCTGTAAATAGCAACCAATGCAATATGCCATTGCCCGACTGGCTGATCGTGAGATTCTCCGATGGGTCGATGCCCTATTCCATTTTCTTTGCCAAATGCCTTCCACTTTTCTCAATTGTAAATTAAATCACTTGAAGGCGAACATAATATTTAAAATATTCAAAAATGATTCGCTACCGCTTTGTAAACATATTGAGTTATCAGATCTTCGTCCAGTCCAGACACCTATTTCATATTAGACTTAGAATTATCTAAGATCGGGATGGACGGCCGGCCGGATCAGTCTGAAATCCGGAGTTGGGACGAAACTAACCCTCATTTCTCTTTGGGTTCGTAAAAATCTAGGATTAGAGTCTGGACCAGCCCGAGCTGGAAGCTACCAGAGGGTAACGTGAGTTCTAACATTTTCCATTTTTATCTGGCGGACCCTCCGGACCCAACTAGTGAGTACAGCCTCTCTCCTGCTTGTCCACAGTTTAGCGCTACACGGCCATGTTGATGCGTTCCGACGAAAGACGACACCCATCGTGACCCCACCTCCATTTCAGCAGACTTCGGTAGCTGCCTTCGGTAGTTGGGGCAATTTCCCCAGGCTGGTCTATGGGTGTCAATTCTTCCCCTGCTCAACGTAAAAGTCCCGGAAACGAAGCTGAGATATGCATCGGGAACTAGGAAGATAATAGTACCTTGGTCGAGACAATATAGACCCGAAGAAATTATTTACTGTTGAATTAATGACATTAGTAGTGGAAGCTGGGGGTATAGCCCCAAACATATGGCCCTAACGATATAATTGACTGGCATTCCTATGTGAATTCCTGAAGTAAATTTTACAATCTCCTCTGCCCATTTCTTCCTTTCTCCTGTTGCCATAACTCCAAAGCTCGTATAACTAGGAGCTGAATGTCGTATGAATGACAGTCGAATATTCAGGTTTCATTTGCTATCATTGAGATAAAATAAGCAAAACAACTCTAGCTGTTGCCTGACAGTGATGGAGTTTAAGGGCTCGGCCCAGTGACTGAGAAAATTACTCAGTTTCTATAATTAACAACCTTCTGCTCATTATTCAATCTGTTTTTGTAATACATGTGCATTGATTTCTCATAAACTAGATTGATAGACATAAACAGGAGACCTTTTCTAAAAAAATTCCCATAATATGGCGTTAAATGAGAGACGTATTTTTGCGCAATTATTAACGTAGACAGCGGAACGACGCGTAGCATTTTTTTTTAAAATTCTGCATTAGCTTCATTAATCTTGGTGATAATTGAAAAGTATTTCCATCGGATTCGGCTGTTTAATCAAGCGACCTACTCAGCGTTATCATTGTCCACAGGTATCTGACGCAGTAAAATGTTCGGGAAATTGTGCAGAAACATATTCTGTTCTCGCCATCTCTTTGTTGGTGATACCGCAAGGTGACCGTTAACAGCTAAACGAAGAAATTATTTCAAAATGCATGCGACCTCTTGGAGGTCTGAAGCAGGATGCAGCCGGAAGGGGTGGGGCCGTGGGAAGAACTTGCTGCCTTAAGGATTTGCTGTTTTTACGCTACGAAGGTACAAAGACTCGGAAGAGGTGGGAGAGGAGGTTGTGACTAAAATGTCTCATGGTTGAATCTCAAGACAGAGGAAAATCAAATTTTTGCACTCCCAACGGTTCACTGGGGCTCTTTAACCCTTTACCCAAACGTAACGGACAAAACCGGCCAGCGCTATTCTAAAAAATCGCCAATTAATTTTCATTATATTTTCATTTTTTGTCTCAAAAACAGAGGTTATGACCCCTCTGTGGAACGAGTTTGCGGGGCTCGTTCCAATGAGGGGTCACAACCTATGTTTTTGAGACAAAAAATGAAAAAAATTAGTCATTCAAGAATTTTGTTTGCAAGTGTCGTCTGCTTTTCATGTTAGGTAAAGGGTTAATACTGCGTCCCATTTACCCATGTTTTAGTTTTAGTCTGGAGAGGTGTTATACTCAACATCCCTGAATAATGAATTATAGCTAAGCTGACGTCTGACGTCATTAAATATATACTTTTTCAAATTCTTTCTCCATTTTGGTTTGCTCAGGTTGATCTAATTAATTTTTTGGTATATTGTGATATACTTTAATCCAAGTTATTGAACTGCGCAACGTTACCATCTTTCCATAAACCTGTATGTCGGATTTTGTGATAGCGACAAGGGCTGGAATGACGTCCCTCGTCCCACCCTTGCCCGAAAATTGTGAAAACATCCCAGGTTTTTTTACACTATCCTACCCCCACCCCCCCCCCCCGCCTCCCCCTCTCGCAATCTATGCTGCAAGGTAGCGGTTAATATAAGAATCTTAATTCTTTTCCAGTTCCTTGATATGGAAATGATATACAAAGTGCAGAGTGTTATGTAGTTATGGTGTTATTACAGTAAATGGACAGCGGGTTGCTTCTAAAACTCCCCCTTGTAGAATTTATACCAATTAGTTTTTCAGCGTAATGAGAGAAGACTCAAGAAGCCAAATGGACAACTTTATTACAAACGATGATATCCCCATCTTGTGCTTGCTGCGCACTCAGAAAATATAAATATCTTTCTGTCTGTAAATCGACCCCGCCAGCTTTTAGTAGTTTAGTAGGAATCCAACTGTCCAAGTACTGTTACAGGTGCCATGCACGTGAGCTTTCATTTCGGCCAATTCCTTACCTAACTATACACCTGTAACTTAATTAACCACCCCGTGAAATGTTTCACGACAGTGAAGTTGCTCACTGATTATTATGTTTTAATTTTTGCTGTCTTGCAGTACATTTCATCTCGTGATATATGATGTTTCTGGTTGATAGCGTACACCAAACACACACCCTCGTCCACGTGAAGCATGCTACCCACGAATGTCACAAAAACACTATCAGCCACATGCAATATCTGGGTATAAAACAAAAAAAGAAAATTTGTCACTTCTTTTATCAGTAAATTTTGATATGGCAAGGAGAAGACTGTCAGAGGGACTAAGATGGCAAATCGTTGGCATGCATGCAACAGGCATGTCATTCAAAGCTATTGGAAGGCAAATTGGCTATAGGCATTCTGTCTTCAGCGAACTTGTCCGAAAAAATCCACAAACCAACGATTTTAAGGACCGGCCAAGACCTGGCCAACCCCGAAAGACCTGTCCTTAGTAAGATCAGAGCCTGGCACGCCTCGATATGTGTGAATCCCTTGCTTCAAGTGGGGTTTTGAAACGTCTTTGCCTCCCCAACAGGCGTTTGTTCAACAGAACTCTCCGAAACCGTTTCAAAACTCTGGGTATGAGGTCCAGAATGGTCACCAAACGTCCAGCTCTGTCCGATCAGCATCAAAGACGACGTTTGGAGTAGTGTATGGCACGACAACATTGGAATCTCATGGAGGAGAGTCCATTGGTCAGACGAGAGTAGGTTCCTGCTTCACATCACAGGTGGTCGCATGAGAGTGTGGAGGCACAAAAATATTGCTCACGTGCACATGAACATCAGGCCTACTGTTCCTTATGGTAGAGGACCAGTAATGATCTGGGGATGTCTCTCTCATGATTGTAAACTTGATATGGTGACCGTATGTGGGAATCTCAATGGTTATCACTACATCCGGGACATTGTCAATCCGGTTGTCGTTCCTCATTTTGACAACCACCCGTTGGCTACTCTCCTTGTATTCATGGATGACAATGCAAGGGCCACATCGTTCCCATGCTGTGAGAGCATTTTTTTTCAGAACAACGCTCTTACAATACTACCTTGGCCTGCAGTGAGCCCCGATTTGAATCCCTTAGAACACATCTGAGACTTTCTTGGACGTCGTATGCAAGCACGGGGTCCGTCTGTACAGAATTTGCCGATTTGGAAGCTGCGTTGCATGAGGATTGGCAGCAGTTGCCTCTGGATCGTATCAGCAGGCTCATGGTAGCATTAGGAGGAGGGTTCAGGCTGTCATCTGCGCACGTGCTGGATACACTCGCTACTGACGTCAGACATTGCTATTGTCTTCAAGAGACCCACAAGTTACAATTTTGTCAGTAATTACCGGCATTGTTTCATCATGGGCCGTTCCAGCACCATACTTGTCGAGAGAACATTTTTCCATCAAAAACATTAGTGACAGATATTTGTAATTAGCGCCATTAAAATACTGCATATTTTCATCATTGTGTTGTCTTTCATTTGTGAACAGATCATTCTTTCCGCAAACAATCACTTTTGGCCATCTTAAAGATAGCTTGAAAGTAATGACAGTTTCTATTAACACCACTGCGAAAAAAACAGCGAGTGCTTAATTAAGTTCCAACTGTATAGAAAACGATACTTAAACAAAATTTCACGTACTAAAAATTGTCCATTTTTTGCTTGAAAAACAAAAAGCTTATGACCTGCCTGATTGGGACGAGCACCTTGGGACATTTAGATTGGACGACTTTGGGGACATCGCAGATTTGCCAAGTCGTTTCCTATTCGAACCCATTAAAGGACACATTGTTGTGATATTGTCTGACTGAAATGCTATTTTATAGTTTATCGGGGCTATATTGGGGACTCAGAATATCTATTAACTCGACAGGGTTTAATTCTACAATTAATCACTTTTTTTTGCAACAGAACAAGTGCCCTGACATTCCAGTCCCGGGGTAAAATCAGAGTTCCATTATACAGTATCTTGGCAGTTGTTTCTAGGTACATCTTGGCTGCCCATATAGGCAGCCAAGACGTGACTAGAAACGATAGCAAAGCGACAAGTTACAGACAGAAATGTGTAAAATTTTCAACCCTCTCACTATCAGCGTTAAATTATTTTTTTTAGGAATTTCGACCAAAAATCCGGAAAACCACACTGCACTATGCATTATGCCTCTAGTTTGAGAATATTTCTGCAATTTGGGGACACCGGTTACCGGGGTGAGTTTGGTGGATTTTAGTGGCCTGTGAGATGAGGAATCATAAGCTGTTTTGGCGACCAAAATTTAAAAAATAAATGTTGAGTGTCAATGTTTGTAAACAGCTCTCCTCGGATGTAACAGTTACGTTTGGTAAAGAGTTTTGAACAATGATATTCCCGAGGGAGAACTCATTCATATTAACCATCTGCAAGGAGACATTATTTATTTATTTAATGTTTTTTTCATTTATTTATTTATCGGGTTTTAAAGACACTTTCGACAGCCGCATCACCTCGTGCTACGGGTGGAGGAAGCCGGAGTACCCGGAGAGAACCACCGAGCAACGGCGATCAACTGTGGGACTCCCCAACGTACTAACCCCACACAAGAAAGGTTAGCATTGGTTGAAGTGCACCATCGACGTGAAGTACGCCTTAGTAAACAACGCCACCGTGAACCCCACGCACAGTGACATCAACAAACGGAAATTTCAAGCAGCAATTTGTTTCCCATGATGCAACTAGGAATCTAACCAACACAGTCATGTTTCACATACCTCAATGTGCGCTGTCAAACAGGATACACTAGGTTAAATTTCCAGTTTCATTATGAGAAAATTTGCAGGTTGAAATTGAAACATGTCAACATCGGTGTGCTGTCTATGGCATGTCAATTAAGTTCTCTGTTCGGCAATAGTCTGAAATTTGGCAGTTTAGTAGAAATAATAATGGTCTTCACAAGCGAATATAGTATTGATCAGGCTTGAGTGCAGCATCCACCATACAGCGTGTGCCATCACACACTACTCTGTACTTGAGTTGATGTAACGCGGCTGGTGCGTTGGTTCACATTCAGTCAGTTTCGATATTCATTGCGTTCGTTGCGTATTATACTAATAGACTATCCATGGAGAGGATGGAGTTTATATCCAGAACGAAACTCTTTCTGTGAAACGTTATGATAAAAGCAAGCAGAGTTTCAGCCAACTCCATCAGATTCAGTCCTAAAATATTGCGCGTGTTTCTTATATATCTTTGCGGATATCGAGTTATTGTATGGGTGTAATCAGCGCTCCAGGGGTGTTTTAGTAGTAAGCCCGCCTCTGCGCAATGTGTGAAACTAACACGCTTGCTTGGGTGCATTTTTGGTGCTTGCCGATAAAACAAAAGCTGTCCTTTGGCGACGCTTTCGGGATGGAGAATGTTGATCTTTCAACTAATGCCATATCGATCCTTTATTGCAGGCAGGGCCGGTGAGATGGAGGGTATCCTGAATAGGTGTTCCGGGGTCCGCTGGATTCGGAGGACTCGGTCCTGGACTAGGACTAGGACTAGCAGCTCACATTGAATTGGAATTAAAACCGCCAATCTTTTACAGACGGAATTTGAAGGCGTCTTGGGCACGTTCACCTGTTACATTATTATGATGACAAAAGTGGACAGAGAATTTCTACTGCATCGCGACTATGTCGCGATCCAGTCGACATTTTCTGTCCATTTTTATTTCCACAACACTGTAGAAGCTCACTCGTTGAAAAACGAAATGCGAGAACACTAAATCTCGGATGCTTCTTCGGCTGTTTTTTTTTTATTCCGCATTGGTCCGTAATACTTCATTTATGATCTCTCTACCCAGTTGAATAATATTGTCGCGACAAGGGGCCAATACTATAAAAAAATTTCACAATTGTATTTTCTAGAATTGTATTTTTCTAGCTATGAACCATTAGCATTTTCAAAGATGTGGCAATTTGCCAGTTGGCAATTGTCATATCTTTTAAAATACCAAAGATTCATTTTAGTCAGTTATATTAATACGTAGAAAATACAATTCTGGAAAATACAATTGAATATTGTCTCCGGATCTCGATCTAATCGGGAAAGGGACCCCTTTTGTAATCAGAGTATTGCAAAAATATAATTTTGAGACTAGAGCCATATGTTCGACACCATCAGCTGTCAATGGGGCCGGACTCACGTAATGGAATTCAGCCCGAAGCTCGATACACCCCCACCTATCCTGAATGCAGTTCACACGACACTGTCCTTAACATGACGGGTTGTGGTGATGAATTAGCCTGAATTTAATTTTCAATAATCTATATCGAGTATGTATTATTTTTCAGGTAAATGTATTTCTTCCTTCCGAAAGAAAATGGTTATCCGTTGGGAGGCGGAACTCCCTCTTGGTATTACACATTAACCCTTTACCTAGCATGAAAAGCAGTGACACCGGCAAAAAAATTCTTGAATAACTAATTTTTTTCATTTTTTGTCTCAAAAACAAAGGTTATGACCCCTCTATGGAACGAGCTCCACAAGAGGGGTCATAACCTATGTTTTTGAGACAAAAAATGAAAAAATAATGAAAATTAATTGGCGATTTTTGAGAATAGCGCTGGCGGGTTTTGGCCCTTACGTCGGGTAAAGGGTTAAATAAAACAGATATATTTTTCTCCACGAAGCTTTCATTGAATAATGATCTCCCATGTATGAATTTATTCATAAGGATGCATATTTGGGAGTACTATGACAAATACAACCTTCAGACGGTTTGACTTGTGTACGATTGTTATTTTTTCGTGGTGAGTGGAAGATTATTTCACACAACTTCTCTCCTTGAATTGTTTAGTTCTCACCAAATTCGGAAAAACAATCTTATCCAAATTGAACACGTTAAGTTTTGATTATATATGCAAATGCCATCGAGCGTGCACATTGTCCAAAATCGGTCTGAATACTTGGCACCATTTCGAACGATTGCGAATGGTAGCCAACCAATACCGGGAACATGACGTCCGTCGCTCGGCAGAAGTCTTCATACTAACCTTGCTGGCCGCTGACTCTGTCTCATCGTCTCACCCACATACACACGGGTGATTAAAACGCCGTCAGCATCTTGGTTCACATTCGCTATATTATCGTTTCCTTTCGCACAACACGCATAGAACAACAGTATTTGTTTCCCCAAGGATCAGATAGTAGATCTTTTCTGTGGGAAGCAAATGAAAAAGGAGAGAATAGAGATTTTTTTTAAGTATTTTTGTGGTGTGAACAGTATCACTGTAATGATTTTTCTTTCTAGAATGGAGCAAAATCATGTTCCTTTGGATTTGTAGCTGCATTAATTTTATGTGATGCCCTTGTGAAAAGGCCTTTAGGAGAACAAAGTTGTATTGTCGTGATTTAGCCAACAATGGGAACAGAATCTCTGTGTATTTTTCTATTTCAGATGGTGTTATTTTTTGCCTTGATTGAAAGGGTTCTCAGCGTAAACCGTTGTAGAGCCGTCGCTAACATAAGAATGAGACAAAAAACATCTCTACGAATCTTTTCTTTTCTGACCGAATGCTCTATGCAGAGCCCTTTCCAACAGTGTCTCACAAACAGCATTTGGTCAGCTTAATAAAAATTCCTCCAATCAGATTTGCGCTATAGTACAGTCGCCGGGGACTTGTCATAACCCGCGCGTGAACAGTAATGTCCACGCATGCGTTTACCAGGTAATAAAAAATCAGCAGCAGCAAAATGTTAATTAATGAAGCACCGGGTTGTACCCGGTGCTTCATTAATTAAATTTTTGTTGATTATTCTTATAATTTGTGTTTGGAATCTAATATTATTGCGCCCGTGGAAATATTGCCCACCCGTAGAAAGTGACAAGTCCACGGTGACCGTACTGCATTCTGGACAGTCTATATCCGACTTGGCCCGAAGCCAGTTAAAACTTATTTAGTTTAACTTTTACCCAATGCGTGAGCACGACGCTGTGTTCTTACCCGCACTGCGGGAGATTATCCCGTTTTATACTGATAATTAAGTATTGTGCTGTTCATTTGAATTACTCCTCCATTATTCTGCAGCACACCAGCATTTCGAGGAGACAATAGAAGGATTCACAATAGCCTTAGACAGTGTTTACCTTGCATGTTATCCTAGTGTTTTGGTTCATGTTCAGGTCAAGTGGCAAGCAATCTCTTGGCTATTGAAAACACTACATGGAGAGCAGGGTGTCCCCGACAGGCGGACAATGTCCCGAACACCACCATCGTCTCCAGTAACAAAGATCAAATATCACTTTGGTGTTAAGTATAACAAAGCGTATGCTAGTTTAAATAATTGTTGAAGACTTCTCATAACAGATTTATGATTGATGATGTATAAATAAAATCAGAGAATCTAAACGAGACTCCTGGACCTCAAAAGAAATACGCCTCACTACTTTCTATAGGAGACTGAAATAGCATACGTGAGATTTTTTATAGAAAAATATTAAAATATATTGAACTGATATCATCTGTGAAAAAAACGAAGGTGTGCCTCATTGAGTTTGGAATAGTGATTGACGAACCATTTCTAATAGTAGCTGCTATCCTTAACAAACAATTGACTTCTCACACCTTATATCTATCGTAATTTCAAATTTTGAATGAGCACTGTGGATCCGTGTTTAGCCACACAGGCACCATCAGTAACTGAATATCGTATTCGCTTAACCCCCTGACGCCAAACTGGCATGCAAGCATCCTGCTCGTAGATAATCTCCAGGTAAATAAAACATACACCTGTAATCATACCCATGCTGTTTGGTAAGGTCATCCACAAAGTTATACATATAATTTCACAACAATATTTCTGTCAAAGTTATCGCTAGGTTCATAATATTTATAAAAATGTTTTTTTCTGTGCGCCACGTGTATGTCCCTATTTTCGCGACACGACCATTTTGTTTTCTAAACGTATGGGAGTAGCGCTCTACTTCGACATTCGGTCGCGGCGTCAGGGCTGATTTTCGCCACAACATGGTTAACACTTCCAATTTGCGATAGTGATGGGTGAATATATGCAGTCTGTCACTATCATTTACAGCCGACTATCCCCGCCATGTTGTCGAGCTGGCCACCCCGAAAGAATATGGGGATCCATGGACAGGTTTAATCGCATTTACAGTAGTGCATGGGGATCTTTCGTTAGCAACTACAAAAAGACTCATTCTGTGATTTTATATGACAGAGAGTGGTGAATGGATAACCGAACCGCTCTCTCGTAACAGCGATCCAAGGATCGATCCTTGGTCGTCAAAGTTCACGAGGGGTCCAAAACGCTCTGGCAGCAGCAAATGTGGGTCTGATGCTGTTACGGTGTATTCCGCCCTGTTGAGCGAGGACGTAGGTGGCTGCCTCGTGTGTGCGGAGAGGAACATACTCCGTTCAGGTCAGCTAAAGATACTTCGTAGTATCCGAAAGCTGCGCCAAAGGTATGTCCGAAAACCGCGCTACTGAGCGAAGGAGAGGCGTTAATAAGTTGTGTAATTTGCTCTTCAATCCCTTAAAATAATTAAGCTTAAAACAAAATCAAACACTATGACACTATGACTTGATTGTATCATGAAATTTAATTTTGCTGGGTAAAGTGGTTGTATGGAGTTAAAATAGTTCCAAAACGGAAGTGAAAATAATTGAATAGTGCAGAGTGGTGATTCGTCACTCTGCTCATGGCTGACAATTGTCGTTATTGGAAGAGATTTAATGGAACGTTAGATCCCCCCTTTATTTCCTAAAGATATCAGAAAAGTTAACACTAAGGTTGTGGGAAAGTCATTTTAAAATTGAAATTTCGAAATGTTAGCGATTTTTTATCATCGATGTGCGCATCATTTCACAAACTTCAGACATTTCCCTGCAGAGTAGTATAAATATACAGCCGCTGACGTTTTACATTTTAAGAAAATATTAATTGGTCTACCCCAAAATAATGAATGTGAACTCTTCCAATTGCTGCCATTGAACTGATATGGAAGATACTACCAGAGTTCAAATGGTTATAAAAGTCTAGGAAACGATAACTGCAAATCTTTTTCCCGTGAAGAATAAAAACTTGCAAATTCGCTAAACAAAGAGCCAAAATTGTTGGAAGATGAGATACTGATATATATTTTATCTATCATTTACCAAAAAAACGCAGCCGCAAACAGCAATATCAGTAGCGATAAAAATTAGGCGATAAAAGATCTTGTATTGCTATTGCAGTTGTGATAAAAGTCACATGACATCGCGAGAAAAGAACGCACGCGCGGCGGACGGATTATTTCAGTGGTACTAGCAATCACAAGTCATTTCCTGCAAAAACGTATGATGTTGCGATGAACGATGCATTAAGACTGCCTTAACATACGTTCCACGTTGCAGGGGATTACACGACCCATTACATAAACAATCCACCATGCAAAACACCGAAACAAAAAAAAATGATGACTAATAAAACCTTGCATGTGTGGAGTTCGTGCCCCGGGGAGTCTGAGAGTTTCTCGCCGTTGCTCGGTGTGTGTCTCGGGGTGCTTTGGTTTCCTTCACCCGGAACACTGTCCGACACGAGGTGATCCTGGCTGTCGAAAGTGTCGTTAAACCCCAATAAATCAACAAATAAATCAGCTTTCGCTCATCAAACATCACCGATGGAAAGAGTTACACGGGTGGACTGATTCAACGTTGTCTTGATGAGGAGGACTGAGTTCCAAACATCCAGTTATATACAGGTCACTGAAACTCACGCACTCTGGGTGCATTGTCATTGTTTCAACAATGTCAAACAAAGTAGGAAGGTAAGTGACAATATTAGTAAAGAGTACAACGATATCGTACTTCTAACGGCACGATGAGTTGTGATGAGTTGGAGTGTACACGGTGTTTAGTACACTGACAGTGGATTATACTTTAACCATCTAGGGAACAGAAATTTCACTTGTGCACAAATCACATAAAACGTGTACATTCTAAAAAACTCAACCCCACACAACTGGGTTGAGTAAATATGAACCCATTTGGGTTCATATTCACTCATCCCAGTTGATTTGGATTAATTTTTAAAACTGATTTTAGAGTGTAAGACGGGTAGATAGTTTCAGACAATGGACATCGTAGTTCAGCTCAGAGTTCCATTGGCTGAGATTTGCTTATCTTCTTACTCTTCTTGAATTAATTAGCGTCTCGCTTGGGTGAAAACTCATTCCTCAAGTGTTTTACTTGCAATCCTCGCTACCACGTAATGTATGTATCGATTTTGATTTTCGGTCACACATCACACATCTGGATTCGGTTGTTTTTCACATTTCGGACATGTTGGACAATTAGTCTTCTATTTTTTAAAAAATAATGTACATTGGAAATGACCTTGATTTTTATATACTTCGATTTCAAGCAAAGCATATTCTCGGTTTCGTTGGACACTGCTCGTTTTATATAAGTTTGGCATCGCTACGAACTGGAACATATTTTCAACTCGAACACTTTTTTGCAAGATGGACATCCCAGCAGGATTTATGAAGGATAACATATGGACACTATTTGGAAAAGGTTATTGAATAGACAGTTCGCAAATATTCGTGACCGCATCGTCCATTTGTAGCCTTTCCATGTTTTTTTTTTATTTTGCATCAGCTGCTTGTTCAAAAACGTCTCGCACTAACGTTTCACTCGCAAGGTGGTGATTCCACTGTCGCATCAAGTTGTATCACGTCAAAGTTCAGCTACACTTCACACGGACGTTTCTCTCGATCGGGGGTTTTGGCATGTCACAGTCACAAGTCTGGGTATTGGTTCTCAGTATATACAATTTTCAAGGGTGATAAATTAAACGCCGGCTTTTGCATTGTAATTGTATACGTTCTCCAAGCAGTCGAGTTCAAAATATAATGGATGTATAAAGCACTAGCCTTTGAAATCAACTTCACATTAGGAAGCTTATGGTTTGCAATTTTAACTCAAGTGTTACGCATCATAATTATCTCGCTTTCTTTGGTATACTCTGATAAGTTGGCACAGCACCATTATTTTGCGGCACGTGACACTTTTATGTCAATTGAATATGGCCAGACCTGACTTACGTCAGAAATGGACATCCAAAATTACTTTAACATCGACAATAATAACGGTTATTTGATACTGAATTCTACGCTAAAGATTTGCGTCTCAATTTATAGGCTTTTCTCGCCTTATATTCCCAACATTTATTTATTAAAAATAAAAGAATTTTGTTGTTAGTTATTTATAAATAAAGAAAATCTCATTTCAAATTACTGGAGCACGATAATAATTTGACACTGCTACTTCTACTAAGTTCTACCTCTTCGTCCATTATCAGATTTTACCACTATTGCCTCCCATCACTGTACCAAGAGTTGGTGCAGTGCAGCCCACCGTAAATGGACATCTCTTAGTTGAATAACCCTGTTAACTGAATATAATTTCCAAACACAGAACCATTTTCCATACATTAAATACAAATTTGTTACAGTATAGCCGCCTTAGACTGGTTCTAATCCACGCGTGGGGTGTGATGTTCACCCATGCGTTTACCAGGTAATAAAAAATCATCACCAACAAAATTTTAATTAATGAAGCACCGGGTATACCCGGTGCTTCATTAATTAAATTTTTGATGATTATTCCAAAAGTTAGTGTTTGAAATCTAATATTATTGTGTCCGCAAAAATATTGCCCACCCGTGGAAAGTGACCGGTCCAGGGCGGCCGTCCTGAAATTGAATAAAGGTTATAGAATAAACTCCTGTTAATTGAATAAAAAATCGTATAATATGTCGCAAAATTACCCTGATAATCACCAAATTTATTAAACCTATTTGGCCTCGTACATCCAATACAGACGGGTAATCCATTATATTTTGTTTGACGGAGCTCTTGGAGCTCCGCCAAACAAGATAAAATAGACTTGAAGCTCAGGTTATTTCTAGAATACAACACAGTGACCAAATCCCTGTTAATGGAATACTCATGTTAATTGAACAGTTTTCATTGGAAAAGTATTTATCCAATTAACAAGTTTTCACTGCACTAATACAATTACGAGATTGCCAAACGACGACCCTTGCGAACCTAATTTCACTACTATTGGCTTACAAGTTTATCGATTGGTGTACTTAGCCCTTCGAATTACAAGAAAACGTCTGTCTACTGATCAAATTGTGTCTTTCAATCCGATCCGACATTCGTTCCATTTATCAAGCGCTATGCCACTTTTGTGAATTCCCGCATCAAGACATTGATCATTAATTTAATGGAAAATGTCTAATGACATTAAGAGCAACGTTCGGTCTGAGCAATTACTCGAGCAATCCGATGACGACGCCTTAGCGAAATTGAAAGATCTTTTGCAATAGATTGTGGAATTATGCAATCGTGTGATCACTTGTGTATGAATCTATGATTTTTATAATTTCTCGCATGAACTCGTATCGTGTCTCAGAGAATGGGTACACAATACATGCAGCACTTGCGCACAAACGGCTATTGGAGAATTATTGTACATAGCGTTCAACTATTGAGGAACACTATCGGATGATGGGATGATCATACACTATGCAACTTCTACAATTTCCCAGATGTGCTGGTGTACTAAGGCGCACGATGAATAGATCACACGTAGGTATATGGGCATGGCAGTTTCACGTTGTCGTACTAAGGTAGATCACTGCTGGAGGATCGTATCCCGACTCCCGCGATTTTTAACAGATGCGCATATGGATTAAGACGCAACGTGTTTTAACTACACACGGTACCCTCACTCGAACTGGCCTACGGGAATTAATTGTTCCGACGGTCTCTGTTGGCGAGTGATATCTTTTTTCTGTTTTTCGAAGACTTGGATTGTTTTTGTGCTTGGGCACACTGTGCCTCACATACACAATGCACCCACACATACTAGTATGCGGAAGATCACGAATCGAAGGATCACTATCGGAGAATCACTGATCCAGAACATGTAACTTGAAACGCTATTTTCCTCTTGGAATAGGACTTCCTTTTCGGTTGGGTGCTGATTGCCATGATAACTCGCTTGAGCCGCCATCTTGTGGCCATCTTGTGACGTAATCACATCTTGTGTCCCGAGAACCAACGTGGTCAGACATATGTAATAGTCCGCAATGGTAATCATGATGATCGTGGACAATAGTACACAGTTCACACGAGGATACGATTATCTAAATACATTTTCTAGAAGAACGTAACTGGCAATGTGCATAGCGGATGACGTCACTGTGACATTATGTTTGTGATCTGGCGTTATCGACGTTATTGTAACGTTATAATATATAACCTTAGACACTTCTCGTAAACTTGAGTAAGAAAAAAACTGCTATTCACATTATACTGTATTCAGTTTTGGGAGCTGTCCCATTCCGAAAACACACCCACACCATGTGAGCTGTATCGAGACCCCGACGTGACGCAAGTCATATTGACTAACGTCCGAAGTAGCCTCGACTGTGCAAAAAACAGTGTAATAGATAGTGGTTGGAAGAAACCTACCTGTCACGCGACACTTTAGAAATGAAAGATGACGGTTTCATCATCACATATTGGCGAAAGAAACACTTGACACCATAAGAACACGTGCATTAACTCCGCGTCGATTTTGGTAATGATGTAGCAATGTTGTCGCCCATGCCCATTGCCACGACAACTCATGTTACGCTCATCATGCATGTTAATAACAACTATGAGTCAGAAGAGATACGGCATGAGATCTGGTAAACTGGGGTCCGTGGGACACTTGACATCCTACACACACGTGGAACCGCTGTGCAAACAGCATAGCTGCGTTCATGTTAACCCTTTGCCTAATAAGTCGGTCGCATCCGTGGCTTTATATAGAAATTGAGCAGGTAAAATAAATTTCAAAAAGTTTCAACAAAACCATGTCATGTGACAACTCATTGGAACGACCACCTCGTTTCAATGATGGTTCATATCATATGGTTTTGTTGAAATCATTAGTAAATTTTGAAAAAAATAGTATTTAAAATTATAACTTTTTTATATTGTGGGCGTTGGGTAAAGGCTTAAATTGGGTGCAGAAACTGGCATACATCTTTTTAAAATCAGTGTTTGTTTGCACAGCTTTGCACAGCAGCTGAGTATGATGACCTTGAGACACCACCGTCTTTATTTTTTCATGAATTTGTATACAATATGTGGAGAGTGGATTGTAACTAAATCACCCGCGGAGTGGAGTTATCACCCAAGCTAAAACTTTCAATTTTTTTACATATCAGCGACAAGAAACACAAGCAATGTTTCAGCCAGTGGACCTCCGGGTTCAACCCGGAGGTCCATTGGCTGAAACTTTGCTTGCACTGGTTGTGCTTTACAACAAATTTGCAATTATTGCTTGGTTGGATTCTCCACTCTGCGGGTGATTTAATGATAATACACTCTCCACGTACTGCATATTTCCACTATCATCCAAAATCAGATCTCAGGACCTCTCCATAGAACATTCGCGACAGGATCGTTAAAATGAGGGTTTATTTATTTATTTATTTATTTATTTATTTATTTATTTATTTACTTATTTATTTATTTATTGGGTTTAACGACACTTTCGACATCCAGGGTCACCTCGGGGTTTACGGGTGAAGGAAGCCGGAGTACCTGGAGAGGACCACCGAGCAACGACGAGCAACTATCAGATTCCCCAACGCACTAACTCCAAACAGGCAGGGTTAACATTGTTTGTAGACAAGTGCACCATCGACGTGCAGTACGCCTTAGTACACAGCTACACCGTGCCCCCGCGTGCGGGGGTCATAATCTAATTTTTAAAGTGCAGACATGTAAAAAAATAAATTGTTAATGGCGATGATGTGGCGGATTTGACGTTCTTCCATGTAAATGGTTAAAAAATTCAAAATTTGCCTTTCACATGTCAGCCTGGATGGCGAGCATAAACCAATTTTCCACAAAAGTTTATATTTTATGATTTGTAAGGCGATTCCTATTATTCAGAACATTAACATTACATTTTCATAACACAAAGTATATCCTACTTATTATCTAGATTTTTTTTCGCATCATAAACACTCAGTCGGAAGACAATTATTGTTAAATATTCTATTATGCTTTTAACTCGAACTAATCGAGTAATTGATAAAGGAAACTGAATGTGTTGTAACATTTTCCATGATTCCAGAAAATTAGCATAGCGTCACTTTTCAAATTTTGGGCATTCTTGTCATTTTATACAACATGGATTTGTTTGTTAGACCGTTGGTGTAAAATCCGTTCACAGTTCATAACAATTACACCACGTGGCTAGAAGTTCATGGGTTGGGGGTGCTCCCTCTAAATGTTAAACTGTACACGACTGCTAAACATCAAACCTTTGAGAAGACCATATTCACCCCCACCCCTCAATTTATGTGAGAATTTTCCAACTATTTCCAGCATTCTGAAGAAATACAAATGTTCCAGCTTGTGTTCGAAATATCTTATCTTTGTGTTCCAGAGTTGGACATCGTCACATGATTGCAACTAGAATGCTTTAGCATTGTAGATGGCGCCATATTGTAATCGATGGACGAAATATTAACTCCAATTGAAAAATCCCATGAAATGTGGTTCAAAAATCACTAAAGGTCTCTTAGAAACGGCCACAGCCAGATATCAAATGACCCGAAATTTACAATCAAAGGGCGTGAAATTGTCAAATGTTGGTGGTTTGAGATTTAAAAGTTCTAACTATTGAAAAGGTTGGGATTGGTGGGGGAGGGGAGGGGGTCCAAACAATATAACCATCTTATGTATGGTATTCAAAGATTTTCCAGTTCTCTGAACTAGAATAGAGACGAATGTGGGTTGCCACGAAGAGGCGTTCAAGGGGATGCGTCACTCCCAATAATTTTTCCTTTCCAGTCCAGACATGTTTGTTAGGATTGGAGTCCAAGATATCGATTCTCTCTTACAGGAAATCATGTACTTTCGTAAAAGACCAATGCCACAAAACTTTTACAATTGTAGAACAAATACCAGCGAAAAGGAGGAAAAACCAGCGACAACAGAGAATGCGGGCCCGCAAGTGACTCAAAAACTGTGTGGGTAGAGGGTGATTGACGTTTTGTTTTCTTATTCTTTTGGATTCCATGTAAGTCACAAATTATCATATTTATTTTTATATATATGTATTACAATTGTTGTTTTCAGTGAACCCCTGTTGATTTATGCTTTTCGAGGAAAAGTTATTAACCCCTTCAGGATAGCAACCACCCCAACAAAATTGAAACGGGCGGGTTCGTTACGGCGAGACATACGTTCGCGCATGGTTCAGACAACACTCCTTGAGTTTTGGCTGAACACGCGGCGTGAATATATTCCCCCCAGCAACGACAAAGCCCGGTTTCTGACATCTGGCGAGGCTAAAACCAGGATCTTCCTAAAAGGTAACAATTGAAAAGCTCAAAGTCAACAGGATCACTCAATGACAATTTTTATATATGCTTCAGTTATAACGTTCATGAAGGTTGATCATTGAAATTTTAATAGTTTTCAAAAGTTGTTTAGGGGTTAACCATTGGTTAACTTAGTTTTTGAATTCGATCGGCGAATTTAAAATAACGGTGGTGGAAATTCTCGCGTAATAATAGGACGCAGTGTGGGATAAGCAATAATTAACCCCTTGAAGTTAAAAAATATTTTTTTGTGTGTGAAATCTTTAGTTAGTTGCAAAAATTTGTGAGAGATGAACAAAAGCCCGTGGCGGAAGAAATGTTCGCGGAGTTAGAGCGTCAGGTTACGTTGAAGCGCGAGGAGGCTGCCTTACGGGCAGCCGAACGTGAAAAAGATGTTGAGAGGGTTGATAGAGAGGCTGCACTAAGAGCTGCAGAGCGAGAGAAAGAAATTCGACGACGGAAGTCAAGGGAGTGGCTGAACAGAAGCAGCCATGTGTGTGGACGAGAGGGGGCATACTGAGGATCGCTACGGGAGTAGACCAAAGGTTAGAAACTTTTGGGTCGGTCAAAAGGTGACCGAGCTCCGGCCGACAAAGTCAGGAAGACCGCGCTTACAGTGGGATGGGCCATGCGCTGTAATAAAAATAATGGGCAACGGTCATTACCGAGTGGACATAGATGTACGTAGAGTGGTTTACTGCGCAAGGTTTTTGCGGAGATGCCAAAATATAAAGGACACTGAACCCACGTGATCGGCGGGGGTGAGGTACATTGGGCCAGGAGAGGCCGCAAGAGGTGGCCCGAGTAGCCACACAATGGCAACAGAGACGTAGAGTTAGGAGGGACCCTGGGACTTGGAGAGGGGCACCCAAGGTAGGATTGGCAGAACTCAAACAACAGAGGGTTGCTTCTGAGGCTGCGAGCTCTGGTAGGACAGGCATCGCCTGGGGGCCTGTAGGTGTTGGGCGTGAAGATGAGTGGGGCCCTTGGTGGAGGACGCGCCGGGGGAATAGGTCAAGGTGGGGGCGGTCGAGGGGCTCTCTAGGAAATGGTAATGGTTCCACCGCACATGGGAATATTTGGAGGTAGTGGCTAATAGGGCACGTAACCCGCTGACGGGCATGAGGCGGGTGGGGTACCCTATCCACGGATGGGGACAAGTTAGTGATATAATGGGAGTTAGGGCAGGGGGCCCCATCGCTGGCTTGGGTCAGGATGGATACCCCTTGCTAATATTTTTTTGTTTTACGCAGATGTTGCGTGAGTGAATATAGATACAGTTGTGTGTATGATAGAGTAGTATTATATTTTGCAATAGAGAGAGAGGGTATAGGGGGACCTGTTTGCTGCTTGTGTACCAACGGACCACCTCCTATTGTGCGCCAGTCGAAGTGAGCGCGCGAGTTTGTATGCGATGTGAATAGACTCGTGTGTTTCATGGGGAACTGAGTCGAAGTACTGGAGGATTATTTGAAGTGTGCGTCAGTATGCGCATGAGTGTGACTGATTGTGAGAAATTATCAGTATATTGCTGTAATGGTACAGCGAGTTTGTGAGATAGCTCTAAGAGAGAAGTGTGAAAGTGGGAGCACGTAAGTGCTACCCCCCTTGATTTATTTGGTACAACTGAGAGTATGTTCCTTGGTAGGGGGTTGTCAAGGTGATAGTTTGGATTTTCGATTTTGTTGTTTAAAAGTTTATATATCTTTGATAATTTTTCTCATTCATGTCGAGGTATAAGAATGTGCGTTTATATTACGGACCCCGAAAACCGATTTGTCTGTTAAACAGATCAGCAATAATTCAAGGGCTGCTAATTGAACATGGAATTTAATGTCCATTATTGAGCATTTCTTGAACGCCACATGGGTGGTCTGGATAAAACATTAAAGGTAGTAAAAGCCAGTACTCTCCTGTATTCATTATCTACGCAATTATGGCCAGTTAAAAGATAATTGTTGGGGAACAGTACATCGCGCATGTTCTGGACACCCACACATATTACGCATCTATTTGTCACGATTGTCAGGAAATATCGAAATTCGAGTCTTTCAAAGGAACTTTAAAGCGAATATTAAATTAAGAGAGATCTAAGCGGCCAAGTTCTTGAGGAGAAATTAAACTGAGAATTACTGTTCTGGCTATGGAAATAAAAATCGGGGGGTTTCTCGAAAAATTCATTCCGGTCTGAAGGTGTGCAAGTCTGTGGGTCGTTGCGAGTAGATGCGGATGTCCCATGCTATAGGTTAGAGGATGTGCCACACCGGTGCGAAAGTATAGGCACGTTATGATGTTGGGGTGCCACAGAGCACATATTTAGAATAAAAGCAGTCGCGGGCCAAGTCGTTGGCCATATATGAGAATAGGAAATACGAAGTACGACCTCAGGGAGCTAATTTGCATTTAGGCAAACGGCATTACCTGTTTTAGAAGGCAAGCCATGCATATGCAGAGTATTCTTTGCTTGTATGAACATTATTCTGAGATAGACGAATGGGGAGAGTTTAACCCTTTACCTAACCTGAAAAGCAGACGACACTTGCAAAAATAATTCTTGAATAACTATTTTTTTTCATTTTTTGTCTCAAAAACATAGGTTATGACCCCTCGTTGGAACGAGCTCGAAAATAATGAAAATTAATTGGTGATTTTTGAGAATAGCGCTGGCCGGTTTTGGCCGTTACGTTAGGTAAAGGGTTAACCCCATTGGTGGCGACTGCTTGAGTGAAAAGCATCAAGTAAAGGGACAATACTCTAGTGGCCGTACAACGGCAGTAGCAGAGTGACATCCCGTCACATGTTGGAGGAAAGGCGTCCCGATAAAGTAACAATACGTCAGTGGCCGTGCGACGGCAGTGAAAGGGTGAAGTGAAGAGGCGACCAGGGAACAAATACCAGCGAAAAGGAGGAAAAACCAGCGACAACAGAGAATGCTGCCCCCCAGCAACGACAAAGCTCGGTTTCTGACACAATTCTAGAAAATACAATTGTAAAAGTTTTGTAGTATTGGACCCTTCAGATTTGATTCACACACAATCGCTCATACAAATGGGGGTCTGTAGTACCCGATTCAGGCTGTTGGATCCAGCATTATCTTCGTTTATTTATTCCCTAATAAATTTTCAAGAAGTCTTGTGTATTTTTAACTCTAATCCCCACTGACAAATTAACCAACTACATCATAAATGCATCCCTTCCGCGAAGGCATGCCTTGATGATGTAATTGGAGTATTAGTCGGGACTTGAGCCATCACAGTGGGGACAAATCACGTTTACAATCTCCCTGCCGAAGAAGTTAATGATTAATGGTGTTCTAAGCTTTATTTTTATCTTTCTTATCCGACCGCAATTTGTTTTCAGATTAAAGAATAACAGTAATTCCTTCCAAAATAAAAGTGAGAAGCAACTGCGTCTTTTTTCAGACGTAATTTTGTCAACTATAGAAATCATTAGTATAACGCAGATATATATTTCCTGTAGATGTCTGCACAGCTATTCAACTGCTCGTGTACTTCTTCACTCATACTTCACCCAGTACATGTGGTGAAGATGCTGCATATGTTCACTTAACCCTCTGCATACTGATGTTGAAATATCAAAATTTCAAGATTCTTTTTTCTCATAATGAAACAGGGAATTTAACAATTGAGCTGTCAAACAAGATGTAATTGGTTAAATTACTACTTACATTCTAGGCAAAACTTGAAGCTTGAAATTTCTGTATATTAGTGCCAGTGTGCAATGAGTAAATTGTCATAAATCTGGTACAAAAATCTATCTACACCACAAGATGACAGGGGTTATCAAAACAGTCACAATATTATAAACCCATGAAATAATTAGTTTGTTTGTTTTTTTGTTTGACCCTTTGGACTCTAGTGGTATCTTCCATGCCAGTTCAATATCATCAATTAGAAGAGTCCATATTCATTATTTGGGGTAAACCAATCAATATTTTCAACGTGCAGCCTCAGGGCTGCACGTTGAAAATATTGATTGGTCTACCCCACACATTTACTGAACAGCCATCCTATTTAATGACGTTATGATGCATCATGTTCCAGGCCGGAAAAAACGGCCGCTAGGGTTCAAAGGGTTAATAGCGTTTAATAACACTTTTAACAGCCAGTGTTTCATCTTGTCGGATAGTTCTAATTACCCACGTTTCTCGACACCCCACTTACTGCGCCTCATCACAGACATACTTGGCTTGTCGTCGCTGCCCTTTTTTACCAAGATGAGTCGAAGAGTCGTAAGAGCATTTATGAGCAATGGCTCTCGTCGCTTTTTAGCTGATTTGATGAAATCATCGTCCATGTTTCACAGCACCCCACTTTCAGCTCTCCATTTGAAACCTGGCTTGTCTTATGCACCCATTGGCCAAAATGAGTGGAAGAGTCGCAAGGTCATTTACTCCTTGGGACAATTGCTCTCATTGTTCCTTAGATCAGTTGACGAAATCACCACCCTCGTTTCTCGGCACCCCGTTTGCAGCAATTCTATCTTACAAATGCCTGGGATGCTAGCACGCTTTTCCTATAATTGACGTAATGGGTCGTTATAGAACAAGCAGACAGTATTCGACTGCTGGGAGTAGTGTAAACCAAGGATGATAGTTTTATGAACTGAACCGAGATCCGAAGCTTTAGTAATGTAGTGATAGGTACTGGGGGTCATAAGTTCTGAGAGCCAATTACCGAATTACTAGTGGCAGAAAGTAGGTCGTAGAAGTTATCGGCTGTCCTTGAGTCTAGGGAATAAAACAGAATTCCTTTCACAGACACGTTTTGTAGCAGCTGACTGTGGAATCCCCTTTTTTCTGATTAGGAACTTGGAATTTCAGTTATAGAATCCCACATGCAGAGTATATTTTAGGATATGCTTGCGATTATGGAATCTTTTTTCCGAGATGTGTCGAAGATCCGTACGTTTGAGCAGTTGCCCGATGGCTCATTTGCTCGATGTTATTCGATGAGATTCGCGCCATTCGAGCAATACCTTTTCTAGTCAGTGCTCGATAGCTCATTTGCTCGACATACTTCGAGTCGTCCGAGGGATGCCCATCCCAGTCACTGCTCCACTAACGCTTGAACTTACTCGTAGGGACGGCTGTATCAGATAATGATGAGACACTGGAAGGATCCCAAGTAAATCGATAACTCTGGAATATCTAAGGCGAAATAGAATGCTAGGGTGAAAGTAGCCAAAAGAGAACTTGGGTTAGACAGACAAAACAGAGAAATTTGAACTAAATAAACAATTGTCTAGTTCTTTGTGGTAATTAGCCATTAGTTGAAGCGACTGACACCCCACCCCCAGTACTCTAGCACGAAGTGCTGCTCTCATTAGCCCACGATGCTGGCTTTGTCGTTTTGTTTGTTGATTTTTGGTCGTTGTCGTTGGGTAATTAGATATACTTCATATGCTCCACTTAGTTCAATCGAACATACCTTCCGAACATACTCCCTCCCTATTGGAAGCCTGCCTTTCCGGCCCATATTAACTATGTTGTACCATGCATTAGTAATCTGTTTTTGACAAAATTAATATTCTGAGTTTTTTTTTGCAGATTAATCTGCAAATAAAAATTCTTAGAGATTTTTCGAATGCTGTGTTTACAAATTATGGTAATATGACCAAACGTATCACTAATCTCTATTAAGATCATTATTTTATCAATTATTAGCTGAATATTTGTTACAGATTATTAAAAGACTGTCTTTACAAATTAGTAATCTGAAGAAAACATATTACTAATCTGTATTTACAGACTGTGCGAAATAGATTAATAAATGAAAGTGTCCTGAAGCAAATACACTTACTTCCTTTTGCGGGTTTCACGTATTGTTCGGGGACTTTCTTTCCATTCAGTACCCGGTTTTGTCCATTAACGTAATGACCATTTTTCCAGATGTTTATTTACCAGTGTTCAGAAGACCAACTGGAACTAGACGGTGAAGCCCCACCCGAGTTCACAAAAAGACCACTGCCTACCCCTATAACCGTCCATGTGTTTGAGGACACAAGAATTCTCTTCTTCCAGGATATTACATTTGACTGTACCAACGTCGTGGAAACGTTGCGTTTTTATAACTATAACAATTGACAGACAGTACTATTGTGGACTTCCAGTGAGGTTGTGACAACTTTTTTCAACACGATGGCAATAAATACCACGTCAACGACGTTTTACATAACCTTGCTGTCACGCGGTGAAAATGTTGGGACAACTCAGCCATTTAACTGATAGAGTGCTAAATTTTATTTGGCCAACAAAATTTGTTCACATGTCTTTGCCTTGTTACAATTTATAGGAGAGTGCCTGTGGGCACTCTCCTATAAATTGTAACAAGGCAAATCTTAACAAACTAAATAATATCACTTCAAAGATAATATGAAGCATAGCCGCTGAATTTGAAGCCTTTAAGTTGCAGTACCTGCATTTCAGAATAAAGCCCAAATATGGGCTTCCAGCACTTTACCAGTTAACAACCTCTTACTTGGCGGTGTGCACAAGCTGCTGAAACGTTGAAGGCAACACAACCATCTTACATCCTCTTAGTGGACGCTGTAGCCACAATGTGGCGACTTTGCAGTTGTGGCTGCGTACATAGGCAAGACGTGTCTAGAAGAACTGCAAAGGCACTTAGAATGTAACTTGTAAATTTATCCAGAAACAGAATGTTGGGGCACCTGTATTTTTTATTACAGTAAAATAGTCAATTAGAGTAGGAAATAGCCACATAAAGGATAAATAGCGTTTCACTTGATGTTGTGAAAACACCGTTAGAACGTTGTGGCAACATAATGATCTTGAACCATTCAACAACTTCTTATGTACGCTGTAGATGTGTTATAGTTCGAGTCAACCTTCCCATGACTAACTAAAAACGTTACAGTTACGTTGTGTGATGGCTGGATTGGGGCTACCCAGTTTCTTTTTTTATCAACCAGGAAGAGAAAACAAAAGTTTAGCCAACAATCCCCAAATTATAATCCACGTTCACTGATCATCAAAGTGTCTACATCTGTCAAGGAAATATGGTTATATATAGGAGCAATAACATCAATTTATAGCAGTTAATCTTCCGTATGAGAGATAGGAAGGAACGTCAATGGCTATAGGACTTACTGAATCGGAAGAACATGCTAGTAACACCTCATTACCCGTGTGATTTATTCTCGCATAAACCTCCCTTCAATCAAATTCTCCCTCGCGTGTATTTAGTTTTCCGCCGACCATTTACAATTATAGTTAACGAATTTCGTTGATTGCTTCATTTTGCTGTGATCCTTTGTAGACGAACGATGGAATCCCAGTGAAAAACTGTCTGGGTCACGGGGTGGAGCCTTGACGGGGAAAGTTCTCGAAGCGTCCGAAACTCCCCGGCAGCACCAATCATGTTTTTTTATGCTGTCGCAGCGAAGTCGAACTGTCATGTTGGATGGGGACATGAAATGACTGATCCCTATCCGCAGGCAAAGATACATTCCGTGTAGACTACAGATCCCGTCGCATTTTTCGAGAAGAGCGAGGCCTCGAAGTTGACCCTTGAAGGCCGCCTTACACTCGAAAATCAGTTGGGTTAAAAATGAAACCAAATCGACTTGGTTGAGTGAATATAAATCCAATTGGTTTCAGAGTATATATACCCACGCCACTGGGCCAAGGCGCGGCGTTGCTATAATTTATAGAACTTGCTCCCGAATTCTTGTAAAATCCAGAAGTTTAAACTAAACTGCCTTGGCTGATGATGCATCGTTGAAATTGTTTTAGTCTACGTACACAACAGCACCACTCTCACAGGACGATATAGTGTGGAGATGTAGATTTCTTATAACATCGGACATTTTCTGAGCAAAGATAGACGGAAATGTATCTAGACTACAATCAATATAATTTTGGCAGACGCCTACCATGCTATAGACCCCATCCCACAACCACCGAACGTGCCACTGATTTATCGGACTCCATTCTATCCATATCTCTTACAGCACGCCGGTCCGGTAATCAATCTAACACTCAACAGAGATGAAAGACGTAAACGCGTGTCGCTCTGACAGCGACCAAAATGACCGTCGGGAACTCCTATCATTCTGCAAGTGCACACACTTTTGATGTCTCCTCTGGGGTTCGTTATTCTGGCACGTCTCATTACTCATACTACAAAGAGATAATTTATATTTAAAACTACTGACTGAAACACCTAATATAATTCATATCAGTTCATGTCTTTGAGAAGGGTTATATTTTTCATTTTCTTATGATGGTTGTGAAATCTGCCAATATGTCCATATATATCACGGGGGGGGGGGGGGGGGGGGGGACGATTTTCAAAGTGGAGAGACTGGATCGGGCGATGGATGGTCTTCGGTAGGAAAATTAAAGAGTCCCAAAAACCCCATTTTCATGCATCTGAGCGGATATTTTGCGATTTTTCAGCAGATGTATTTGAAAGATTTCACACTTTGACAGCCGTTAAAAAACGTCGGTAAAGCATACAGGTAAGGTCTATTTATCAGCTTTGGTCGTAACGACCAAAGCTAATAAATAGACCTCACCTGTATGTTTTACCAGACGTTAACAGCAATTACACTGTCTGTGGATTATCTTGTCTGGGGGTGGATTTGGTACTTGTATGTCTGTAAGATTACGATCTGTTTCAGTTAACCGATTTTTTAACAGACTGTATACATTTCAGCGTTTGCTGCCACTTACTGCAAAAAATGATCTGAAATACATCGAAACTGAACCAGTACGAGAGAAACATAGCTGGCGAAAATATGGGGGAGGCTCTGGATCCGCCCCTTGTTTCACCAGTCATTGGTTGTGTTAAAATATATGCATACAAAGAAAACATGGCGCGGCAAAAAAGTGGGGAGGGGGCTGCTGCCCCCCTCCACCCCCCCCCCCCTTACCCGGTTCCGCCACCCCTGAATATGGTCATCTCAGTAGGAAAACGAGTCCAAATCATAACAATTAGTTTATTTCCATATTTCGTACAGCGACATGAGACACTCCCGAATATATTGTCATACAACAGTTATAACGAACAGAAACTTGCATGCACTCAGAAAAGAACCCACAAATGAACATTCAATACTTAACCCGTTAACTAACTCGTGTAGAAGATGACACTTGCATATTTTTTTCTTGAATAACGAAAATAATTCATTTATCGCTTCAAAAACATAGCTTGTGACCCCCCCCCCCCCCCCCCCATTGGAACGAGCTCGTTCCAGTGAGGGGTCATAAGCGATGTTCTGAAAGCAGTAAGTTAAAAAATTATAAAACTGGATTGGGCACGTTTAGGAGTGACGCCAGCCGGATATGGTCGTTGCATAACTCTGAAAAAATATAATATGACGTCATCTTGTTCTCTGAAAATGTTGTCGACCCTTCTTTCCTAAAGTTGTGGGTCCACCACAAATTTTGCATTCGTCCTTTGCTTTAGGCTGTAATGTACTGGACTCACGCCAGCACTGATACAATACCTCTGTTTGTTGCACAATTAATGAATGCTTAACATTAAGACAGGTTTGAGAGACATGGTGACATATCGTATACCATCATATCAATTAGCGGTACGTCATCCATTTGAGATGAAACGGCACGTCTAAATACCTTACACAATTTATGACATTTTGCGATCGCACACACCCAGTATTCATTGAATCTAATTGGAGTCGCGTGTCGTGGGGGTATTTTAGATGCCAGCTAATTATCACTAGCTGTTAAACTGTCATGGATGGTACTCTTCATGGAGAAATGACAGGAAATGTGGTGTCAAAGCCTGTCCTTTGTTGGTACGAAATCTACTTTCATGATTCCCCTTTATTTGGTTTACATCCAATTCTTATTTACACGCACAGTATGTCAGTCGATATTTAGAGGTTATTACTTGGTTAGTTTCATATCGGCCGAGATATCAACCCGAGGTGACTTCATATTTGAAGGTCGAAGGAAGATATGTAGTTACCGAGGGCTGATATCTCAGCCGATATGATACTAACCATGTCACTACCTCTTTATTTATTAAATAGAGAGTAATCGTTTGACTGGACTGGTTATACGTGAAATAATTCATGAGAGGTGAGGGACGTTGTACAAACACGAGTGCGCGAATGCGCACGAGTGTTTTACAATATAGTCCCTCGCCTCGAATGAATTATTTCACGTAACCAGTCCAGTCAAGCGATTTCTCTGTTTATTATTTTTCATTATTAATGATGATGATATTATTTAACCCTTTGCCTAACGTAACAGCCAAAAAACGGCCAGCGCTATTCTCAAAACTCGCCATTTAATTTTCATTATTTTTTCATTTTTTGTCTCTAAAACATAGGTTATGACCCCTCATTGGAACGAGCTCGTCGAGCTCGTCCCAATGAGGGGTCATAACCTATGTTTTTGAGACAAAAAATGAAAATAATAGTTATTCAAGAATTTATTTTGCAAGAGTCGTCTGCTTTTCATGATAGGTGAAGGGTTAAAAAAACAATGAAGTCCCCATTACACCCACTGCAAAGCGTCTTCGTTTGCGCGCACGGATACATGACACAATTGTTGATTGCATAATTCACTTGTGAAGTTATCGTTTATAATCAAACTGAGAAATCCCAGTAAAAATCACACTTTGGAAAGTAATAAATGTACAGTACGTGGAGAGTGGATTGTAACTAAATCACCCGCGGAGTGGAGTTATCACCCAAACTATAACTTTCAAATTTTGTATATATCGACAAAAAACACAAGCAATGTTTCAGCCTATGGACCTCTGGGTTTAACCCGGAGGTGCATTGGCTGAAACTTTGCTTGTGCTTGTTATGCTTTGCAACAAATTTGCAATTATTGCTTGGGTGGAGTCTCCACTCCGCGGGTGATTTAGTGATAATACACTCTCCACGTACTGTAGTTACCGAGGGCTGATATCTCGGCCGATATGAAACTAACCAGGTGATTACCTCTTTATCTATTAAACCAAACCAACTAATAACAAAATGTTCCCAAGCCAGTTCAGTTTACTGAGAGTGTTATTGTTGCTCATTCTTTTTATGAAGTCCGTAGTCTCTACTTCTCCTAGTTCGTCTATTCCAGACTGGGGAAGCCGCGACGTTCGGACAGCTGAACTATCTCTCCTCTCTTCGACGAATCTCCGCTTACGACTCCGAATCTTAGTTTGTGTTGAATTTTGTGTACAAGTCTCTTATTTTTCCTTCTCATCCTCCTGGTCCTTACTTATTGCCGTCATTATTTACTCACCACACACACTACTCATTTTTGTCTGGTTGCGGGTTGCTTTCGACGAATAACGGTGAACCATTTCACTATAAACAAAATGTAAACAGAACGACTGCGCCTAGTAACGCACCAAAGGAGATACTCTCGCTTGGTTCATATCATCTGAGATCGGCGACATGTCAGCAGAGTTTGTTGTCATATCGGCCGAGCTCGATAATGGGCAATTCTAAGAGAAAAAATTATATCTAATAAATAAACAATTGATAAGCAGAGCTAGTTGTACTAAGACATTGACCCTTCCGTTCAAATCGCGTATCGCCTGGACTTTCATTCGTAGGTTTGTTTGTCCATTGGGGTTGAAGGACACTTTCAACATCAAGGGTCATATTATGTCGGGAAGTTTTTTTTTCGGGTGGGAAAGACGGAGTAGTACCTGGGGAACTACCGTGTAACAGTAAGTAACTATCAAACTCTCTGCCTAACTAAACCCGCATAAGAGGGATTAGCATTACTTGAAGGCAGTACTGTTTATTTGTTTACTTCGGGCAAGGACACTGGTTCCTGGTCTATACGTCCTAGATTTTGCCTTTTCTTGATGCCCCCGTGGACGGGATGAAGCTGATGGGAGTAAGCGGTAGGAGAGAGTAACCATCATACCCTTCTCACATGCTGGTCACATCTTGTTGTCAGGAACAAGGAAACACAAGATGCAGACGTGATCGTTGAATCCTTTTCTATTTTTTTTCTTTCTCTATGCACGTTTAAACGAGACAGCTTCCCGCAAGAACCCCACAAGGGGGAGGGTGTAGTTCCACGAAATTACTCTCTAAAATCAGTTGGGTTAAAAATCAATCCAAATTAACTGGGTTTAGTGAATATGAACCCACTTGGGTTCATATTCACTCAACCCAGTTGATTTAGACTGATTTTTAACCCAACTAATTTTAGATTGTGTCAGGGTGATACCTAAAAGTTGGGATTTTTTTTTTGCTTATAAGTGTAAATATTTTTCGATAATATTTCTGCCTGGGTTAAATGTAAAACGTAAAGATAGGTGTATGGCGGACCCCGAAATCAGATCGGCAAATAATTCAGACTCTGCTAATTAGGCATGAAATTTAATGTCCATTATGGCGCACGTGTTGAACACCATAAGATAAGATAAGATGAAGTTTATTGCACGACCAAGAATATGGGCTATTCTGATAACAGATCAATAGTAAGAGAGACAATATTCTCTCCGGTTATCATTATCTGGGTAATTACAGCCAGTTAATATTTAATTGAAGAACACAGTGCATCACATATGTTCTGGACACACACCCATATTACGCATCTATCCTGTCTCCGAAATGTCAAAAGATACCAAAATGCGAGTCTTTCAAAGGAACTGTAAAGCGAGTGTTAAATTAAGATAGATCTGAGCGGCCAAGTTCAAGAGAAGCGATTGACTGAGAATAAATGTTCTGGCTATCTAAATAAAAATCGGGGGATTTCTCGAAAAATTCATTCCAGTCAATTCCAGTAGGAAGGTGTGTAAGGCTGTGGGACGTTGCGATGCAGTTGGCCTGAGGGCACTCAGAGAAGTGAATTTAGCCTTGACCGTCGAGGGTCGTAGGCACCGAAATTGAAAGTCCGCGTATTGTCGTAACCCAGTGAGGGTTGTAAGGAACCGATAGTAGTTTGTTAACGTTTGCGAACGGTAGTGGCATAGTAGCCAAAGAAGTAAAAGCTGTAACGCTGAGGTCTATAGACCGTATTAAGAGCTTGAGTAAGCGCTTGAATAGCTCGCGAGTTAAAAATAGTTTTAGGCGGTGCGAGAATTGGTGATGTTGAGAACACTTTGCAGAATATTATTATGTAAGCTTTGTTAAGTATATAGCTGAAGGCAAAGAATAACTTAACCCCGTAAGAGCCAGGCAAGACGCAAAGTGAACGTGAACAGTGGTAGACGCCGATTAAATTCTGATTGAACTGTGAGAACGCTGATAGAGTCACACAAGCAGAACATTATATGTGTTAAGCCCGACTGACGGTGTGCAGTTAACCCTGCGAGGAGGAAGCAACGAGAAGTGAATAGACACTTTGCATTTATCACAAACCATGAGAAGATGAAGATGAAGTGAGGTTGATCCAGCGGACACATCTAGCTGTGGGAGACGTCGAGGGCCCTAAAGAATAAACTTTTATTCGCGTAATTAGTGTATTCTTACGGATAATTTTGTGAGTAATTTGTTTCATATTATATTTCTTCGTACATGTAAATAAATAATCTTTCAGTGAATTATCGTTCATCACCCTTTGGCGTTGTAAGCCACAGAAACCTTCAGGAATCCTAAGAGTCCCAAGCGGATAGGACATTGATAAGGTGGCAAGGATTACGTTCGAACTGGGGTTCAGACGACAGTCACTGGCTGACGGCTGAGCACTGATAAGAACATAAATTTTCCTCCATCACTTAACCCTCGTAATCTTGCGACACTGGCGAGGCTTACACAGGATGTTCTAAAAGGTAACATTTTTAAAGGTAAAGATCAACGATCCACTCAAAGATAATTTATTTCATGGAGCATGCTTTTTGAAGTTTACATATGAGTTTTTTGCAAATGGTTATCAAAATGCTCTGGGGAAATTGTGGAGAGCCGTAAAGGGTTAACGTTTTGCAATTTTTAAATGTAAGTGGGTTCCGAGGTATATGACGCGGTAGCTAAATAATTATCCGCCGAAGAAGGGTTAAGCGCGACGATAGGCACGAGGAAATTGTTATTTACCGTAACTGTGTAGATTTGAAGTATTTAAAGTGAAATAATGGAGGCTCCCATGACATTGGACCAGTTAATTTCGGCGGGTGGGTGGGGGGGGGGGGGGCTGGGTTTTTCTGGGAGTGAGCTTCAAAAGTTTGTCAGGGACGAACGAAAACAAGTAGCGAAAGAGTCAGCTGCTGAACGAGAGCGGGAGAATGAAAGCGCGGAACGCGAGAAGGCAAGGTCCCGGGAAGAAGCCGCGGCCGAATTGGAGCGGCAGGTAACTTTGAAACGCGAGGAGGCAGCACAAAGAGCTGCAGAGCTAGAGAAAGAAATTCAGGTGGAGCGCGCAAGAGCTGAGAGAGAATCCGCGTTAGAACGAGAAAGAGCTGAAAGGGGTGAGAGGCAGGCTGAGACTGAGCGTGAAAGGTGTGAGAGGCAGGCCGAGATTGAAAGGGAGAGGGCCGAAAGAGAACACAAGAAAGAGCTCGAATTGATAAGAGCTAGGGCCCAAGTTCAGGAAACCAACGGGAGGCAAGGGGAAACGAACGGGGTGGTCATGGTAGGATCCCTTTCCCAAAACTCCCTAAATTATCAGAGGGTTCTGATGATATCGATGCATACCTTCAAAGGTTTGAAAGGTTTGCATCGTGTCATCAGTGGCCTGAGGATTCATGGGGAGTAAACTTAAGCCCGTTGTTGACGGGGAAATCCTTGCAAGTATATGCAAGTATGCCTCCTGATTTGGGAAATGATTATGGTGAGCTAAAGAAAGCTATTTTAAAGAGGTACCAGCTCACCGAAGATGGATTCCGGGCTAAGTTCAGGGAATGTAAGCCCGAGAGACGGGAAAGTGTATTCCAATTTGTTGCGCGATCCACTAGGTATTTTGACCGCTGGGTTGAGTTGTCGGAAATCAAGGAAAATTTTCCGTCCCCAAAAGATCTGCTCATCCGAGAGCAGTTTATTTCAACTTGCGCCCCAGAGTTGGCTCTTTTTGTTAAGGAGAGGAGGCCAAACAGTGTTGATGAAATGACTAAGATAGCCGAACAGTACTTGGAAGCCCACGGAGGTAGCATAACCAAGTTCCGGCCGGGAAGATTTGGGGGGAACCAGGTTGCAAAGGCACCGGTTAGGATTAACCCCCCAGAGCCGGCTGGTAACAGGGGTAATACTGGGCCACAGAGCCTTAAAGATTTGACTTATTTTGTTTGTTGGCGGAAGGGGCACCTAGCGAGGGACTGTTGGAAGAAATCTCCTCCCACAAAGCCGAATGGCGGACCCCATAGGAATGGAAGGAGAGACCCTTCACCGAAGAATTGGAGAAACGGAAGTAGCGGCGGTCCGACCTGGGACAAAAGGCAGACGGCCGCGTTCTGCCAGACAGTTGGGCCAGAAAGTACCCCACTACGGGATGCTATTGAAAAGGGGGAGCTCGTGTTAGAGGGTGGAAAGGTCCTCCCTATAATTAGTGGAATGTGCGAGGAAGTCACAGCCAAGAGTCGTCTGCTTTTCGTGTTAGGTGAAGGGTTAAAACAAACAAGGAAGTCCCCATTACACCCACGGCAAAGCGTCTTCGTTTGCGCGCACGGATACATGACACAATTGTTGATTGCATAATTCACTTGTGAAGTTATCGTTTATAATCAAACAGAAATCCCAGTAAAAATCACACTTTGGAAAGTAATAAATGTACAGTAAGATGGAGGGAAAATGCCCGTGTACCCGGGGTATGTGGGTAAACATGAAGTGCGAATGCTTCGCGACACGGGATGCAGTAGCGTAGCAGGTGCGTAGGCAACTGGTCAAGGACGACCAGCTTCTGGGCCGCGACCACATGTGCATGCTAATAGATGGGACAATTAGGAGGTTCCCCCTTGCGAGGGTGAGGGTGGATACCCCTTTCTATAGCGGTGAGGTAGAGGCAATGTGTACTGAGGCGCCCATCTATGACCACGTGCTTGGGAACATACCCGGGGTATGTTCAGAACCCGACATGACATGGTCGGAGAGGAAGGCACCCAAAGCGGCATCAGGGGCGGTCACCCGAGCCCAATCCGCAGATGCAAAGCGGCCGGTAAAATCACTGGAGGGACCAGTGGAGTTGAGTAAGAAGGCACATGTAGAGTGCACAATGGAGGCCCCAAAGGTTAACCTCTTACGATGGAAGTCAAGGGAGTGGCTGAACGGAAGCAGCCAATGTATGTGGACGAGAGGGGGCATAATGAGGGTCGGCACGTGAGTAGACCAAAGGTTAGGAACTTTTGGGTCGGTCAAAAGGTGTCCGTGCTACGGCCGACACGGTTAGGTAGACCGCGGTTACAGTAGGAGGGGCCATACGCTGTAACAAAAATAATGGGCAACGGTCATTATCGAGTGGACATAGATGGATGTGGAGTGGTTTACCACGCAAGGTTTTTGCGGAGATGCCAAAATATAAAGGACACTGAACCCACGCGAACAGCGGGGGAAGGTACACTGGGCCAGGAGAGGCCACAAGAGGTGGTTGTGGCATTAGCCACAAAATGGAAGCAGAAGTGTAGCGGTAGGAGGGGCCCAGGAACTTGGAGTGGGGCACCGAAGAAGAGATTGGCAGGAGTTAATCTACAGAGCGTTGCATCTGAGGCAGCGAGCTCTGGTACAGCAGGCACCACCTGTGGACATGTAGGTGTTGGGCGTAAAGATGAGTGGGGTCCGTGGTGGAGGACGCGCCCAAGGAATAGGTCCCTGAGGAGGGGACAGAGGGGCTCTCTAGGGAATAGTAAGGGTCCCACCATAAATGGGAGTATTTAAAGTTGGTGCCTAATAGGGCAGGTAACCCGCTGACGGGCATGAACCGGGCGGGACACCCTATCCAAGGATGGGGCAAGTTAGTGAGATAATGGGAGTTGGGGCAAAGGGCCCATCGGCTGGCTTGGGTCAGGGTGGATACCCCTTGCTAATATTTTTTACGCAGGGGTTGCGTGAGCGTATATAGATACAGGTGTACGTATGATAGAGTAGTATTATATTTTGCTATGTGGAGAGGCAGAGTGAGTGTATAGGGGGACCTGTTAGCTGCATGTGTACCAACGAACCACCTCCTATTGCGCGCCAGTGGAAGTGTGCGCGCGAGTTTATATGGGATGAGGATAGACTCATGCGTTCCAATGGGGAACAGAGTCAAAGTACTGGGAATTATTTGTGGTGCGCATCAGTGTGTGCATGCGTATGACTGTGTGTGAAATTTCTGAGTATATTGGTGTAATAGTAGAGCAAGACTGTGAGATAGCTCTAAGAGAGAAGTGTGAAAGTGGATGCACGTGAATGCTATCCCCTTGGTTTATTTGAGAGTATGTTCCTTGGTAGGGGGGTTGTCAAGGTGATAGCTAAAAGTTGGGATTTTTTTGGTTTATAAGTGTAAATATTTTTCGATAATATTTCTGCCTGGGTTAAATGTAAAGCCTAAAGATAGGTGTATGGCGGACCCCGAAAACAGCTCGGCAAATAATTCAAACTCTGCTAATTAGGCATGAAATTTAATGTCCATTATGGCACACGTGTTGAACACCATATGGGCTATTCTGATAACAGATCAATAGTAAGAGAGACAATATCCTCTCCGGTTATCAGTATCTGTTAATTACAGCCAGTTAATATTTAATTGAAGAATACAGTGCATCACATAAGTTCTGGACACACACCCATATTACGCATCTATCCTGTCTCCGAAATGTCAAAAGATACCAAAATGCGAGTCTTTCAAAGGAACTTTAAAGCGAGTGTTAAATTAAGATAGATCTAAGCGGCCAAGTTCAAGAGAAGCGATTAACTGAGAATAAATGTTCTGGCTATCTAAATAAAAATAGGGGGATTTCTCGATAAATTCATTCCAGCCAATTCCAGTCGGAAGGTGTGTAAGGCTGTGGGTCGTTGCGAGGCAGTTGGCCTGAAGGCACTCAGAGAAAGTCCGAATTTAGCCTTGGCCGTCGAGGGTCATAGGCATCGAAATTGAAAGTCCGCGTATTGACGTAACCCTGTGAGGGTTGTAAGGAACCGATAGTAGTTTGTTAACGGTTGCGAACCGTAGTGGCATAGTAGCCAAAGAGCTGTAACGTTGAGGTCTAGAGACCGTATTAAGAGCTTGAGTAAGCGCTTGAATAGCTCGCGAGTTAAAATAGTTTTAGGCGGTGCGAGAATTGGTGATGTTGAGAACACTTTGCAGAATATTATTATGTAAGCTTTGTTAAGCATATAGCTGAAGGCGAAGAATAACTTAACCCTGTGAGAGCCAGGCAAGGCGCAAAGTGAACGTGAACAGTAGTAGACGCTGATTGAATTCTGATTGAACTGTGAGAACGCTGATAGAGTCACACAAGCAGAACATTATATGTGTTAAGCCCGACTGACGGTGCAGTTAACCCTGCGAGGAGGAAGCAAAGAGACGTGAATAGACACTTTGCATTTATCACAAACCATGAGAAGATGAAGATGAAGTGAGGTTGATCCAGCGGACACAGCTGGCTGTGGGAGACGTCGAGGGCCCTAAAGAATAAACTTTTATCCCCGTAACTAGTGTATTCTTATGGATAATTTTGTAATTTGTTTCATATTATTTTTATTCGTACATGTAAATAAATAATCTTTCAGTGAATTATCGTTGATCACCCTTTGGCGTTGTAAGCCACATGCACCTTCAGGAATCCTAAGAGTCCCAAGCGGATAGGGCATTGATAAGGTGGCAAGGTTTACGTTCGAACTGGGGTTCAGACGACAGTCACTGGCTGTCGGCCGAGCACTGATAAGAACATAAATTTTCCCCCATCACTCAACCGCCGTAATTTTGCGACAGGCTGTACTCTTCTTGTATGTTAGATTAGTGGGATCGGACGCTCTGGATCATTGGAAGATTTCCAAATTTATTTCATATGCCTCATCACAAACAAAAGATATTCAAAGACGTTATCCGCTTTCTTCTTATTCACCACTTTTTGCTTTCCAAAAAAAACGGAACAAGATGACGGAGTTAAACAGTCAGGTAACATGCATGGGCGTCGGATGAGTGGTCTACCACTGTCAGACTACAATGGGTTGGTTTGGGGGCATGGAAAGCTTCCCCAAAAAATTGGCAGAATGCCTTTGCAGTTGAGTCTCAAGGTAACATCAAAGAGCTATTGCTGTCTCCCGTTTCTAAAAGGTATTCAGTTATTCTTACCACCTCAAATACAGTACCCAACAGAACGGCCACTCTATAAAATTGTTTTAAAAAAACAACGGGCAAAATTTACGATGTGGACTTACTGGGAGAATTCAGGGTCATTGGATGGAATTTTGAATGTGGTTCTTCTCATGAAAGTCGATTCATTTGGATCCAACTTTCCCACGTAAGGAATGATAGTTTGATTCTGTCTATTTCTTGAGTTATGAACCTCATTAAACAAAGGCCAAACTGAGTAAATGGACTTAGCCAATTTTACACTATGTTTGGCCGATGTTTTTTGTGCTTCATAGCTCAAGAAATAGACAGAAACAAATGATCATTCCTTATAATTAAACTTGAGGGGCAATAAATTTAAACACTCTCTACTTTGCGGAGTTAAAATAAAAACCGGGTCGCATCATGCTTATTAGTGACAACTGAATAAAAAGGCATAGTTTTCTAAAATTTTGTTTGAATAACGATACATTTCACTGAAACATGTTCTTCTGTCATTAAAATTTTTATTGACCAATGAATTGTGTAAGTTAAAAGGAACGTCATAGGCCACACCCACACAAAACTCTTCCACTTGACGTGAGGGTGCTGTCATTCAAAGCAACACTGAATTAAATTTATTTCTGATTTTGACCATTCCCGAGAGACTGAAAACACAGTTTGTAAATGTGGAGTTCGATATAAACATAGATGACATGAAATTGGTTGAACTTTGTCTCAGAAAGAGTTCCTTCAGGCTTTTTGGAAATTGGAAAGTTTTGTTGGCGTGCGTTTCGTTTGTTGATCATTAGGACCGGCGATTGTTTACGTTTGATTTGGGTAAAACGATGAACGCAGACGATCATCTGTTGCATATAAACAAACTGAACATGGAATAAAAAGCATGATAAGGATTTCATTGTTTATTAAATTTTATTTTGTAAGTCTTTTTAATATGATGAGATATATATTAATTCCCTCAGAAACCCACCCTCAAACATTTGTGCACCCATCAAATACAACACAATATGTGGACTGATCGGTGCCACGCGGTGTTGTGCTTTATTTCAATACAAAATTCTGAATTTTATGACACAGCTCCAACTATACATACAATCTCATTAGGATTGCAAAAAACACACATGATTTCAATAATGGCGAGAAACCCGACTTCTTGTTTCGAAACGCAAAACCCTACATACAATTGAACGAAAAAGCGGAGATTTGATGCGCACTCTACCGCGATTGCACCTGAACTGATTCTATTTGACCAAATAATCAACCACTCTGATTTCGGCCCGTGCGACTCCGTATGTTAAGGACACCCGAGGGAATTCAGTTTCTTTCTTATTCACCCTGTTCATCCGAAAGAAACTCTTATTACTTTTCATGTTGAAACAACGTGAGCGTGCAGTGGTTATTTCTCGTTCAGACTGTGCAACGTAATCTTTAAGACAGACATTGGGGGCGTGGTTTAGTACGGGCCTAAATGCGTTTTTTCGGTTCATTGTGTTATATATAAAAAAAATACTTAAGCCAATCATTTTGTCTGAAAATGCATGAACAGAAAAAGGGTTTACTTATATGGATGTGTCCCCAAAAACGTAATATATAGACGTGTATGAAGTGCCAAATGTGTAAAACGTCAACTACAAATTTTAAGAACATTGAGCCAGTACGTGCTGAGTTTGCCAGGTCCCCAACGACGCCCCTACATATGTTTCATTTTGAAACACACCTGACAGTATGGTCCAAACACCTCTGTAATTTACAGAGACCGCATCCGTTTTCCACTCATTAAGCCAGCATTCAACTGGATTCAGACAATGGGTACTTCGATTCAATTGAAAATACGATTTTGCTGTTGAGGGAGGGAGGGAGGGTGGACAAAATGTTTCCAGATTTATATTTAAAAGAGAATATTATAATTATTGCTAAAAATGAGCGATTAATTTATGTCCATGTCTCACTCATTGGTTTTGTGTTGCACTCGTTAAGGAATAATTTTAGCATTGTCGTGCGACATTTTATTAGAATAACATTACAGAACCAGATCCAAAAGGTATGTTTACGTCACCAGTTGCATTATTTCACCAATGTGCGATACATTAAAACATAAGTCACAGGGATCAACATTACAGAAGTTTGGATCAGATAACAGAACATTACTCCGTTACTATAGCCTTCGCAAGGTGTTGTGAATGATCAGATGATGATCTCTGAGAGTAAGTTCAATGGATCTGTACTATTATCACCTCCGTGTAATGGCAATATAATCTGAATATAGACTAAAACACGACAGTCAATACAAAAGCGCAGACCGTTTAATGGTTGAAGAATCAGTCAAACGTCGAAGAAACTGGCTCGTTATATAACATTGGTTGTTAAGAAAGAAGAATACTGCCGAAAGGGGGGCGCGGTGGCTCAGTTGGTAGAGGTGCAGGCTGCAAGCCGAGAGGTCCTTGGTTCGAATCCCACCTGCGGCAACCGCGTTGTGTCCTTGGGCAAGACACTTCACCCCGATTGCCTACATGTTGGCACGATGACGCTGTGTACTGAGGCATACTGCACGTCGATGGTGCGCATGTCTTCAACCAATCTAACCCTGCCTGTGCTGCGGTGCAGAGTTACGATGTTGGAGAGCTGACAGCTGCTCGTCGTTGCTCGGTGGTTCTCTCCGGGTACTCCGGCTTCCTCCACCCGTAAAACTGTCACGGTCACGATTAGCCATTGTGCATAAGTATGTGACCTTAAACACCAATAAATAAATAATAAATAAATAATATTGCCGAACAGTTTAGTTTTAACCGTTACCCAACACGAAAGGCAGACGACACTTGCAACGTTCTTAAATAACTTTTTTTTCATTTTTGCGTCCAAAACATAGCTTATGTCCCATTATTGGAACGAGCTCGATGAGCTCGTTCCAATAATGGGTCATAAGCTATGTTGTTGAGACAAAAAAAATGGAAAAATAATGAAAGTTGAATTGTGATTGTTGTGAATAACGCTGTTTTTGTTTTGGCAGTTACGCTGGATAAAGGGTTAGCTGTACATAATGTCTTTTCATTCAATTTCTTTAAAACAAAGAAAACAGTATGATGTGACATACTAGAGGGCGGTTTGCAATGGAAAAATGAACACTGGTAACCCAAATTGTCTAAGTTCAACTTTTTGTTTAAAAATAGATTATTAACAAAGATATAGTGAACACCAGTTATTCAAACATTTTGTTGGACCATGCTTACCTTCAGTGGTCTTCAGTGCACATTTTGAGATATTCTCTTTCTTCTCGTGTCAGAAGTCCTTGGTTTCTGTCTTCTTCTTCCCACATTATGGAATTTTCATTTCTTTTGGATCTCTTTTGTGGTTCTTTACTATTTATCTGGAAATATTGTTGAATTCTCCCATTTGCTGTCCCTTGCTTCTCCATATATTATCGCAGACCTCATAAGGCCACGATCTTTTGTCAACCATGAAGAGGAATACTTGGTCTTCTCCATGTCAAAATCGGTGAAGTGATTTAATATTTTCAGAATGCCAGATCTAATGACTCTTCTCGTATTCATGCATTGAAACACTTTTGACACATTCCAAACACTGTGGAGTTTGTATATCAGAAAACACATCATTGGGTTTAGCCCACCCACCTGCCCTTTGATTCTCCTCGTGAAATTGGAAGCAGCTCTCTTTAAAAAATATCGACACTGAATCCTTCGTAGAGGTGAAAATTAATTTCTATTACAGTACGAGGAGGGTGGATTGTCACAAGGATGGGGTAGAATTATCACCGAAAATATCAGTCTCAAATTCTGTACAAATGCACAATAAGCACAAGCAATGTTTGAGCCAATGGGTTTAACCCGGAGGTCAATTGGCTGAAACCTTGATTGTGCTTGATATGCTTTGCAACAAATTAGCCATTATTGTTTGGGTTGAATTTCCACTCTATGAGCGATTTTGTGATACTCCCCATATACAGTGCATGCCGTTGTTTTTATTATTGTTTTATGAATCTCAAACATCGCTTCACTTCATTTTACAAAAACGTGTTCTTCGAGTGATTATTAAATACTTAATTGTATTTGTCAGTAAAAATCTTAATATGTATACCTTGTTATGTGGTCGTACACTGAAAATAAAAATACGTCAATATCAATATACAGTGGAACCCTGTTAACTGAATAGCCACTTGCCAATGAATATTATTCAATTAACAGGAGTATTCAATTAACAGGGAATGTGTCACTTCCCTGTAGTCTAGAGATAAACTTGGCATTTATTCTATTATATCTTGTTTGACAGAGCTCCATGAGCTCTGACAAACAAGATATAATAGATTAAATTCCTGTATTGGATGTACGGAAGCCAAATAGGTCTATAAACAAAGGAAAACTGGGGAGAGTCCAGGTAATTTCTAGACAAATTACAGGATTTTTTATTAAATTAACAGGAATTGACTCTATAACCTATATTCAATTAACAGGTCAAATTTGTATTGGAGGCATGGCAAATGGTTTTGTGTTGAGAAATTATATTCAATTAACAGGGTTATCCAGTTAAGAGATATCCCAAAAAGTGGACTCCACTGTATACATTACAGCCGCCGTGGACTGCCCTAAATCACGCGTGGGCATGCTGTCCACGCATGCGTTTACAAGATAATAAAAATCACCATCAGTAAAATTTTAATTAATGAAGCATTAATTAAAATTGTGATGAGTATTCCTATAATTAGTGTTTGGAATCTAATATTATTGTGTCCGTGTAAATATTGCCCACCAGTCCACGGCGGCCGTGCTGTTTTTACTACTGTTCAGTTGCCCACTGAGCTCAGCCGCCTTTGCTGGCACTGTCTACAAAACTCTCCAAATTCCTCCACACTCATTGGTTTCTTTCGCAACCACGGGCTACCATGCACATTTTTAACAATATGACAGTCTCCATCATGCCACTATGATAACGTCACAACATGGTCGCTCGTGTGGGTAATCATGACAAAGCACGTGACATATAACATGAGATGTACAATGACGTACCTTTAGAATTCGCCCGTGAGATCCCTGAAACTGGAGACGATCGGTGGTACAACCTACTACACTTTGGTTCTGAAAATGGCGTATATGGCACTACAGGTGATAGAATGAGCAGTTTTGTTTTACAAATGTGGTTCACAAAGAACGAACAACAAAACTGATAAATGCGATAAATCTCCAATGGACGTGTAATTTCAAATATTAATTGTCAAAACAGTGATCTGAGGCAAAAGAGTAAGAAATCATTTACAGCACTGCATTATTTTGCAATTCAAAATGCTGAGGATATAGTCCCGCAGGGCAAACGAAATTACTTGTTCTTTTTATAGAATATTTGTGAAATCAACATCTCTAATCACGGGATAGAAGATGATTATCTTATACTTACATAGCTAGGTGTATAATTAGGTGTCTGAATAACTTGACTTTTATGAAATAGATAAACAGTGCGTGATGAATTTTGATTTGTTGGGTATCGCTTAATTATGTGACCATTAATCCTTATCCTACCAGGCCCACTTTCAAGATATATGGTGGACCTATACATATTGTTTAACTCTTAACCCGCTGAGTATTTTTAAATATTTTTCATCAAATCTAGTCATGGCTACTGTGAAGCAGCCATGACTAGATTTTATGCAAAAATTTATTAAAGTTTAATCGAGCAATCGCTGGTTGACAAGTTGGTACAATTTGAAGGTGACAATTTGGTCAAACGTGGTCAAATTTTACTTATTTTAGCGGCAAGAGTTTTCGTGTCCTGGGCAGAAATATCCACCAGCAGCATATAAGGAGTTAATGTAAGGAAGTTCACAAACAATTATTACTCCCTTGTAATCCTCTTTTCTGATTAATTTTTGGAAAGATCTCGTCGTGCAGAAGATCAAAATAAAATGTTTGACAATATTGACAATATTAACTATGAATGCAGCAAATTATTCAGTTCTAAAGGAAGCAGTAGCTCATTGGTGATTACTGATCTGGCCCGCGCCACTTACGTTGCGAAAAGACGCTGCCGCACTTGCAATAGTAGGAGCACTATAGCGCAGTGTCAGACGAATCGACCCGGAGCTTGTATACAGGGAGATATGAAAGAGATCTGTGTTTTACCTGATGCTCAGCCGACACTCGGAGAATGTCGTAAGAAATCTTCTTGCTATCACCACGATTTCACCTTCTTACTTGGAGTACACCCCCCCCCCCCTTAAGTTGTCAGAGATTTTAAGCGTTTTAAAAATTAGCGTTAGCTTCACTCTAGCCAATGTTTGGTTCAAATGCGCTGTACATTGACATCTCATCAACATGAAAAAGTCTGTTGTCGTTTCTATTCAGCTCACACGAAAGCTGAAATGCGTCCCACACTAAGCTTTCATTCACATAGTTATTTTGACCTCCCTTCCGTTTAGCTTCCATCAGAGTTTAGTTTCATTTCATACTGAAGTTACACGAACATGATTAGCTCTGCTCAGCTTAACAGGGAAGCGCAGTTCAAAGCCACATTGTTCATGCAGACGATCACCAACTTTCCAATGTGTGTCCTTTCGACAGCCTCAAACGACAGGCGGAACTGTCCTAGATCAAGAGTTCCTTTAATGAGATCCACACTTACCAACTGCTAATTCGCAACAGACTTCAAATTGTATTTCATAGCCCTTCGCCACAACAGCAGCTAAGCCTATTTCGTGGCTTGATAGCCATTATATCAATGACGTCTGAATGACCTTACATAAACCCTTTGAAACTTTAATTATCCTGACGTTCAAACTTCACTGGGAATTCTGTTTCTTCAACGTTTTTCAAAATGCGACGTCAAAAGTCGGAAAGTACAAATAACAAGACATTTTTCACATTAGTGATTATCTGGTTGAGGGCTAGATTATTTTTGGTGGTCTGAATTTGTTATTCAAATCTTGTTTTATTACAAATTATTGGAGAGTGCTCACAGGCACACTCCAGTAATTTGTAATACATAAATTTATATAAACAAAATATTATTTGTGTTTGACTGAATATGAAATAACAGCAAGGGAAGTGTTGGCTTTTCCTCTAGTATCCTTATTTTTTGAAAGCCCTGATAGTGGCTTCTAGCACTCAACCAGTTAAGAAGTCTTGACAGCAGGATTATATTAATATTTTAAGCTGCGATAACATTTGGCTCAACGGTTGTCACTGAGCACTATTCGGGAGAAAATAGGAATTGACGTTAAAACTTGAAAAATTGAAAAATGATAACAATAGAAATGACCGCAATGTATCAACGCGCTGTTTGATTTCGTACGTCATAATACGTACAAAAGTATCAAAGGGCTAATTAAACTTCAGCGGGTCATGACTCTATCTTCTAGATCCTTCCTCGGATCCCACATCGTTTTCAGACACCTAAACTGAGTGATTGGCGATTCAAAGCCTCCGTTCCATGTATTTATCTTACAATCTTATCTTACAATCAACATATATTTTGTCTGTATTAACTCCGCAACTGTCGTGTATCCGACCCCCTGATACAGATGTTTGTATCAGGGGGAGGGATACAAGCACGTTCCATTTTTTTTCTTTTTGTTCATCCGTACGAATAAATAGTTCGTTATATATTCGTCAACATTCTTGACTTATCCCCAGTATATTGTAAGATAAAATAATTATTACCATTATGTGGATGTACAAAATATGTATCCGAGTCTCGCTCCGGGTTCCAAGGGTAGATCACGACTCGTCTTCGACTCGTCGTGATCTGCCCTTAGATCCCGGAGCCCGACTCGGATACATATTTTGTACATCCACATAATGGTAAAAATCTCTATATACCCTTGAATAGCTGATATGTATTAATTAAATAATTTTATACTGCAATAAAGATAAATAGACATATGATTGGAAGACACGTTAGCTTAACAATATACTTGCATGAACCCCACAAAATCCCAGCATTTGGAATTACCATTGAGCTTTCTCTCGTGGCCCTGTTGGGACATCATGTAAGCAGTAATAATCACATTTCCTTTACAATATTGGCCAGAGCTGCTGTTGAATGGCAATCAGTTGGTTGAATTGAATAAATTACTTCAGCTGCCATTATTAGCGGCGATATTTTCATTCAGCAAAACACAATTTTCTATTCACGAATTATTAGCTTATGAACTTTATCACCTAATATTCACTTTTTCTAAATCCCTTTACCTAACATGAAAAAGCAGACGACACCTGCAAACAAAATTCTTGAATAACAATTTTTTTTAATTTTCTGTGAGGGCTCATAACCTATGTTTTTGAGACAAAAAATTAAAAAATAATGAAAATTAATTGTCGATTTTTGTGAATAGCGCTGGCCGATTTTGGCCGTTACGTTGAGTAAAGGGTATAAATTCAATGTTATACGTCTGGCGAACTCTTATACTCAACATATTTTACCTCGAAACTCGATTTAAAATTATCTTTATACAAACCCCGATTTGTCCCCCTTAGTATATTCTATCCATCTCCATATACTCTGACTAATTCCGTCATCCAAACTGTTCACCAACAAAAACAAAATATCACCAGCTGGCGTCCATAAAGTAAGCCTTGTTCCGTGATACGTTTCCTGCGTTTCTTTTGCCCACATAAATAGCGCTATGTGATTGTTCGAATATTGGTTCAATTCGAAATTGTCCCGACGGTTCGCTTCCAGTCGCACTGATTCGGAAATTTGCAAATGGCTGAGATATTCTCAACATCCAACCAAGTATCTTCTTTTGAAGTCTTCTTCTGCCATCTGGTCTCCTATGTAGAATAAGTGATGATAGAAGCAGAACTCAAAGAGATTCAGTTTCCAAATCTACGTCGATTCCGGTCTAGACCGTTCCGCTTCCTTAACGGATTTGACCGTTCAATACTGTTTATTGACATTATTTACGGTTGTAAGAAGATGCAATATCTGGAACACGAAGAGCGTTGATATTCGATTCGATGTTCTTTTCGCATCGAAAGCCTCTCTTTATTCGAATTGGGAATTGATTCGACTCGAAATTTGAGATTCACCCTGGTAAAACCCATACCCTATATTATTACATATACATGCTATTCCATTTTTCCAAACATTGAACCCATACTTTAAAAACGATAACGCACGATTATTCAAAAACATTCCGGATGCAGACCGCGGTGTTCGCAATACTACGCGACGTTTGTTAGACATTTTTTCACGTTTTTTTTCAAGGGGTATTTCCCTATAGGTTTTTTTCCTGTAGGCGTCTTCCGTACAACTTTGACAATGACTCGAAATGAAATAAAAACCCATCCGCTGACATCATTCAATGAATTTTTGGATCGTTGTTGAAATGGAAGTCTGTTACTGAACGCTGCAAAACATCAACGTCATTGTGGACTATTTGTTTTATGAGCTCTGCCAAGAGACACATTTTAGCCCTTTACCCGACGTACATGATATCAAAATTTGTCATTTTAATTATTTGTATTCAAATTTTTCACAAAATTTTAACAAAATCTTATCATGTGACCCCCCCCCCCCCCCCCCCCCCGCAGTGGAACGAGCTCATTCCAATGATGGGAACCGCACGATATGATTTTGTTGAAACTATTGAAAAAAAAATTGTTTTCAGCTGCTCAGTTTGTAAATTATGCTTCGTTAGGTAAACGGGTAATTCATGGCCGGAAAGAAAGTGCTGTTAGTTTCCCAGACACAATTTATAGGGTTTTAGTTCAAGTGATCAATGGAATCTTCAACTTCCCCAGTTTAAAATGTAATTTATGAAACCCGCACTGTACAATTTATCAGGGGTCAGCATTACTGACACATGAAAAGAAAATATCCTGTGTTTTTCGAATTTCTGACGTTAAGGGTTGGGAACACTGACAAAAGAAATCGCTGTTAATTATACTTTCACGTGTCTGATAATTTTCGTCATTCGAAGAGATTTAGAGGAAGTTAGCTCCCCTTAATTTCCCCAAAGCTATCGGTAACTTTCAAACTGAGGGTATTGGAATTTCATATAAAAACTAAAATTTCGAGAGATATTCTCGAATTTGCATCTCAATACGCGCATTTTGTTTTACAAATTTCAGGAATTTTCCTGTAGAGTAGTACAAAAATACAGAAGATGTCCTTTTACAATTTTTGCCAAATCAGTTCGGACGTTTGACTTTTGTTCTCTTTCGGGATGTATTTTAAAAATAGAAATACGGCGTTTTCACCATCTTTTGATGTTCTGTAATTGTTGAGGATCATTAGATAATCATTGTGTGTATCGTTGCATATAATACAGACACTAAACTTTCCATTAATATAAAAGTCTAGGAGGTGAAACTTGCAAAATTACTGTAAAACACATTTTCTAAATAAAACCTTAAGTTGTATGTGTGGTACTGGTAGATATTCTTAATGACGGATTATCTGTGAAGTGGTTGCTTCTAATTAGCTTGCTATAAAAGTCAAGTTTCCTTTTGTAACTTGTCAGAACCCGGGCTTTGTAACTGCTGAGGGAAATAGATTCACGCCGCGTATACAGCCAAAACTCAAGGAGTGTATGTCTCGCCGTAACGAAACCGCCCGTTTCACATTTGTTGGGGTAGTTCTTATCCCGAAAGGATCAATGACTTTATTCGAAAAGCATAAAGCAACAAGAGTCCACTGAAACAACAATTTTATACATATATATGTAAATAAATATGGTACTTTGTGACTTACATGAAATCCAATGAATGAGAAAAACAAAACGTCAATCACACCCCACCCACAAGGTTTTTTGAGTCACTTGCGGACCCTCATTCTCTGTTGGCGCTGGTTTCCTTTCCTGTTTGCTAGTGTTTGGACCCTGATCGCCTTTTCACTTCACTCTTTCACGGTCGTCGCACGGCAACTAACGTATTGTCACTTTATCGGACGCCTTTGCTCCAACACGTGACGGAAGGTCACTCTACCACTGCCGTCACACGGCCACTAACATATTGTCACTTCACTATGTCGCCTTCACTCTACCATTGCCATCGCATGGCCACTGGCTTATTGTCTCTTTACTGGACGCTTTTCACTCAAGCAGTCGCCACCAATGGGGTTAAACGCTCCCCTACGTTTATCTCAAAATAATGTTCATACAGACAAAGCCTACTCTGCCTACGTATGGAATGGATCGCCTTCTGCAACAGGTAATGCCGTTTACCTAAATGCAAATGGCTCCCTGAGCTCGTACTTCGTGTTTCTAATCCTATTCTCATATATGGCCACCGATTAGGCCCACGACTGCCCCTATTCCAATATGAGCTCTGTGGCTCCCCAACACTACAACGTGCCTTTACTCTCGCACCGATGCGGCATCTTCTCTAATCTATAGCATGGGACATCCCCAGCTGTTACGGCCAAAGATCCACAGACTTACAGGCCTTCAGACTGGAATGAAATTTTCGAGAAACCCCCCGATTTGTATTTCGATATCCAGAACATCAATTCTCTGTTTAATTGCTTCTCGTGAATTTGGACGCTTAGATCTATCTTAATTTAATATTCGCTTTAAAATTCCCTTGAAAGTCTCTCATTTCGGTTTATCCTGGTATTCGGTGACAGGCTAGATGCGTAATATGGGTGTGTGTTCAGAATCTGTGGGATGTACTGTTTTCGTCACAATTACCTATTAACTGGCCATAATTATACAGATAATGACTGCAAGAGAACACTGGTCCCCCTTACGTCTTTAATCAGTTATCATATAGCCCATGTGGCGTTCAACAACGGACATTAAATTTTATGCTTAATTAACAGCGCTTGAATTATTGCTGGCCTCTTTAAGTTACAAATCGGTTTTCGCGGTTCGCCAGATACCTATCTTTTCGTTTTATGTTTAGCCAAGTCAGAAAGACTATCGAAAATATTTACACTTTTAAACAAGAAAATCGCAACTTCAAGCTATCATCGGTGAGCTGTCTGTTGTTGTCGTTTGTTAATAGCAACAAACAAAAACACGGCTTTGTTTTCTACTGATGTCATAGGTTTTTCTCAACAATTACTTGCTTAATCGGACCTTCCTCGCCCGTCTTATAATTACAGGGGAGATAACTTTACCGAAAGTTTATCTTCGTGACGATAAGTTGAGGATACTCACGGTCTAATTCCAGCCATATAGTTAGTAAAACACTCAAAAAACGAAAGATGAGGGCGTTTTCACTATGAATATGCAGCACATCATGAGTGGATCTGGCGCTATCCGTATGGATAAATGAGTGAGCAACGACTAACGTCATGCCATGGGCGGGAGTGCCATGTGGGTGGACTGGTAGCGCTCGCGTGAACGAATGGGTTTGAGCGCAGGTATTGTAGGCAAAGAAAGAAAAAATAGTAGCAACAGTATGATTCCCCTCGACCAGAGAACACTTCGAAGTATCAAACACAATGCTTAGGTCTCCTACACTACATGTTACCCATACCCATTCGAAACCTGCAAGCGCCAGATTCTTATGAAAAAAATGCCTCAGTAGTCTGAAACGCGAATTTCTAACTTCCGGCAGTTTCCATGTAAGGTTTATCAAGAATACTACAGAACTCTATAGTACTCTATCAAACAGACTCCCAGAATACATCCCTATGTCTATGTGTGCCCCATACCAACCACGTGCCACAATGGTATTTCAACATGGCAACCTTGAGGTTTGTGCCTTTATCCAACTCTATACGTTTTGTTTGTACTTTATCAAAACGAACTATTTATTTTCAGTGCTTTTGTCCAATATTGTAGAATATTACAACGTATCTGATCAATTTTTTCTGTGTTAAGAGTTCTTTATTTACTTTTCAAAAAATCAAAGAATATTTATATAAAGACATCTTATCCACACCAATAATGGAAGGTTCCGAATGCCGTACCCACAATGGGCTAGAATCCGGACGACAAAACATTTCGTTGCAACTTAATGTGTTCAACGTTTCCATACAAGGATCGAGAACAGCTCCAGAAAAGATTTCCTACTTTTGTGGATCTGTTTTCACAAGCTGGTAATCTTTCAACGAAGAATCCCAACAAACCTATGTTCTTCTGATATTAGAACTGCCTGGGTGCCATTACCAATTGTACATCACACTTCACTAGCGCGAAGACAATATATGTTTAACGGCCGCCATGCGACTTACAAGAGCCTGAGGTTGGACAAACTATTTTTGTCAAGAGTTGAAAGTAATGAATAGTTTCAATATACGGGGTGAGCGGCTCGTGTGTAAAACACCTGTGCACGAGCCATACACAAGGCAGAAAATCCTTTGAAGTACAACTATAAATAATGTATTACAGAGAGTTATTATCCAAGCTCCCGACTGAGACAGCTTGAGCCAGTCATCCTAAAATGTCATGATGACTGTGTTCAACATCGGTACCCTGACACTGTTGAATTGGGTAATTTAAGATTCCGAAGTTGTCTGAAGCTCCACTAATAACTACTGAGACGTTTTTGCGAATACTCACTCGTGCCTGTAAGTGTGGATGGGAGATGAACGTTTTTTGATAACCGGTCCCGAATAACTTAGAGTTCAGAGCAACATTACCTTTACCAACCCGTCATTGAAATCTTATAAGGAATTAGCAGGAAGAGACTGTACAGACTTTTTACAAAAAGGATATCACGAAAGATTCTATTGTTCCGTTAAAATCGAGGGAAATTCACATTTTTGACTCCGTATTTAATAAACTTATTAAGTATGGAGCGAAAATGTGCATTTTCTTTCAATACATAGGTCCTTGGGTTCCAAACGTAACTGTGCGTGTTGTATTCCTACTACGCTACGTAGGGACATGGGCCACCACCTATATATATAGGTTGTAGTCGCCCCTGCATGACCCCCCCCCCCCCCCCCCCACACACACACTAAGTTTGAAATGTTCCCTTCGTCCCTGACACCAACCATTGGACTGATCCTACCAAATATCAATCCCCGCACTGTGATAACATGCGAGGGTGTTTGCAAGCCACTGAGGGGTGGAAAATCGCAAAACGCTGTACGAACGTAGGCATGGAAGCTACGTTCAGGGGTATCACTTCCGAACCGTATGTAGTACTTGGCACACCCACCATTCCTGGCTTGTCTTATAATGTTCCTGTTTTCAACTGTTACTACTCATAGAGATCCACCGATAATTATCCATTTTCAGTGTAAATGTCGCCTTGCCTTCTCTCCTTTCTTTTGCTACCTCTTGTTTTTTCTTTACGTAAATTGAATAGGGTCGTTAGGCTTTTTCATAGTTCCTCTCCCCCACTTTTAGGAACTCCTTAGGAATTCCATTCATTCCTCCCGATTTTGGTACCTCCTCTACTTTAACCCTTTACCCAACGTAACGGCGCTATTCTCAAAAATCGTCAGTTAATTTTCATTATTTTTTAATTTTTTGTCTCAAAAACATAGGTTATGACCCCTCATTGGAACGAGCTCGTCGAGCTCGTTCCGATGAGGGGTCATAACCTATGTTTTTGAGACAAAAAATGAAAAAAATTAGTTGTTCAAGAATTTTTTTTGCAAGTGTCGTCTGCTTTTCATGTTAGGTAAAGGGTTAATATAGCTGCACACGAAGTACGATAAAGTTCCTCGTCCTCATCTTGGCACTCCTTGGTACCGCAAGCCTCACCGCTTATCATTTACCTTTTCCCAGTGCTTGACTAGTTCTGATGCGATTTGGTCTTTATCGTCTGTATTTCTGCCCTCCACTTTAACCCTTTACCCCACACGAAAAGCAGACGACACTTGCAAATAAAATTCTTGAATAACTAAATTGTTTCACTTTTTGTCTCAAAAACATAGATTATCATTGGAACGACCTTGTTCCAATGAGGGGTCAGAAGCTATGTTTTTGAGACAAAAATGAAAAATATAATGAAAATCGAATGGTGATTTTTGTGAATAGAACTGGCTCATTTTGGCCGTTACGTTGGGTAAAGAGTTAACCGTTTACCCAACGAATTGGCCGCATCCGCCCGCGTAATATGCAAATTCAGCAGTTGAAAAAAATATTATTTTTCAAAAAATTTCAACAAAACCATATCATGAGACCCCTCGTTGGAACGAGCTCGTCGAGCTCGTTCCAACGAGGAGTCACATGATATGGTTTTGTTGAAATTTTTTGAAAAATTTAAAAAAAATGCTATTTAAAATAATAAATTTTGATATCGTCTGCGTTGGGTAAAGGGTTAATACTCTGTGAATTACTTCCTTTGTTTCTTTCATTCACCCAAATAGGTCTGAACTCGACCCCCGTTATTTTTTATCGTTCCAGAGGCGGCGGAGGCTCAAAAAGTGGAGGGGGTCACACGTTTTTGGATACCGCAATTGTGTAGACTGGAAAATAATTTTTCTTCGGGGAAGGGGTGGGGGAGTCTATGGTGGTGGGGCGGTGTATTCATGCAAAATATAATTTATATACGCTACCCCTCACCCTTGTCCCCACCTTATTTAAGACACTAACCTCAGCGACCTCAACCTCAACCTTACCTAAACCTTATTGTCGTTATTTTGCGATATTCGATACTGACCGGTCAAAATTGAATCGTGTGGCATCAGCTGGTTTCATGTGGCATCGGCTGTCTTCGGGTGTTACCGCAGATTAGGGTAGTAGTAGTGGATTTATTTTTTTCATTTTTGATTAAGAGTATAGCATTCGTCTTTATACATCTCACCTTCTGTCACACTATAACCTGTATGTATATGTCGTCTACCCAATTCGCATACTTCGGATTGAAGTGAATTGAACTAGTCATTTGCCATTGACTACAAATTTATATTTTGCAATGTCACGGGGTAAAAGTGAAAGAGAAAAGAGAAATACGGTACATATGAATCGAATGAGAATTGATGAGAAAGTAATGAGAAATTATTGTAGTTATATTTATGCATTTTGCGGGTTGAATTGCGTCAGTATGAATATATAGAGGAAAATGCCGTTCGGGTACCTATAAATGGTGAAAAACTGGCGGGACACGTGCCCCTGCGCCCCCCCCCCCCCACCTCCGACTCCGCCGACCCTGTATCGTCCTAATAAGACTGCAGTTTCACACTCTCCGATTATCATCTTTAATCTAATTGATATTATTTCGTGCTTGTTGAGATTCTTTTTTTGCTACCCTGGACGCGTTGCTTCCCACCCTCTGATTTTCTACACTTCCCCTGTACGCAGCACATTGGACTTTTCTGCCCTTTATAGCATTTTCTAATTCGCCCTTCACACACGGTATCAACCTGACCTTGATTCTGTTTGTGTGCCGTGACAATGGCTAAGTTTTTTTCGCCCAATTATTTAGCAAAAGGTTCATTTTTTCTCTATTTTTGCAACTCCAATCACAGTACTAGGGAGAAAACTTGAGTTTGCCTGGGCTAGTTTTGGACTTTGTTTTCGGCTCGTGTATTTTAGTTTGACTCACCTGTTATCAAAGGATTTGCTGAATTGGTAGAGGAGAACACAAACGAATATTCATGAGAGATTTGGCGTCCAAAGGCATCTCCCGTAGAAAGAAACAAAAAAGAGGGGTAGTGGGTGTTAAAATCTGCCAAAATGAAACAAAGCACACACGTTCCTGGACCACTCCCAAACCCAACCCGCCAGGAAAAACTGGTTTACATTATGCAAATAAATGCCACGTTGGATCTCTCTTAACCGACTCTGTGTAATCGGCAGTCCTCCTTACTAGAGTGTTCGAGAAATACAAGACTACAGTCAGTATAGGGGGATTATCAGTAAAACACTTAATGAGTGGAAACTGATATTGAGCAATAAGATGTGTTATGGGAAAAAGCATAAGACGCAAACGATAATTCAACCCGAATGTCCGTTGGCTGAAATACATTGACGTGAAAATTGCTCATGTTTCCTCTTCTTTAACTAGAACATACAGTACTGTGATCGCAAAGCGAATAGAGATTTTCGACCGGATCGCGACTGGGTCGCGTTCCAGTCGAAATTATCTTTTCGCTTTATCCCCACGGAACTATAGAATGCCGCACGCCCTAAAAATAAATACGAAAACATTGATTCCGAGATACTGCTTCGTTTGTTGTCCTTTATTCGACGGGCTTGATTTTTATTTCGTAACATTTTAGTTTTGAAACGTCAACCCACGGAGTGTACACGTGTCGCGTTCCGATCGCGATCTGATGGAGTAGAATAGCACTTTTGTGGTTACAGAACTGTAGGCGGTATTAGCTGGGTTGAAACGCCACTCCAAGCGTATATAAGCTCTGTCATACAAGGGGTGGTGGTATTATGAGCTGGTTTAATAGAACTTATATATTGACTAAAGTGATTTTTTTTATTTGATTGGTTGATAGATACGTGGTATGAGACCATATTCATTGAAACCCACGATACGTCCGCCCTGCCACTGACAAATTTCCCACACCCAGTGGAAGCCTCGTTCCGAAATCTACAAATTGTCCATATCCCGTAGAAGACGCGTCATTCCAGTTTTACAGTGTACATGTATTATATTTTAATTTTTTATCTCCAAAATACAGCTCATGACCCCTTATTGGAATGAGCTTGTCGAGTACCCTCCAATGTGGGGTTCATAAGCTATGTTTTTGAGACAAAAAAGAAATTCAATAATTTTTTTATACTAGTCATATCGGCATATTTTCACAAAAACTCTTTTGCACAAAAATTCCACAGAAACCTGTATGGATCAACAATGGAAGATGAAAGATCTCATGCTGTGTGTGTTCACACATGAAATAGATTGTACTTCTAAAACGGAAAGTCAATAGATTTCGGCCTCATGGGATACGGCTGGCTTCGGGTAGATAAAAACCCGTACCACGTGATCAGACACGGGGTAACTAATAATATCTTAGTTGCTACCCTTAGGTTGCAATTGGATCTCGCCCCAGGTTGCCATTGGATCGGGGATAGTGTCCTTTAAGAAAACTGAAAGAACCACTTTGAAATAGAGCCCTCGAGTAAAACTTAATCTGCACATCAAAAGTCAATACAGTTAATTTATAACTACTTCCCTGCTGTATCCGGCGAATCAGGAGGACGGGGACTTATACTTGATTTTAAACAGAAAGGTTGAGGATTCGATCCTGACCCGCAGCATCTGCGCTGTGTCCTTGGTCAAAACACCTAATCCTGATTGCAGACGTGGGGGTACGGTAGCACTGTGTACTTAGCTATTTTTTTCGGAATTGATCTCTCGATGTTAAACTCGAATGCATGCAGTTTTGTTTTAGCATTTCACTATACATAAGCTGCATTAAAATGCACAGCATTTAAATTGCCGGAGTTATTGAGGAATTTTATTTCCGTAATAAAGTTAACACGACATCTTGAAAAACAATAGTATACGTTTAACATATCGTCGTCTGAGTACTAGAATGTTCTATGTCACCAATGGGAAATATAACATTCTAGCACTCAGCCGACGATACACTGAATCCTGTGTAGTTTCATGCAATATTGTTTGATATTTTTCAATTACATCTTCGGAGAGAAGAGATGCATTCGAAGTGTATCAAATAAAATTGAATGGCACTACTCAGTTATATGGAAGGATATTGGCGTCATTGAAAATTAATAAAATATTCTCCTAAATTTATAAATAATAACATAATAACATCTATGCAGAGACATTCTGTGTTACTTGTTTGCAGTTTTATTTTATATATTTCGGTTGCATCTGTCAGATTCTGTGGAGGGCACGGTGGCGTACTGCACATCGGTGGTACACCTGTCTTCAACCAATGATAACCCTGCTTGCGTGGAGTTAGAACGTAGGGGGTCAGACAGTTGCTCGCCGTTGCTCGGTGGTTCTCTAAAGGCACTCCGGCTTCCTCCGACCGTAAAGCTGTTCGACACGAGCTGACCCTGAGTGTTCGAAAGCGTCGTTAGACGCCAGTAAATAAATAATTAAATAAATAAATCTTTCCGATTTTGAATTGTCTTATTTCCTTTTCGAAAGGTGGGATTCCACAGTGTTGCGACGAGAAAAACAGACAGAGAATGCCGACCGAATCGCGACTGTGTCGCGATCCGGTCGACATTCTCTGTCTACTTTATCGACCACAGAACTGCGATCTTGGGTGAAGAGCTATAGTTTGAAAATAAAAAACGACAAACATGAGAAATTTTATTGAGATCTTTTTTATGTACAGCACTTGGCAAATTTGGGTGAGATATATAATATACTACTCAAAGTTTGCTGAGCACCACATATTTGACACATCATTGTGAAATTTGCTTGTGACATATTTGCGATATTTTTGGTGGATGTGATTGAGGAATGGATTGCGATGGTCCCCAGTGTTTACATTAGCTCTCTTGACAGGCAGATTTTTCTTGACAGTCACGGAAAGCATGTACCCCTTCATTTCCATGATGTTGTCGTGTACTGTCTACTGTACATGAGATGTGTAGGGTATTCAGTCTTCATTTCAACACAATCCCTTGTGATTAATGATTGAATATGGTGAATGCAAATGTAAGAAGACATTTGTCGGAAGCAGAAATGTGGTGGGCTGTAGAGGTGGTGGAACAAGGGGCTGCCCATCGTCAGGTTGGTGGAGCCCTTGGTGTGCATCATACGGTGATCACCAGAGCCTGGGCAAGACTTCAGCAGTATGGCACACCAGTCAGACGACATGATGGTGGCAGCAGATACAGGGCAACATCTGCAGCTGAAGACCGGTTTCTGATCATTCAGGTCCTTTGATACAGCAATTCAGCTTCGTAGTGACTTTCACTTCAGAATGCATCCGGGGTAAATGTTTCGACGCAGACTATCGGGACAAGGTTGCACGAAGGTGGTCTCCGATCGAGAAGGCCATGTATTCGCATTCAGCTGTCCCCGAACCATCGCCAGGCACGATATGAGTGGGCCATGGATCACGCTGGATGGACGACATGTCCTTTTTACAGATGAGTCAAGGTACTGCTTAAACAACACAGATAGGCGTTCTAGGGCGTGGGGAAGACAGGAGAGCTATTAAATGCAGCCAACATTGCTGAGCATGACCACTATGGTGGATGGTCAATAATGGTCTGTGGCGGCATCAGCTGGGATGGACGTATAGCGCTCTGTGTCCTTGGCCGTGGTACAGTGACTGCACAGCGGTATATTGATGAGATCCTGGATGCCCACGTCAGATTGTATGCAGGTACAGTGGGTGATAGATTCATTCTGATGGACGATAATGTCCGTCCTCATGCTGCCCATGCTGTCCGGGAGTATCGCCAGAGGGAGGGGATTGGGCGTATGGACTGGCCAGCAAGATCCCCTGACCTCAATCCAATCGAACATGTCTGGAATGAGTTGCAACTTGCAATCCCAGTCCAACCAATAAGAGTCCAGGAGCTTGGTGCCATGCTGGTCCAAGAATGGAACAACATCCCAAGAAGGACCATCTGGAACCTGATTGAGAGCATGAGAAGGCGTTGCCAAGCTGTAATTAGCAATACTGGGTCTCATACTCGATACTGAACCCATATAAGTTCGCTCCGTCAACTTTTTGGCAAATTTGAAAAATTTCCTCTTTTACCAATAATATCCATTTTCCATGATTGTCGTATTCAAAAGCTAAAAAATAATGTCAAACACAAATAAAATCTTAATTTCTGTACTTAAATCATTAAAGATATAATTAACTATAAAATATATACACTTTTCATAACAATATTTCAACTAAAACGTAAGACAGGTCTTTGGATATACTTGGTGCTTAGCAAACTTTGAGTAGTATATATATATAAACAAAGATTTTAGTCATTAAAGTTAAAGTTATCGTGCGTGCTTTGATTACACTAATCTTCCTGTTAGACAATTTTTTTGGTGTCACTTAACTATTAGATTAATTAGGCAGTGATTAATTTTACATCATTATCTACTATCTACATCATGCTTATTTATCTTCTGTGATTACCGTTGTCATAGAATATCAACAATAACAAATTGCTCACTTGACATCAATGGCGCTGCTGCAGGGCACTCGCAGATTATTGTTCATCGACTCCATAAATCATCCATTGTTCAACGATATACTTGTTACTCTGTAGTAGAAGTAGCAATAGTAATAGTAGTAGTAGTAGTAGTAGTAGTAGTAGTAGTAGTAGTAGTAGAAGCAGAAGTAGTATTAGTAGTGCAAGTAGTATTAGTAGTATTAGTAGTAGTAGTAGTAGTGCAAGTAGTAGTAGTAGTAGTAGTAGTAATAGTAGTAGTAGTAGTAGTTGTTGTTGTTGTTGTTGTAGTGCATGTAGTAGTAGCAGTAATAGTAGTAGTAGTAGTAGTAGTATAGTAGTAGTAGTAGTAGTGCAAGTAGTAGTAATAGTAGCGGTAGTAGTAGTAGAAGTAGTATTTACAAATAATCCATAAAATTTAGACAACATGAAAAATAGCATAAAAGCCTGTGAAGAGAGCTAATGAGACACTTCAAGCAAAATAAGATTCTATTTATAACATTGAGCTGAAGCGTTGTATTAGTCACTTGCACAACTTAACCCTTTTAACCCTTTACCTAACATGAAAAGCAGACGACACTTGCAAAAATAATTCTTGAATAACTAATTTTTTTCATTTTTTGTCTCAAAAACATAGGTTATGACCCCTCGTTGGAACGAGCTCGTTCCAACGAGGGGTCATAACCTATGTTTTTGAGACAAAAAATGAAAAAAATAATGAAAATTAATAGGCGATTTTTGAGAATAGAGCTGGCCGGTTTTGGCCGTTACGTTAGCTAAAGGGTTAACAACGTTACGATCATAGCCTGCCAGCGCTATTTCCATAAATCGTCATTCAATTTTTTTTTATTTTTCTATTTTATCTCCAAAACATCATTGGAACGATTTCATCATCCAGCAAACCGGTATCTCTATTCATCACACAATCACCACCAAACAGTTCATTACGGAAATATTGTTCTCAACACGTTTAATAAACGCCCGACGTCAGATGTCAATATCAGCGTCGTAACATTGTGTGTGAGTTGGTTTCAGAAGCAGACCAGAATTAATCTTCACTTATATTCCATTAACTATTTACCAAATACGAAAAGGAGACGACATTTGCTAAAACATAATACATTACCCGAATAAACTAAAAAAATCATTTTTGACTCGAAAACAAAGCTCATGACCCCTCATTGGAACGAGCTCGCTCGTTGAGCTCGTTCCAAACAGTGGTCATAAGCTGATAACAAATAATAGCATCTGGATGGCGCTTTTAGTGAATAGCGTTGGCCAGATATGTTACGTCAAGTCGAAACAAGAGAAAAAACAAGGTAACGATGACGTGTTTACCAATATTAATGCATAAGTGGATATAAGCAACCTGTAGCTAGAATACTGTATATTATTCCTTCAGAGAAACAGCGTCTGGGATGTTTCTCTGAAGGAATAATATACGGTATTCTACAATTTCTACTACTACTACTACTACTACTACTACTACTAGTCTTTCAAACTAGGGGTCAGACTGAGCGCCGAGTTTGGAAAATTTACGATCCAGATTAAAAAAATAAGAGTTAGTTATAGAACCCACGGATACTACCCTTTATTATGAAATCATGACATATATGTGGGGCAATTTGGAGCATAAAACTAAGAATGTTGTATAAACTTCTACTGCATATTGTATTCTAAAATTATATCGAAAAACAAGAAAAACTGGAGGGACAAGGGTTTTTTCGACAAGTATCTTCACCAGTCGTGTAAGGGTAATTTGTGAATATACCTACAAAGGAAGTTAGTTCAATTACTTACAGAAATAACCCCGCCAGTAACGCAACAAAGTCTCTTTGCCTTATGGATGCTACTACAGACTGTTAAAAGATGGGAGAATATCCTGTCAAATGCAAGGACAGCAGTCTAAGAAAGACATCTCTAACCTATATCGCCCTGAACATCGACTTTCTTTCGATCAAGTTATCTTCCTTGCAATTATCGGACAAGCGGGTGGGGGAAGTCCAGTTAAGAAGCAAGAAGTATTTGTTGAGATAAAAAACCTATGACATCAGTAGAATTTTCTTTCCTTTCGTTACTTTTAATAAACGAGATTAACAGACGCCTCCATTGTTGGCACGCTAATTAAAAGCATTAAATCATTAACCCTTTACCTAACGAATCGCCCGCATCCGCCCGCGTAATATGCAAATTCAGCAGTTGAAAAAATTTTATTTTTCAAAAAATTTCAACAAAACCATATCATGTGACCCCTCGTTGGGCTCGTTCCAACGAGGGGGTCACATGATATGGTTTTGTTGAAATTTTTTGAAAAATTTAAAAAAATTATATTTAAAATAATAAATTTTGATATCGTCTGCGTTGGGTAAAGGGTTAAGAATATCTATCAATTACACATCTTCCAAAACAAAATGTCCACATTGGCTCTTTGTTCAGCGACTGCGTGTTTACAGTAACATGCAAGTTTTTATTCTTCCCAGGGCAAAATAGCAAATTTTTCCCCCAGACTTCCATATTAATGGAAAGGATCGTGCCTGTATCATACGTCACGATGTGCACACTTTTGATGTAATGAACGAACAAAAGGTTACAGAACATCAAAAGGTGGTGAAAAGGCCGTTTTTTTTTTAAAAATTTTAAATGGGTTTCTACTGAGAATAATAGTTAAACTAATCGTGAAAAAAAAATTGTAAAACGTCATCTTCTGCATTTTTGAAGTAGTCTACAGTAAAATGCATGAAGTTTGTGAAATGATGCGCAAATCGATGATAAATTCTCAAACATTTTGAAAGTTCAATTTTCATATCAAATTCCTATACTCTAAATGTTAAATTTAATGTCAAGTTTACAAAATAAATGGGGAGGGGAGCTAACTGTCGTGCAAATTTCCAATGACGAAAGTTGTGAGCCATGACAGGTACTATATATTGAGTGGTTTATCAGTGCAGTGAAAGGGAGACTTAAGAAGCAACTCTGCCTCGATAGAGAGACATGCTAGTAGCTGCTCTCTACTACTGTATCATGTTCACTAGAGGATACGAGGGGGTGGGTTAAACAAAGAGGCAAGCCACTCTTATCCCACATAAAAATGTCAGAAAAGGACTCAAACGAAATCAAAGTTAGAACGAATTTAATCCTAACAGCGATCTATGGTCAGAAGCAGTCTGGCATTGTGTATTACTGGAAGGCTTCATGGTGTGACCCCTTCTCTTCCTAGAAACCCTGTACCCCCCCCCCCCCCTCCACACACACACACACACACACACACACACACACACACACACACAGTCTTGTTTACCCCACATACCGAGGTACCCCATTGTTTGTCCTTTGTGTGGACTAACGGTTTCTACCTCGTTTTGCCGGTACAGTTCTGGGAAAACAACCGAGGTAAAGGGTTTCTTTTGTCTTTTTTACCTCGGTAAGGCGAAACACGCAAACTCTTTTGTCTAGTTACCTCGTCAAGTTGGTAAGACAAACACACACACACACACACACACACACACACACAGTCTTGTCTTCCCTACATACCGAGGTACCCCATTGTTTGTCTTTTGTGTGGACTAACGGTTTCTACCTCGTTTTGCCGGTACAGTTCTGGGAAAACAACCGAGGTAAAGGGTTTCTTTTGTCTTTTGTACCTCGGTAAGGCAAAACACGCAAACTCTTTTGTCTAGTTACCTCGTCAAGTTGGTAAGACAAACCCAGTCTTGTCTTCCTTACATACCGAGGTACCCCATTGTTTGTCCTTTGTGTGGACTAACGGTTTCTACCTCGTTTTGCCGGTACAGTTCTGGGAAAACAACCGAGGTAAAGGGTTTCTTTTGTCTTTTGTACCTCGGTAAGGCGAAACACGCAAACTCTTTTGTCTAGTTACCTCGTCAAGTTGGTAAGACAAACCCACACACACACACACACACACACACACACACACACACACACACACACACACACACACACACACACACACACACACACACACACACACACAGAGAGAGAGAGTCTTGTCTACCCTACTTACCGAGGTACCCCATTGTTTGTCCTTTGTGTGGACTAACGGTTTCTACCTCGTTTTGCCGGTACAGTTCTGGGAAAACAACCGAGGTAAAGGGTTTCTTTTGTCTTTTGTACCTCGGTAAGGCGAAACACGCAAACTCTTTTGTCTAGTTACCTCGTCAAGTTGGTAAGACAAACCAACACACACACACACACACACACACACACACACACACACACACACACACACACACACACACACACACACACACACACACACACACACACAGCTCAGTGCTCAAACAAGACAATTTTATATCCTACCAAAGATCCACAAGGACCGTTCTTCATGGACGGATGACTTAACTCCACCCGGGAGGCCAATTGTATCAGATTGTAATTCGGAATCTTATGCGATCTCGGAATTAATTGATTATCATCTGAAACCTATAGCAAATAGACATCCGAGCTATCTAAAAAATACACAGGATTTCCTGTCAAAAATTTCGAAATTGAAAATATCGAAAAATGCAATTCTGGCTACTTTGGCTACCTCAGGCTGAGAGGAGAACCCTGAGCATCATCAATGAAACCATTCGGAAAGTGAAGGACGTTAACGTTATACCAAAAATTGATGACGCGAAGTTTGATGTTGCTCAGGATTTAATCCATTGGACCACGAGAACCGCCAATATTATGTACGATCACTGGTTGAACCACCTAAATTTAAACTAAGTAAAGGCAAAGGTAACAGCCGCCTAACAGATGTGGGATTAGGAACTAATGTGGTTAACCTGTCTGGCACCAATGACCTAACAACCCAAGAGAAATCTCTTTTAGATCGCGGTTTAACTTTTGTACCAGCACCAAAGCCCAAAACTGATAACCAAACAAATTTACCATCATACAACTGTAATTTTCTTAGGCAAATGAAATTAGCAGACCGCTTTAGAAACTCCAGCGGTCGGAAACTTCCTTTTACAGAATCATCTGGTTGGTCACCTCCAGATAGTGAAGTAGATCCCGAAATTATTGAGGCTAGCAAACGAATCATCCAAAAGGTGTTCAGCATGAACATACTCTCCGATAAAGACAATTTAACATCTGGTGAACGGAGAGCCCTCACGAAACTTCGAAAAAATAAGAAATTAGTAATTAAACCAGCCGACAAAGGTGGGTCGGTAGTTGTTCTATCTCGGGATAATTATATAAAGGAAGCCATGAGACAACTCAGCAATACTAAACATTATAAGAAAATAGATTCACTTATTTGGCCTAGTAATATCGAAAAATTCAATAAGATCTTAAAATTTCTCCTCGACGAAGGTCACATTACCAAAAAACAATTGAAATATTTAACAGCTAAGCTCAGTGCTCAAACAAGACAATTTTATATCCTACCAAAGATCCACAAGGACCGTTCTTCATGGACGGATGACTTAACTCCACCCGGGAGGCCAATTGTATCAGATTGTAATTCGGAATCTTATGCGATCTCGGAATTAATTGATTATCATCTGAAACCTATAGCAAATAGACATCCGAGCTATCTAAAAAATACACAGGATTTCCTGTCACAAATTTCGAAATTGAAAATATCGAAAAATGCAATCCTGGCTACTTTGGATATCGACAGTATGTATACGAACATTGATATTGATAAAGGTGTTAAATCAGTTAAAAATGCATTTGAAAAATATCCGGATGCGAAACGCCCGGATGAACAAATTTTGGATCTTTTGGAGCTGAGCTTAAAAGGTAATGACTTTCAATTCAATGGAGAATATTTTCTACAAATAATGGGTTGTCCTATGGGTAAAAGATTCAGTCCTAATTTTGCAAGCATTTATGTAGCGGAATGGGAGGAAAATGCCTTAAGCAAATGTGCAAAGCATCCTCTCGTATATCTCAGATATTTAGATGACATTTTTGTTATTTGGGAACATTCAAAAGAAGATTTTGATGATTTTTTAGAAATTTTGAACAATCACGATCCAAATATTAAATTGAAAGCTACTATCAGTGAAAATTCTGTTGATTTTCTGGATGTGACCGTGTATAAAGGCAAGCAATTTCAGGCGTCCGGTCATTTAGATTATAAAGTATATTTTAAACCAACTGATTCACATCAATTGTTGCACACAAAATCATTTCATCCTCAACATACATTTAAAGGTATCATCAAATCACAGCTCATTCGTTTCCACCGCAATTCAAGTGATAAGGTAAATTTCATTGAGGCTTGTTCTACTCTATTTGGCGCCCTCAGATCGAGAGGGTACTCGCTGCGCCTTTTGCGTAGCCTGAAATCCCAAACCCTGAAGAAGCTCGAAAGTCCAGCTGAAACTACCGATTTCGAACCACTGAAGATTGAACACAACAGACCGTTGCAAAATAGTAGTGGCGCGGTATTTAATTGCAAAAAGCCTCGTTGTAGACTGCATACATTTATGCCTGATCAGAAAGAGGAATTTTCCTCCGAACAAACGAAAAATCATTATCAGATCCGTAACCCCCTCCATTGTGATTCACCAAACATTATTTACCTTATCACTTGTAAGCGATGTCGGAAACAGTATGTTGGTCAAAGTCAAAATCCTTTCCGAGAACGTGCTACTAGACACAAACAGGATATAAAACATAATGCTGATGCCCCAGTAGCACAACATTTTAACCTTCCTGGCCATTCTTTGGACGATTTCGAAATCCACCCAATTGAACAACCACCAATTAAAGACACATTAGAAGAAACGGATGAATTTAGAAAAAAACGTGAAGCTTTTTGGATCAATACGCTTCAAACCCTCTGGCCATTTGGTATGAACATATCAGAGGGCGAATGCGAAAGAAGGTCCATCATTCCTTTCACTTTAACGTACAACAGAATGAATATCGAAATAGCAAAAATATTAAAAAATGAATTCAATTTTACCAATGCTAAATTAAATGAACCTTTGAATCTTCGACCTGTCATCGCCTATAAGAAAAACAAAAGCTTGCGTAACATCCTTGTAAGGACTAAATTAGAGCCCATCAGTGAATAACATCAATTATTGCCAGTCAGTTTAACCAGTTCCTAAGCTCATCACTTAGTTTAAATCAATTTTATGTACTTTTTTGTCATGTTTGAAACCCATTAGGGTTCAGTAAATGAAAACAATTTTTCGGCGGCATATTAAAAGAAAAAAACGTTTCAGTATGAAATGTCTGTGCCAGTGCGATTTTTTAACCTCAAACACACAGCTCAGTGCTCAAACAAGACAATTTTATATCCTACCAAAGATCCACAAGGACCGTTCTTCATGGACGGATGACTTAACTCCACCCGGGAGGCCAATTGTATCAGATTGTAATTCGGAATCTTATGCGATCTCGGAATTAATTGATTATCATCTGAAACCTATAGCAAATAGACATCCGAGCTATCTAAAAAATACACAGGATTTCCTGTCAAAAATTTCGAAATTGAAAATATCGAAAAATGCAATTCTGGCTACTTTGGATATCGACAGTATGTATACGAATATTGATATTGATAAAGGTGTTAAATCAGTTAAAAATGCATTTGAAAAATATCCGGATGCGAAACGCCCGGATGAACAAATTTTGGATCTTTTAGAGCTGAGCTTAAAAGGTAATGACTTTCAATTCAATGGAGAATATTTTCTACAAATAATGGGTTGTCCTATGGGCAAAAGATTCAGTCCTAATTTTGCAAGCATTTATGTAGCGGAATGGGAGGAAAATGCCTTAAGCAAATGTGCAAAGCATCCTCTCCTATATCTCAGATATTTAGATGACATTTTTATTATTTGGGAACATTCAAAAGAAGATTTTGATGAATTTTTAGAAATTTTGAACAATCACGATCCAAATATTAAATTGAAAGCTACTATCAGTGAAAATTCTGTTGATTTTCTCGATGTGACCGTGTATAAAGGCAAGCAATTTCAGGCGTCCGGTCATTTAGATTATAAAGTATATTTTAAACCAACTGATTCACATCAATTGTTGCACACTAAATCATTTCATCCTCAACATACATTTAAAGGTATCATCAAATCACAGCTCATTCGTTTCCACCGCAATTCAAGTGATAAGGTAAATTTCAATGAGGCTTGTTCTACTCTATTTGGCGCCCTCAGATCGAGAGGGTACTCGCTGCGCCTTTTGCGTAGCCTGAAATCCCAAACCCTGAAAAAGCTCGAAAGTCCAGCTGAAACTACCGATTTCGAACCACTGAAGATTGAACACAACAGACCGTTACAAAATAGTAGTGGCGCGGTATTTAATTGCAAAAAGCCTCGTTGTAGACTGCATACTTTTATGCCTGATCAGAAAGAGGAATTTTCCTCCGAACAAACGAAAAATCATTATCAGATCCGTAACCCCCTCCATTGTGATTCACCAAACATTATTTACCTTATCACTTGTAAGCGATGTCGGAAACAGTATGTTGGTCAAAGTCAAAATCCTTTTCGAGAACGTGCTACTAGACACAAACAGGATATAAAACATAATGCTGATGCCCCAGTAGCACAACATTTTAACCTTCCTGGCCATTCTTTGGACGATTTCGAAATCCACCCAATTGAACAACCACCAATTAAAGATACATTAGAAGAAACGGATGAATTTAGAAAAAAAACGTGAAGCTTTTTGGATCAATACGCTTCAAACCCTCTGGCCATTTGGTATGAACATATCAGAGGGCGAATGCGAAAGGAGGTCCATCATTCCTTTCACTTTAACGTACAACAGAATGAATATCGAAATAGCAAAAATGTTAAAAGATGAATTCAATTTTACCAATGCTAAATTAAATGAACCTTTGAATCTTCGACCTGTCATCGCCTATAAGAAAAACAAAAGCTTGCGTAACATCCTTGTGAGGACTAAATTAGAGCCCATCAATGAATAACATCAATTTTTGCCAGTCAGTTTAACCAGTTCCTAAGCTCATCACTTAGTTTAAATCAATTTTATGTACTTTTTTGTCATGTTTGAAACCAATCAGGGTTCAGTAAATGAAAACAATTTTTCAGCGGCATATTAAAAGAAAAAAACGTTTCAGTAGGAAATGTCTGTGCCAGTGCGATTTTTTAACCTCAAACACACACACACACACACACACACACACACACACACACACACACACACACACACACACACACACACACACACACAGTCTTGTTTACCCTACATACCGAGGTACCCCATTGTTTGTCCTTTGTGTGGACTAACGGTTTCTACCTCGTTTTGCCGGTACAGTTCTGGGAAAACAACCGAGGTAAAGGGTTTCTTTTGTCTTTTGTACCTCGGTAAGGCAAAACACGCAAACTCTTTTGTCTAGTTACCTCGTCAAGTTGGAAAGACAAACCCACACACACACACACACACACACACACACACACACACACACACACACACACACACACACACACAGGACAACCTTCCGATCAAACGAAGGACAGTAGAATTGAGATTATTCTGTACTGTTGCTATAGTTGATGACCAATGGGCTATGAGCCATTTGAATATTGCATCGTACGCTTTGCATCGGCATGGTGTAATTATTACAGGCATATAATACCAAACTATACACCGTGAAATATTTTCTATATCATACTTGGTTATCATATGATGCCCTAGATCAGTATTGTTATGAAAAATCAAAAACTTCTGCGCGTAAGCACACCCATCTCGAAGCCGCAACTAATCTCTAGGATGCAACGTCCAAACATGTACTCTGTCCAGGACATGGTGGTCCGAACCATTATATTTTCAGCACAAAATACACTGACACCATAAATTATGTGGCTCCTTTGTTGTTCCCCTGAAACTGTTTTCGGAGCCAGTCCGCCCCTGTTTATTGTTGACACCCCCGTTCGATTGACGTTTATCATGCACAATGTTACCGTCAGACCGCTCACCCATGTACATGTACATATCACTAGATATTCTGGGATTGGGAGTGCAATGGATAGAGGGAATGGTACCGTAAAACAAAAAGGGCTTGGGGCCAAACTTTAGATAATATCAGGTAAAGGGGTGTCCTCAAAATGATAAAAGTTCGGATCAAAGCATTTGTGAAAAGATGAGACCTGAAATTGGTTTGTTGATAAATACATTTAGTAGTCGCGGTGCATGGACCTCCCAACTTCTTATTTCACTACAGAACAGTCGCCGTGAATTGGTCACTTTCCAGGGGTAGACAATATTTCCACGGACCCTATAGTATTAGATTCCAATCACCAATTATTGGAATATTTATCAAAAATTTAATTAATGAAGCACCGGGTGCGACCCGGTGCTTCATTAATTAAAGTTTTGCTGATAATGAGTTTTATTACCTGTAAAACGCGTGTGTGGACATCACTGTCCACGCGTGAATTACGACCAGTCCACGGCGGCTGTACTGTAGCATGTTTCGGATTCAGACTTCGTCATGCTGCGATCCCAAGATCCCCAATAGACCCCCATTTGCATGAGACCGATGCATGCGTGACATAAGTTCAAGAAGCAAATTTCGTCCAGTGAGAAAGTACGCGATTATCAGCAAGAGCGAATTAGTCTTAGACTTCAATCCTGATGAAAATCTCCCGCCTGGAAAAGTCTAGTTACGTCCCTGATTGCGTTTCTTGCATATGTACATTGAATTGTAAAGTTACTGTTTGGGTTTAAAGTCTACTCTTTTGGTATATTGATGATATTTCATTCCCCGAGTGTTATATACGCCTATATTACTGAATATAATAATAATAATTTAGGTTGTTTGTGGTTGGTGTAGTGGCACTAGTCTACCATAAAATAGCATATAATACTACCAGCTGATTCAGAGTCAGCAAGTGATGCAAAAAGCATTCAAACACGTCTGAACATTGCGAAAGTGTCAGTAGGCGCGTAGTCAGCATTCTATAATGGGGGAAGGGGGTGCCCTAGCCAGTTTTTGTTTGGTGGGGGGCAACGACCGGTGAGACCTATTTAAGGGAAGTGGGAGGAGGGTCCACGACCGGAGAGACCTAGTTAGGATAAGCCCCAGCCCATCCCCCACTCCGAGACAAATTTGCAAAATCCAGTGCTCTAAGAGAGAATTTGGGCATTTGTAGCGTGTGAGCTATTATATTCGAGATTATTTGGGGGCTATGTTGTTGTGTTGAAAATCTCATTGGGCCAGTGGTTCTTTGGGGGCAGCGAAAATTTTATTGAGCCAAGTACCCCCCCCCCCCCCCCCCCCCCCCCCCCCCCCCCCCCCGTTGATATGCCACTGGGGTGAGTTCTTTCAACGGGATCTGATGTCTTCCGCCGTACCGATGCAGTGTAATCGAAAAGTGATATAAGTAAAGAGCTGTCTGATTATCTTGAACAGTTTGTCAGTGATCTTTTGTGTACCAGAAAGTCCTGTTACAACCAAGAACTGAAATAAAACCTGAATAGTTCACGTGTTTTGAGTTTCGCCTTACGAAATATTAATTACTATTAATCAGAACCAGACATTTTATATATACACAGTATCAGCTGAAATAAGTCTGTCCTCACACTTTTTTGCTGATATCACCAATCTCGAATATCATTTCTGTAAGAACTCCGAAGAGAGTTTTGCAGTACACGCTGTCTAAAACGGGCGTTATCAGTTTTAAATTGTGTATTCTCATGTCTTGCAGTATATAATGTGTGGAATATCTTTGTATTATTCATCGGTGTTCCTGGCAAGCTCATCAACCTATTTACGATATGAACCTATCTTTGTTAAACAAAGATTGCAGCGAAAAGTAAATGAAGAATAATGGATGTGCAATATATCTGAACTTCTTGGGTTGATAAAGAAGGTATTCTACGCGTCATGTGCGAAAGTGTAAGATTGTTTGCTCTCAAGAGTGAATGTCCACTCAAAATGTGTAGAATGTTCTTCTTGATGTGTGTATGGACAATTTTGACTAGTTCAAGAGCATCGAAAGAAAGAAATCCGCTTTTCATAACCTTCTTTACCTTGCTGTTTGAAAAAGCAATGAGCTGATCACCGTGTAATTGCATTTATATTGTAAATATGGTATGCCTCTGCTGATAAAATTTAGTTCCCTATATTTTTTCAGCTGCTGAATTTGCATATTACCTGGGCGGATGCGGGCGATTCGTTGGGTAAAGGGTTAAACTGCATTTTCACATTCATTGCGGAAATTCAATAGCATAATTTTCAAATAATGTGAGACACAGAAATACAAATAAATTAAATGAAGCTAAATGTAGTTCCAAATGTAGCGCGTATCTTCATAATTAAGGATACGTCCTTCTATTTTTCACGCTTAAAAACACAATTTTTCTACCAGAAACATTTACTATATTAAAAAGTATTTTGTCGCATTCTACTCGAGACAACAGTCTATCAAAATCGAGCTAATCTTCCGAAAGATACACAGTTTATGCGTGAAAATATAAAGTATGCTCTATCTGACTGGCACCCAAAGCTTATACCATTGACTTTTAGTTACATCTGAAAGAATATTACGATATCATTTGATGATGATCGATTGGTTTATTCCCAACAAGACGAATTCCAACAAGACGAATGTCAAAAATGGACATCCTAACAAGACGAATCCCAACAAGACGAATTTAATTAAAATGACTTTATAACCCATTTTGTAAGGTTTTTCATCGAAAACTGTAAACACGGCTTACTTTTGGACGAAGAGATTTCAATTGACTAACTGAATGTTGGAAGCCCATTTTGGGGCTTTATCCTAAGTTGTGGGTACCAAAGCTAAAAGGCTTCATATTCTGTGGATGAACTTCGATTAATTCTTGATGTGATATTATTAAGTCTGGGTGGATTCGCCCAGTTACATTTAATGGGAGAGTGCCTATAGGCACTCTCCCATTAATTGTGACATGGCAATAATATATGAACAAAATTTTGACCACCAAAAACATGCTTCCATTTAACAGAGGCGCCGCGCTTTGTTACAAGACGCCATTTGCTACAGTTTTTCTGTATCTTTTTTACCAACAAAACTCCTAAACACTGGCATAAAATAAAATCCTAAAATACATCAAATAGCAAACATTGTAATGTACACGTTCTTTTTAAAATAAATGTCCCCCATATTTGGTGAGAAAACAATTTTTCGTCTTGTTGGGATTCGTCTTGTTGGGGTCGTCTTGTTGGGGTCGCCTTGTTGGGATATTTTACCAATTCGTCTTCTTGGAATTCATCTTGTTGGGATGACACCGATCGATCACAGATCCTCAGCAGCTCGTTGAGACATCACTGTTACTACGAACATGACGAACATGGTGTGTAACAGAGAGGCTTGCCTTCGATGATACAACCAGAACAAATCTCAGGAATATGGCTCACCCTTTTTCTAAATCCGTCGATAAACTCACGTGGCTCTAAAGATAAATGATCATTTCAACGGATATGCTTTTCAACATATTCCATACGTGATCAACAGGTAGGAAAATCTTATTGACCATGGCGTCCAGGCAATATTTCCACTTGGATATGCTGGATAACAACACAGCTCCTGTTTTCTCTGGTGTAACAAGCCAAGAATACAGAACAGTAGCCACGGCTGAGTAAAAACTGGATAACAGAGAATACGGATCAAGTAAATTAAAACAATGTGGTGTTTGTGTGTTTAAGGTACAAAATACGCATTGGCACAGACATTTCCTACAGAATCGATTTTTTCTTGTAATATGCCACCGAAATACTGTTTTCTACAAAATATATATATATTGAACCTCGATGGATTTTAGGCATGAACAAAAATAATACATAAATTTGTTTTAAACTATAAGCGTTGACTTTAGGAATTGCTTAAACTCAGCAATAATTGGTGTTATTCATTGATGGGCTTCAATTTAGTTCTTACGAGGATGTTACGCAAGTTTTTGTTCTTCTTATAGGCGATGCCAGGTCGTAGATTTAACCCTTTTACTGCCACGCCCACTTTAGCCATATATGGAGGACCTCTATGTACGCCTGTATGCGAGGAAGTTAAATAAGATTTATGACATACTTGAAACTCTATCATCTGATTAATTGTTGGAAAGGGCTCTCTGAGCACTTTCCAACAATTAATCAAATGGTATATGTTAGATCTGCTCATACCCGAACATTCAGATAATCTTCATAAAATAGGTGACAATAGTCGTTTTCGGCGGCGTTAATGTGAAAGGTTATTTTAATTTAGAGTAGAGTAAATTGAATTCAATTTTAATTTTTTTGCTATTTCGATATTCATTCTGTTGTATGCGAAAGTCCAAGGAATGATGGACATCCTTTCGCATTCTTCCTCTGATATGTTCATACCAAATGGCCAGAGAGTTTGAAGCGTATTGACCCAAAAGGCTGCTCGTTTTTTTTCTAAATTCATCCGGTTTTTTTTTACGTATGTTCAATTGGTCGTTGTTCAATTGGATGGATTTCAAAATCGTCCAAAGAATGGACAGGAAGGTTGAAATGTTGTGCTACTGGGGCATCAGCGTTATGTTTTATGTCATTTGCATATTCAGTAAGGTAGGTGTATATATTACATTGGAAGTGGAATATCACCAATATTATACAACAGAGTAGACTTTAAACCCAAACAGTAACTCTACAATTCAATGTACATATGCAACAAACGCACTCAGGGACGAAACTAGAATTTTCCAGTCGCGACATTTTTGTTATGATTGGAGTCATAGGCCCTGTTTGTACAGAACTCGAAGCGATGCTAGGCGCGTTTATACACCGCGCGCGGGCGGGCTTTAATCGTGTTACGCACAGCATAATTAGGCAAGCGCACATAATCGACGCAACATTTATGGCTAATCTAGCGAAACTGAAACAGCGCGTCGCTTCGCTTCGTGACGCGTCCTGTATAAATGGTCAAATGGAAATACATCGGAAGCGAAAAATTTTCGTGCTCGCTTCGCGTTCATTATAATCAGGGCCTTAGATGTTGTCGTTTCGCTCTTGCTGATAATCGCGTACAGTCTCACGGATCAAGATTTGTTTTTGGACTTATGTCACAAATGCATCGGTCTCATGCAAATGGGAATGTATGGCTGATTGTGGGATCTTGGGGTCGCAGTATGGCGAGGTTTGAGTCCGGAACGTGGCGGTTAGAAGAAAAAGTGGAAAGCCCATGTACCGCGACTACTAAATGTATTTATCCACAAACCAATTTCCTGAGTTTTGTTTAAATATAATTTCCATTGACAATTATTCCAACTACATCAGCAAGGCATGCCTTCAGAGAATGCATGCATTGCTGATGCAGTTGGAATATTTCTCCAGTTGGGATTTATGAATGAATGAATGAATGAATGAATAACTTTATTTGCAAAAAAAACCCCATTATACTGCAGGTATATGGTCATATAATTGTACAACATTAATTTTTTTTTACATTTTATACCGCAGGTTTGAATAATGATGTCAAGCTAAAAACTTGTTTTCTGCAGGGGGATGACTTTGCCAACTGGCTGTATTATTGTCACCCACCTTAATAAAGAAGAAAGAAAAGTGTGAGAGAGGAAAGTAGCAAGAAGTAAGAAGTGAGAAACAAAGTGAGAAAGAGGGGGAGGAACAGAGAGAAGCGTTAGCTGGGGGATGAGGCAACTGAAAAAAATTTAAAAAGTATATATTCTCATTAATTAAAATCATTTCGGAAAAGTTTCTGCTAAACTCAGAATAGGTGGCGCATGAATTATGTCAGTTAAATTGTAATTAGGTTCTTGCACAGTGTACAGTGGATATATTGGGAGATGTGAGGTGTCATCCAGAGCCAGTTTAATATAGAAGCTTAAATACTTAAATACGTTGTTGACAGTATATATTCTGGGTTAAATACATAGTTAAAGGAAGAAAACAATTTATGTCATGACCTTCGGGACAAATTGGATTCCCCCCCCCCCCCCCCCCCCCATCATCGGTCATCTTTACGTGATTCCCTGAATGCAATGTTTTCATTGATACCCCACCATTTTCCAGGGACTACGCCTTAAACTTTCCTAATGCCGCTTATACTTTGTCAAATATATAGGGTGGCTGACTGGGTGTCGACTCTGAGTAAGTCTTTGATACACTTTGAATTATAGCATGATTCATGTAAAGATCAAAGCGTGATTTGAATTAAGATTATTCTGTTCAGAAATTTAAATATGGAACCTCTTGAACATTTTGAGCGGGCCTCATTGACAGCAGTTTTTAGTACTCAAAAGATCCCGTACATCCGTCAATTGACCTTCCACTCTCTTTAAACAGTCCGCTCTCTCTCTCTCTCTCTCTCTCTCTCTCTCTCTCTCTCTCTCTCTATCTCTCTCTCTCTCCATCTTTGTCTCTTTCCCTTTCCCATTCTCTCCCCCCCCCCCCTCCCTTTACTCTTGCAACAGCCATTTGATATCCTAACAAACGCAAGCAGACGCGGCGAAATAGAATAAAATTTGTGTATTTGTGGGGAGAGGTATGTGGTGTTCTGTCGGGGTAGTCGCAAATCCCCCTCCCCCACTCATTTAGAATCGATCGAGAGTTTGTTTTGCGTCATCGGCACATGGGACTACATAAACGATACCGCGTTTTGTGTACATTTGCTTGCAATATAATGCCTCGACACAGAAAATGTTTACCTATTCTCTGCTGATGCCAGCGTAAATGCTTTGAGTTTAAAAGTAATAGGCTACGCACCACCAAGACCCACCCCACCCCAAGTTCTGTCAAGCTTGACTTCAAGTGTTAAATGGTAAATCTAAAATAACTCTTCACAGAGCCAGTTAATAACGTCTCAGCCTTTGGTAACAGATACCCAAATGAGTGTAGAGCGATTCATCTGGTTTCCTGTCTGAGGGGTTATAATAGTGCAATGTATCAACACATTTATAAACAACAGAATTCCATGCGAAGAATCACCAAGTTGAATATCCCCACTAGATGTCAATAAGGGGATTTACAGAAGTCTTTTACCTTAATAGTGCGTGACTGGAACGCGGAAGATATTTTGATGCAAGATTACATATGTAGGCATGAAAACCATCCAATGTTATCCATCTTTCGCCGTTCTGTGTTTTCCACTGTTTTAAAACAATTTTAATCGAAAGCAAGATCTATACAGATTTCAGATAACTATTTGAATAGATGAGAATTAATTATTAAACTTGCATCGATAAATGGATATCATAACTATCTGAGACATTTTACGGCGACAAAATAACATATTTCCGCCATTTCTTTAACAGTCCTGGGTGTAAACAACATAGCTGAGCTAATATTAGCTCCGGCTCCAGAATTTGTGATAACTAAGGGACCAAATATCCACGTGGCAAATAAGATATATAACCGGGTGGGCGAATGCATATTTCCGCATCCCTGATTTATACGGTGCACGACACTTCGTCTACAACAGTTTCGTCCACATGACAGTTCGTTTACACGACTATTTGTATAAGCAACACTTCGAACAAACAACTAATTATCTTGACGAGATGACGTCCACACGATTGTTTGTCTAAAACATTATTTGTCCAATTACCGAATAGTCTATATTTAATAGCGATGCGCAATGAAATGTTAGGGTCGGAAGGGGGTTGCCCCAAACCGTCCCTGCGCACCTTCGGCGCGCGAAACCATGAATCTTGCTTGTCGAACAGCATCAGAGGTTACCAAATGGGCTCTTCGGTTACAGAGCTCTCAACGATGAGCCAGGAGCCACAAAACCACATTGAGTGGTGACACGTGGGGCTTAGATTAGCAGTTGGGGAAAGTCGTCCAAATGTGTGGGAGTTCCTGTCTGAACTGAAAGAGGAACAATCCCACACGAAAGGTATCGTACAGCAACTTCTTGGCGGCGCACAAGCAGGAAAACGACGCAGCTCAGCGACAAACGAATTGCCGCCGTGCTTTCGCAGTATGAATGTAGAGACTTATTGGACTTTCGAAGAGGCGTAGCTGTCAAGGTGATAGCTAAAAGTGGCGATTTTCTTGTCTAAAAGTGTAAATATTTTCGATAATATTTCTGCCTGGGTTAAATGTAAAGAGTAAAGATAGGTATGTGACGGACCCTGAAAATAGATTTGTCAAACTCTGCTAATTAGGCATGAAATTTAATGTCCATTATGGCGCACGTGTTGAACGCACATGGGCTATCTGATAGCACATCAATACTAAGCGAGACAATATTCTCTCTGATTATCATTATCTAGGTAATTAAAGCCAGTTAAAATCTAATTGTTGGGAGGAGTGCATCACATATGGTCTGGCCACACAACACCCATATTACGCATCTATCCTGTCTCCAAAATGTCGAAAGGGTTCACCTCAGTCAAAATTCACATTTATAACTCTATCCATATCGAATTGCAAAGCACTCGTTAAATCAGAATTAATATGTTTAAACTTTGCGTTCCGACTGTATAAAGAGTGAAGCAGAATTCTGAGAGGTAGTTGGCCTGAGGGCACTCAGAGAAGGTCCGAATTTAGCCTTGGCCGTCGAGGGTCATAGGCACCGAAATTGAAAGTCCGCGTATTGTCGTAACCCTGTGAGGGTTGTAAGGAACCGATAGTAGTTTGTTAACGGTTGCGAACCGTAGTGGCATAGTAGCCAAAGAAGTAAAAGCTGTAACCTTGAGGTCTAGAAACCATATTAAGAGCTTGAGTAAGCGCTGGAATAGCTCGCGAGATAAGATAGTTTTAGGCGGTGCGAGAATTGGTGATGTTGAGAACACTTTGCAGAATATTATTATGTAAGCTTTGTTAAGTGTATATCTAAAAGCGAAGAATAACTTAACCCCGTGAGAGCCAGGCAGGGCGCAAAGTGATCGTGAACTGTGGTAGACGCCGACTGAATTGTGATTGAACTGTGAGAACGCCGATAGAGTCACACAAGCAGAGCATTATATGAGTTAAGCCCGACTGACGGCGAAGTTAACCCTGCGAGGAAGAAGCAACGAGAAGTGAATAGACACTTTGTATTTGTCACAAACCGTGAGAGGATGAAGATGATGTGAGGTTGATCCAGCGGACACAGCTAGCCGTGGGAGACGTCGAGGGCCCTGAAGAATAAACTTTTATTCACGTAATTAGTGTATTCTTATGGATAATTTTGTGAGTAATTTGTTTCATATTATATTTCTTCGTACATGTAAATAAATAATCTTTCAGTGAATTATCGTTGATCACCCTTTGGCGTTGTAAGCCACAGACACCTTCAGGAATCCTAAGAGTCCCAAGCGGATAGGGCATTGATAAGGTGGGAAGGTTTACGTTTGAACTGGGGTTCAGACGACCGTCAGTGGCTGTCGGCTGAGCACTGATAAGAACATAAATTTTCCTCCATCACTTAACCCCAGTAATGCTGCAACAGTAGCATACAATTTTAAATTCCAAGAGCTGGGTGTCATATATTTTGTTACTATTTTTAATTAGTATATGTTTAAGTTGATGTAATGTACAGGTTTGTACTATTAAAAAATGTTTTAAAAAATCGATTCATTACTTTGTCTGGTCTGTATTTATAAAACAATGGTCAGCCTTGTCATTGGTCCGATTTTTAACATGCCGTACTGAGAAAACGCCAAATCAGCACTCTCTACGTTTGTCTAAATTTCGTCTAAATCGTGTAGACTGAGTGTCGTTTAGCCATGACATCGCATCGACTAAATGTCGCTAGGGCCGAACGTCGTGTGGAGTATCAGTCGCGTAGATAGAATATCGCATCGACGAACTGTCGTGTAGACGATTTGGCTGTAGACGATCTGTCGTAGACCCGCTTTATATCATGAAACTCGATTTTGGTAAAGTTATCTCCCTTGAAATTATTAGAAAGGTTGGGGAGGTCCAATAATTTATTTATTTATTTATTTATTTATTTATTTATTTATTTATTTATTTATTTATTTATTTATTGGTGTTTAAGGTCACATATTTCTGCATAATGGCTAATCACGACCATGACAGTTTTACGGGTGGAGGAAGCCGGAGTGGAGAGAACCACCGTGCAACGGCGAGCAACTGTCAGCTCCCCAACATACCGATTCCATACAAGCAGGGTTAGCATTGGTTGAAGACAGGTGCACCATCGGCGAGCAACACGCCTTAGTACACAACGCCACCGTGCCCCCACGTGTGCAATGAGGGTGAAGTGTCTTGCCCAAGGACCGCAGGTCGGATTCGAACGAGGGCCTTTCGCCTTGCAGCCTGCACTTCTACCTACTGAGCCACCGCACCCCCGGAGTCCAAGTAAGAAGCAAGTAATTGTTAAGAAAACACCACTGGCATCAGTAGCTCTCGGGCTGTCTGTTGTTTTCATTTATTAAAAGTTACGAAAGAAAACTTGTTTTTTTTATTATTTGTGTCACACCCACCAACACTTAGTAATTGTCAACTTTGGCCCTTTTTTATTCTTCACAGGGAAAAAATTAGAAAATCTCATATCCTAGACTTTTATGTTAATGGAGAGTGCAGTGTCTGCATTATATGTCACCGTGCGCACACTGTTGATACGATGAACTGGTAAAACGTTACAAAACGTCAAAAGATGGTGAAAACGTCGTTTTCTTATTTTTAAATGGGTTTCAGCAGGCAAAAAGAGTCAAACGTTCAAACAGATTGGGATAAAAAGTGTAAAAAGAAAGCTTCTGTATTTTATACCACTCTGCAGTAAAATGCCCGTAGTTTGTGAAATGATGCGCACATCGATGATCCAAATTCTCTAACATATCAGAATTTCACATTTTATATGAAATTCCTGTACCCTCCGGGGGGGGGGGGGGCACCAAAAATTTGCAAGACGTGACGTGGGGGTGGGTGGGTCTCTTGAGTGCGCCAAAAATGTGCATTTCCAACTTGTGCAATTTTTTTAATTTTTTAAAAATATATCAATATATCAGCTAATATATACCATCATTTGTGTTTTAAACCTTAAAGATGATGTTGTACATCACACTCTTAACATAAATACAACATCAGGAGGCTTTATATGTGAGAATATTGGGCTTAAACTTGGAAAATGTCACACGTTAGTATTTGGTGGGTGTCTTATTCGAAATGTAGAAAATGTGCAGACAATATTTTAGGAACAATTCAAATGAAAATTTGTTCCCGTATATGTACACCTGCTCTAGCCAAGTCTGATAATGAACAGCTTGTCAATTGTAGATTGGGGCCCACAGCAGCCCACAGAGGTTTAAATTGGTGGTACCAGTTTAACCCTTTACCTAACATGAAAAGCAGACGACACTTGCCAAACAATGATTGAATAACTAATTTTTTTCATTTTTTGTCTCAAAAACATAGGTTATGACCCCTCATTGGAACGAGCTCGACGAGCTCGTTCCAATGAGGGGTCATAACCTATGTTTTTGAGACAAAAAATGAAAAAATAATAAAAATTAATTGGCGATTTTTGAGAACAGCGCTGATCGGTTTTGGACGTTACGTTGGGTAAAGGGTTAATGACCTTTGTATTACTCTTTAATTATTTTGTGCCTACTAAGTTTATAAGCTTATTTTGGATGTTAATGGGAGAGTGGGGTGGGTGTCTGAGGGTGGTGTCTGAGAACGGTAGTAGAAAATCTGCACGTAGTGGGAGGGTGGGTGTAAAAAGGAGCCGAATAAAAAATAGGATGTCACGTCTTGCAAATTTTTAGTGCCCCCCCCCCCCCCCCCCCCCCTTGTACTCTCAGTGATTATTTTACTGATAGCTTCAGGAAATTAAAGGGAGCTAACTTTCCTGTAATTCTCTATTAATGACGAAAACTATCAGCCATGGTCCCCGATTCGGCTATAGCGTGCTATGATTGCAAAACCGGACAGATAATGTCGGCCAGATCGCGATAGAGTACCAATCTGGGCGAAATACTATGTTCGCTTTCCTCCCCAAAACACGGTAAAATCTCCCACGTCGAAAACGAAATGCGCGAACATCGAATCTGAAATGCTATTTTCGTTTGTACTCCATGATTTCGTCCTGATTTCGTAATGTTTTACTTTTGAAATCTCAATCCACCCGAGCTGATCAAGAAAGGGGACGCATTTGCGATAACAATGCTGTTGTTTTGTAATCGCTCTGTCGACGGCTCTGTTGACGATGTTAACTACGTCGTCGTTTGCTTCGAAACCGCAATAGATTTAGATCAGGGTCTTTTTCAATACTAGAATTTTCTGTAATAGTTGCCAGATTAACCCTTTACCCAACGTAGACGATATCAAAATTTATTATTTTAAATATCATTTTTTTTAATTTTTCAAAAAAAGTCAACAAAACCATATCATGTGACCCCTCGTTGGAACGAGCTCGACGAGCTCGTTCCAACGAGGGGTCACATGATATGGTTTTGTTGAATTTTTTTTAAATATACTATTTTATTAAACTGCTGAATTTGCATATTACGCGGGCGGATGCGGCCGATTCGTTGGATAAAGGTTAACATGAACATCAATGATGGACATTTTGGGGTTTAGATTTAGATGCCTGTTACTTTCGAATACGTGCATGGTTTTATTATACGATGATGTTTTTGTACAGGTTATATCTACAATTTCACGGTGGGTCAGTGGTTAGGGCATTGAACTTCAAACCGATAGGTCCATGGTTTGCTCCCCTCCAGAGAAAACTGCGTTGTGTCCTGAGCAAGGGACTTAATCCTGATTGCCTACGAGGGGGCACGGTGGTGCTGCATACTAAGGCGTACTGCACGTCGATGGTGCACTTGTCTTCAAAAAATGCTAACCCTGCTTGTGTGGAGTTAGTACGTTGGGGCGTCTGGCAGTTACTAGATCCGTGGATTTGGGGCCTGGTTGTGTGGCAATCCGAGGTTCGGAAGAAGAGAAGAATGAGGATTGGGAAGTGTGGAGAAAGCAACTTCCATTTCCGTTTCACATCCGTGGACTCCTGTGAAGGAGCCGGTTGTTCGATGGGCTGAACTGTGGGAGTGGGTGGGAAAGTGGCGCTATTTCAGCCAATGTCCTTTCCTCGCCTTTGTCTCCCTTCTTCTCCAGAAAAGCCTCCAGGCGTCTGGCGTCCCTACGCTTGGGAGATACACTCTGACTTTTCTTCTTCCTTCTCTCTGTTGGGCCAGACTCCCTCGGGTGAACACCAGTGTGAGAGTTGGGTTCTCTCTCTAAGGGTATTACCTCTCCCCGAGGGTGATGGGTGGTGTCTTCCGTTTCAAATTTCAGGGTCATGTGGACGCTCTTGCCTATGACCTGGGTGTCCAGGTGAGAGGACAAGAGATGCCCAGATCTGACATGGTTTACTGCAGTTTTGCTGGGGGTGCCCAAAGTGGTCATTCCGAGAGGTCAATCAATGTGCCTTCACACTCCGAAGTCTGAGGTGCGAATGATACCATGTGGCAAAATGGGAAAAGGCACAGACTATCCATATATTTCACAAACCAGTCAACTTTTGGACTTAGGTCAGTTTCCACGGTCAGTCATCCTTCTATTTGTTAAGAGCACATGAGCAGTAACGGAAATCCGAACATGCTGAGAGCAGTTCCGGAAACATTTACTCTCTCGTTAAAACAAATTAGCTGACAAAGAAACCAAATCGCCGTATTTGGGAATCGAAATGCAACTAATACTTTGATATCCACCTGATGTAATAAGAATATCACAACAGGTGATCTGACCACTTAAGTGGACAAATGGTGTTGCGTAAGACATTACAACTACAATAACGACAATTGACTTCAAGAGTTGACTTTTCTAAAAGTCAATTATCACCCCAGTCAGAACAGCTTATACGAATAATATTCGCATGTCGTGTTCATCATCGGAAACATTTCACAAATAAACGGTGGTTATTAAATCTGAGCTATTCTGGTAAAACGACATATGTTGAGAGAATTATTTGTCGTATTGTTAATTTGGTTTAAAGATTTGAACAAACGGCTAGTCAACTGACGAAAAGTTTTAATTAAATGATCCTTTGGTTATAGAACCGTGTGTTTTAACAGGTCATCGTTTACAATTTCAACAACGATTTCTTCCTATTATGTACTTCGAACAGGGAGCGCGGTGGCTCAGTGGTAGACTGTGGACTTCTGTGCTAGAGGTCCCGAGTTCCATCCCTGTCCGGGACGACTCGCGTTGTGTCCTTGGGCAAGGCACTTTTTCCCGGTTGCCTACATGAGGGCACGATGGCGCCGTGTACTAAGGCGTGCTGCACGTCGATGGTGCACATGTCTTCAACCGCTGTAACCCTGCTTGAGCAGGGTTAGAATGTTGAGGAGCTGACAGTTGCTCGAAGATGTTCGGTGGTTCTCTCCTGGAACTCCGGCTTCCTCCACCCGTAAAAACTGTCGCCGTCACCATTAGCAATTGTGCATAAGTATGTGACCTTAAACACCAATAAATAAATATATATGTACTTCGAACTTATTATCAAATTTAAATCGTGGCAGTTAATAAGTAGCCACTGCCTAATTTAATTACAATCAAACATGCTAATAATCAGCAATTAATCGTGAAGCATTTTTTATCAAAAATAATTTATTAAAATCATTAAAATTGACGTTAAACGTTAGTTGGTAACGTCTGTTAGATCAGAAAAAGATTTTCCTATTATGCAGCCTAACCTGCAGATATCTATGTTTTTCAAATCCCATATGTCCCTCTCAAAGTCAATCGAAAAATACCTCCACCCAACCACCAAACCCGCTCTACAAATAAAGGAAGAGCACATGGACAGGCAATGTTTAGTAATACCACTTCTGCCCTTTTACACAACGTGACGACTCCAACCGACGTGGCAATTCACAAACAAATTCATTCAAATATTACTGTCTTTTCACATTTTGCCTCCAAAGCATAGTTTATTACCCCGCCGCTCATTGGTATGAGATCGCACCAATCAGGAATCTTAAGTTGTGTTTTTTAAGCAAAACATGAACATTTTCAGTTATTCCGGAAAATTGCTTTCGTCTGCTTTTCCTGTTACATAATGGGTTGATGCAGGCCGAAGCTTGAAGTTCAAAAACTTTATTGGAGGTGAGAGTTAAACTATTAGGACAGTGTTCGCGGGTGAAGACCCTCGGAACGACCTTGAAACCTAACTCAGTACACTTCTTTAAAGCAATGGCGTTGGTTTATTATTATTATTTTAAAGAATTACTTTCGTTCAGCGAAAGTAATTCTTTTAAATAATGATAATAATAAACGAACGTTTTCGTGGACATAACGACCAGATTTTCATATATTTATAACGAGTAATTTCATGCAGAGGGTATATGAAGCACAAGGGTACTTTTGCATAATGAAAATTTTCGTCAAATGGTCAGTTTTGTTTTTCAAATTTGTGGCTTTCAGAAAAAAAGTTGGCGTTTGTTTATGTGACTGAGAATTTTTCAGTCAACAACAATTTCCAACATATTGGGTCATGTGGGGCATCCCATCTCGTCCGGTCACCCCACTACAGTTCAGTCGCCGTGGACTGGTCGTAATCCACGCGTGGTCAGTGATGTCCACACATGCGTTTACCTGGTAATAAAAATTATCATCAGCAAAAGTTTAATTGATGAAGCACCGGGCTGTACATTTGTGATGAGTATTCCTATAATTAGTGTTTGGTATCTAATATAATTGCGTCCGACATATTTCCCACTAGTGGAAAGTGACCAGTTCACGGCGGCTGTTCTGTAGCTTTGGTCCCGGTTGAAGGAAGATTTGAAATATACGTATTGCTCAAGTTATTATACATGCAATTTTAAGTCATAAAGTTTGCAGAGAAATTATAAATGAGTTAATACTTATTTCAGAGCCGTGCCTTTAACTCTTTTGGCGCGGAATAATCTGAGAAACAGAATTCTTAGCGCCTAATATTCATCAGCAATTTTACAAAAAGTATAGGTTGTTAGACTAAAGCGTTATTATTTTAAAAGATGTTCTAATGATCTCATTGACAGTTTTTTTAAATGATTTCCTGTATATATTTAAATGGCACCTTTATACTTCCAAGGGGCGATATCGTTGTTCATGGATAGGACGTAAATGGTGCATGAAACATAGGAATACGTATGTTTGTTCAAACCTTTACCCAACGAATCGGCCGCATCCCCCCGCGTAATATGCAACTTTAGCAGTTGAAAAAATATTATTTTTCAAAAACTTTCAACAAAACCATATCATGTGACCCCTCGTTGGAACGAGCTCGTTCCAACGAGGGGTCACATGATATGGTTTTGTTGACTTTTTTAAAAAAAATTGAAAAATGATATTTAAAATAATAAATTTTTATATCGTCTGCGTTGGGTAAAGGGTTAAAAGTACATGGAAATGGACATACACAGTTGGCTAAAATGACCACCGCAGTACCTTTCCGCGGTCTGCCGTCTGTCGACTTTTGTCGCCTGTCGCGCCAAAAGAGTTAAGAGCACTGCATAGACAAGATTTTACACGATTGCCTGACTCTCTCTCTTAACCAGAATGAAGTACAAATAACGTATTGTTACTATAATGACAGCAGGGTGCAGCGACTCATTGAATATCACAATGGGTTGTCCTTGAGGGCTTGTGGGTTCAGCTTGGCCTTGCACGACTGGCATTGTGTCCTACATGAAAACACTTAACCCTCTCTTGCTCAAAAAGAGAGCGGGGTACGGTGTATTCTCAACCGATGCGACCAGGGCCCAAGCCCTACTTGTATCCAGTTAGCGCGGTCAAAAGTCTGAAAAATAGTTATTGCCACTCTGGGGTTCTCTCCGGTTACTCTACCTTAACGCGCCTAGCAATCAACACAAAAACCTAAAAACAAACATTCCGTGAGATGCGGATCGCAAAAGACCACATATATCGATTCTCTTGGGCGTTGAACTCACAAAACCCCACTATTTCCTTTATTAAGAGTTTGATCAAAACACCAATCACTCTATCCTTCGCCACTTAGGATCAGGTCCACAATCTTTCAAATCTTGATAGGTGATAAATTTGAAAGCAATTACATACGCGCGACAGTTGTCAGTATGTCATTGAATCCCTTTTATTTCAAAATTGATACTTTTTTCCAGGCGAGATCCTCAACTAAATTCTCATAGCAGGAGGACATACCGTTCTCGTGTAATTTGACGTTCGTTTTTTTTCAACTACGGATGTTGACTCCATTGACATGGTAGCGTTAGGACTCGTCTATCCTCCTTTAATTCTCCAACTGCCTTCGTGTAGTGTACCTGGAAAATAGGTTATCACTAAGACTAGTGTGTGTGTGTGGGGGGGGGGCGTGTTTGCCCTCACCAGTAAATAGATATTAACCAGCCCCCCTCCCAACTCACACAAACATGTACAAACGCAAATACCACCACATACAAATCTACCCACCCCTCCCCGCCCCACCAATGGATTATCTGTCCGCCTACGCATCCCTCATAAAAAAACATCTGCCATGGGTTGGAGGAAAGGCTTTTCCATCGACTCAGTAACTCAAAAGTACAAACGGAAGAAACAGAGTTTCGTGCAATGGACACCGGGTAGGTTCGGGTCCTCGGAGGTCCATTGGCTGAAACATTGCTTCTGTCTCTTCTAGTTGTTTGCGGAATTTAGAGTTATGGAAAGCTATGGAAACTTCACCGTCTACAAGTGTTTTTGCTGATAATCAATTTCATCCCGTGAATAGGCGTCTTCTGAAATGATAAGACTTCGATTACGTTTGCTTTTTCCTCCGTACTAGAGTAATAAATATCCACCGCAGGTTTATTTTACCTGTAAAACATAATTTGTTTACCACAGTAAATAGGCACTGATTCACTTTCTGAGAACCGACGTAGCTAGAGTGACTTCAATGGGAGTGTGATCAGTTAGATTTCTAACTGGAGTTGGGGTCCCTGCACGACACTCAATCGGCATGTCCCGAAGGTCGCCGCCAGCCTATGTTCAGGGAGAGTACGAGTGGGTGTAGCTCCCCGTTGATGGTGTGGTCCTAAGTCTTCCCCGTGGAAATTTTTTAATTTTAATATTTGAACCCCCAAGACGGATTTTGAGGCCTCCCTCTCGCTTAGGTCTGGTCATTTTATCCACAAGAAATATGTCCGAAGGTAGGTCCATGAGTTTTCATTACACTGACCAGGATACACAGTGACTATAGACTGACAGTTATTCAGCCAATAACTGCTCCTTCCAACTGATGGCACAGTCAGTTGGAAGGAGTAGGTTTTGGCTGAATAGCTGTCAGTCAAAATTCCTTGTGTAGCCTGGTGATTGTGAGGGAAATGGAATGATGAATTGCGAAAAACCGGATCGGTCACATTGCTTCAAGACCACCATATGGCCTCAGTAGGTTATGGACACTACTGCCGACTCACCCATGTCACGGCGTATGTCCTACGATCAGCTTCCACTATCTTCAATCCGTATCATAGTGTTCTATTGCCCATGCATGCATGTACCATTATCTGCCATGCATATGAGTTTCCAAGTAGCGTAAATGATGCTTTGTGAACGATACCGCCGACGTTCAAATGGCACAGAACCTTTCACCATATATCACTGACGGAGGAGTATCGTGATCCCAAAGGCGGCCACGTTCTCGATAGATTTCCTATCTGGTTGCGACACATGTACATCGATGGATTGCGATTTAATAAAATATGCCAAAATCAAGAATAAATCAAGAAAACAAAATGAAATGGGTTCGATAGAAAAGATTATATAGAGTGTTGTAGGAAGGAACGCGGACAGTGAATTACGATCGGATCGCGACTGCGACTCGATCTGATCGAAATTCTCTGTCCCTGTTTGTGTAATTACAGCACTGTTTGTGTGTTTCAATTCACACCTTCGAACTGGTGGAATAAGTCCTTGAACTGAAATAATGTGTAGTCTCAACTCTCTAGTTAAATGCCACTTTTGAAGAATAAATAGAGGTTCTCTTAATCCCTTCATCTTAACCCTTTACCCAACGTAACGGCCAAAACCGGCCAGCGCTATTCTCAAAATTCGCCAATTAATTTTCAAAATATTTTCATTTTTTGTCTCAAAAACATAGGTTATGACCCCTCGTTGGAACGAGCTCGTCGAGCTCGTTCCAACGAGGGGTCATAACCTATGTTTTTGAGACAAAAAATGAAAAAAATTAGTTATTCAAGAATTTTTTTTGCAAGTGTCGTCTGCTTTTCATGTTAGGTAAAGGGTTAAACGAGTTCCAGACAACAGTATCAACCCTTTTTCACTGAACAGCTCAGAATGTACTTTTTCGTTCAATGCACCCATAAGTCTAAACAAAATTAATCTTTTGATTCTCAGGCAGCGGCGCATTCGGGTTTTTTTTTTTTTGCCCGCTTTCATCCTATTTATTTCGGAGGCAAATTTCAAAATGTTTAAGACTATCATAGGGTGTGATTTTAGCGGTATCGCATTGCAATTTGCGATGCAATATGTCGTATACATTGAAAGAGTATTGTTACTCTCTTCGCGAAATGCGACACGATTCTCCTATTTGTGTAAAAAATAATATTTATTTAACTGGTTGATGGCTAGGTTATTTTTGGTGATTTGAACTTGTTCATCAAAAATTGTTTTATTACAGTTTATTGGAGATTGCCAATAGGCACAATCCAATAATTTGTAATAGAACAAGTATGTATAAACAAACTGTTATTTTCGTTTGACTGAATAGGAAACATGGGCAAGGAAAATATTGGCTTTTGCACTGGTAACCTCATTCTTTTGAAAGACCTGATTGTGGCTTCTAGCACTCGACCATTTAAAAAAGTCGTTATTATTTTTTATCTCCATTTTAGTTGTTCTCTATAGATTTGGTGTTGTAAGATCACTGTTACAAAAAAAACTATCAGTAACGTGGATTTTCTGGTATTTAATTTTAGGCTCTCACAATTGGATTTTAGGCATCGGCGACCATTCCATCAAGAAGAAAAATAAAAATAAAAGCCGCCCTCCCTCATTCGTTTTTAAAATAAGAATGCCCGAGAACCAATTATTTAATTTTGTTTGGCCTAATGGCATTTTATTGGCGAAAACTCGACAAACAGGTTGATGTGTTATAAGGTAAAGTGTAGAAGAACCTAACAAAGTAGAATGTGAATTTCTACCCTTGTTCGACAGCCAGGATCATGTCGTGTAGGAAAACTGAATTATAAAATGTTAAAATTTATGATTCACCTTTTTCATTTTAATTAATTTTTATTTTTGTCTATGCACTTCCAAATCACTCAAAATGCTACGGGCTTCTTTTTCAAAAAAAAATTTTGGCGTGTGTGTGTTTAGTTTTCATTTTGATCTACTGTCCGATAAGTTGCAAAAACTCATTTTATTTGCATCTTATTACAGTGGAAAACTGTATGAAACAATAAGTGCAAAACACATGTGCATATTGGTGAGAAAATTACAGACAGACTCTCACCCCTAATGCATTCTTCAAAAGATTAAATTAATTGAATGACAAATGACTGAGGCTTTTTTCGAGTGTTTTATCCTGCCATATCGTCGCCACATGACATTAACCGATATGTGATTGATAACGGATTTTAAAAATAACAAAAATTAAAATAAACAGCTGAAAATAGAAACTCACTGATGGCAAGGATAAGCCATACGGAAAAGTCCAACAAGCTACTTACAAGCTTATTTTACGTTTGATAGGTATATAAATATATTCTCATCCTTATGTTTAGTTATAAAATGTTGTATCAGAGTCGAGCTCTTGTTTCTAAGGCCATATCTCGACTCGTCGAGATATGGCCTTAGAAACAAAAAGCTCGACTCGGATACAACATTTTTGTACATAAACATAATGGTGATGGTAGTGCCAATAACTTGAGCTCTCCAGGTCCATGTGTAAACTGAATGAACGCGTTTGTCCAATATTCAGAAAAGAATGTACGCTGTTGCGTCGCTTCATATCGAATGTTTCCACCGATTCAGATACAGGAATATGAGAGCAATGTGGTTTTACATATTAATAATAATATCTGTGAGAAGCATTTATATCCCCTATGGGAGCGCGGTAGCTCAGTAGGTAGAGGTGCAGGCTGCAAGCCGAGAGGTCCTCGGTTCGAATCCCACCTGCGGCAACCGCGTTGTGTCCTTGGGCAAGACACTTCATCTCCATTGCTCGCGTGGGGGCACGATGACGCCGTGTACTAAGGCGTACTGCACGCTGATGGTACGCATGTCTTCAACCAATCTAACCCTGCCTGTGCTGCAGTGCGGAATTACGATTTTGGGGAGCTGGCAGCTGCTCGTCGTTGCACGGTGGTTCTCTCCGGATACTCCGGCTTCCTCCACCCGTAAAACTGTCACGGTCATGATTAGCCATTGTGCATAAATATGTGACCTTAAACATCAATAAATAAATAAATTATATCCCCTATAATATATAGAAGCGAAACGATCTCTTTAGGAAAGTGTGAAATGTTCAATATATTGTTACGTAAACAAACCGTAACATGGCACGCCGCTATAGACTACAGCTTCAGGATACAAGTATCGCCCCCACCCCACAGATACAAGATGTATTCGGGTAGTTACGAACTCAATACATACTTATTGTAAGATAACCGATGAGAATAAAAAAATATCTTATATTTATAACCAGTTAATTGAAAGCACATACATGTACTTGACAATCTCTTAATCATGCAGTTATCCCGAAAATACCATCGAATAAGCCAACTTGGATGCGAGCTTTTCAGATTGTTTTCATGTGTCAGGGTTAATACATCTTGGGTATTTTTTTTATTAAATACATATCTGAGAAATGATAAATGGTGAAAGTATAGGTTGTTATGACCGTAAACTAGAGATTCCAGGGGGTGCGGTGGTGTTGCGGTAACCGGTTCTCGTCAGATCACTGAAGTTAAGCAACGTCGAGCTCGGTTAGTCATTGTATGGGTGACCGGTTCATTCCCACTAGACCAATTCCCTTTAGACCAATTCCCACGAGGCCAATTCCCAAAAGACCAATTCCCCTAGACCAACTGGTGTGTTCTACTTTAAAAATAATTCTATATCAATAATTTGATATATTTATAAATATTTATAAATTTGTTTAATGTTATTGATATTCAAGCCTGAAAATAAGCAGTCTGTCATTTGCAGAATGAGGTCCCCAGAGGGTGAATTTGCTGATGCTGTCCCATACAGTGGGCCAGTTTATCCTCTGGGAACCTCTTTCTGTTTATGTTTGAGACCTTGATTCGGGTTGAGGTTCACAGAGGGTAAATTTTAGTGATGCTACCCTGATGTGCAGGGTAGCATCACCAAATTCACCCTCTGGGGACCACATTTTTCAGATGATAGTCTGCTCATTTTCTGGCTTGTCGATATTTTATAGATGTTGGGCAGATTTTTATAAATAAATGTTTTCCTAATTATCCTTTAATCAACCCTTAATAACAGAATGTAGTTGGTCTATGGGGAATTGGTCTTTTGCGAATTGGCCTAAAGGGAATTGGTCTAAAGGGAATTGGTCTAGTGGGAAGACACCGGGTGACCGTCTGAGTGATCGATTCGGACTCCCGCGTTGTGCCCTTGGGCAAGGCACTTAACCCCGATTGTCTACATGGGGGCAAGATGACGTCGTGTACTAAGGCGTACAGCACGTCAATAGTGCGCATGTCTTCAACCAATCTAACCCTGCCTTTGCTGCAGTGGGAGTTACGATGTTGGGGAGCTGGCAGCCGCTCGTCGTTGCTCGGTGATTCTCTCTGGGTACTCAGGCTTCCTCCACCCGTAAAACTGACACCGACATGATATGACCTTAGCTGTTAAAGTGTCGTTAAAACCTTAAGAAATAAATAATTAACTGGAGATTCCAGAATGGAAATTCTGAAGTCGAAAGTTATTAAACTTGTTACGTCGATATGTTCAGGTTACAGTAAAAGCAATTTAGAGCAAGCCTGAACCGAATTAAGACGCATAACCCCTAAAAGTGAATGCTTTCTTTATCGTTTTGTTATTAGGAGCAATTTAAAGAGACACGCATAACCACACTGTTTGGTATGGTGCTCTCCAGATCAAACGGGCTGTTTTTTAAAGTCTTTTTCTGTGAAGGGATCTAATCTCAAAATATACAACAAAGATATCAGTGAAAAATTTAACAAATTCAACAGACATATACTGTCACCGATGTTTATGGAGACAAAATGCCTGGAAGAAACGTCTGGAGGACGGTTTCATTCACACGTCATAACGGCGGTTCACTAGTGCAAATATATTTTCATTTACGTATCAAAATAGATTTCTGATAATATTTCCCACTGAACCAAACCTCTGGCCGTTTTGGCAACCGTCACGCAAGAAAAGTCACGGCTTGTAACCGATATGGAGAAATGTGCATGGCTGTTCACGAACGAGCGAGGTAGGTGTAGATACAACCCCATCGTCTGTAGCCGTTGTCTGACTTTCTTCCACTCCTCAAAAACCATGAACCGTCAACCAGAAACTAACTCGAGATAAACTGCACTTGTTTGTGACAGTAACTCAATCATCAGGCAACAAATAATATGAGGATTATACTTGTTTGAGGAACGCTCAAGTCTGAGGCAGACTATACCTGCCCGTGACGGCCATCCCACACTATATACCATTTACAGTAGCAGACAATACTTGCCTGAAGATTCAACTCATCTGGTCCACTCCGTCACGCATCTTTCCTTCTCTGCCTCGACATTTTCCCGTTTTTCGTCAAAAATTTAATCATACTGTTTATAAGGGTCTAAAGGGACTAATCTATCGCAGCACTGTCCGTTCTGTCCGCGCGAACCTTTACCTTCACCTTCTCACATTAACTTTCCACGAATTTGCAAAACACATGTACACATCCGCTCCGTTGTAGCTATTGCTATCTTCTTTATTGACGTCAGCCTTCGGTTGTTCTACAGTATCTGGTCATCGCTTCCCTAACTTTTATATCTACTGACCCTCCGACGTCATAGTTTTCCCTGGGGTTTGATCCTGGGAACGGGAATTTTCTGGTTCTCGTTTTTGAATGTCAGTCACGATACCGGGAATTTTCCGGTTGTCGTTTCTGAATATCAGTCCCGATACCCGGGAAATTCATAGGACAGAACCGGGAATCAAAGGTTGCGTTCCACAATCTTTGATTCCCGATTCTCGTCTATGAATTTCCCGGCACTCATTTGCAGAACAGGGAAATTACCGTTCGCGAGTTTAAACCATAGCTCCAACAGCGATGATGGTCTTGAAAGAAATTGATATTCGTCATATTCTGATAAACTGTAAGACGCAATCTTTGATATCATTGTCTATGAATCTCACGAGTATGGTGATTGACTTTCAGAACCTGGAGCTGCAGAGCTGTGAAATTAACCCTTAGCTTTCACGCCATGCTCGTAGTCGTGCGTCAAAGTTCCAACATGTCATAAACTGATCACAGGCTTAAGCCTTTACCCAACATAACGGTCAAAACCGGCCAGTGCTATTCTCAAAAATCGCTAATTAATTATCATTATTTGTCTCAAAAACATAGGTTATGACCCCTCATTGGAACGAGCTCGTCGAGCTCGTTCCAACGAGGGGTCATAACCTATGTTTTTGAGACAAAAAATGAAAAAAATTAGTTATTCAAGAATTTTTTTTTGCAAGTGTCGTCTGCTTTTCATGTAAGGTAAAGGGCTAACACAATTTTGCTCACATCGTAATTCGATAAAATCTAACTCAAAGGATTGAGTTTGCTTCCACTCAACCGGAGCGCACTGTCCAAACATGATGTTCATACAGCCAGGCGCCAACTCTCTAAAATGTTCTTTCTCGACGCCCAAAACGGCAATTCGCCGGCAATATTTTCTGGAGTTGTTCCAGTTGATACTTTGAGAGAGACTTCAGCTTTGTTTCAACAGCCTGGACACCTACGACGCCGAGATGGCATTTCTGTAACTCCTTCCATGGTGCTGGCGAATATTCCCACCAAGAACAGAATATCTCTTGCCACTGAAATAAGTATAATATGAACACATTTAATCAAATATTCCCCTAGTAAATTGACTGGATTTTTTCACCAATGATTTCCTGAGTTAAATTTGGATGACATTTTCACAACAGCCATGACTGGATTTTTTGATGAAAAATATCTTGAAATTACTCGGCGAGTTAAGAGTTATTTCCCAGCAAGTCATGACCATGTCCGATTGTAGGAACAGCCCTTATAACTTATTGCTAACTATAAGTGAGGGGGTTGTGACGGTTCCCTGCCTTCGCTTTACTCTTTTGTTAATCTGTACCAATGATTGATCTTAATTAGCATTTTTCCGCTGTACTTTTATATTTTGACCCACTGAAATGTCAAAATACTGAAAATTAAAGCCGTAAATTTTCCCATAACGCAACGAGAAATATTTTTAATTTAGTCCTGGTTGACAGAGCTGAAATATCACATTGTCTGAATTCCTAGTTGCAATATGGGAATGTTTTGCAAGTTGAAATTTTGATAATTTAACCCTTTACCTAACGAATCGCCCGCAACCGCCCGCGTAATATGCAAATTGAACAGTTGAAAAAATATTATTTTTCAAAATATTTCAACAAAACCATATCATGTGACCCCTCATTGGAACGAGCTCATTGAGTCGTTCCAATGAGGGGTCACATGATATGGTTTTGTTGAAATTTTTTGAAAAATTTAAAAAAAAGTATATTTAAACAGTAAATTTTGATATCGTCTGCGTTGGGTAAAGGGTTAACCTCAGTGTACTACCCACCTTCAGACTTCAGCTAACCTTTCTGGGATTATTTTAAGCTTACACGGATGGTCTGCGTTATTCCGACATGTGAAGAATGATTAGCTTTTAAAGTCGGTAAAGATAAAACGCGACACGTCTAAGTGACGAACGAACGCCATGCTCACATTACCAATTGTTTTAAGGTGTTAAGTGAAGGATTTTAAGCCCACATACTTTAATTCGATAAATTTACGCACAGATATGAGTGGTGGACACATTCACAACTGCACTGTTATATACAATCACACATACCGTTACCGTACACTCACTTATATTCAGTTCAGAAAAATGGAAATGGTTCACTTATCATCTTACGTTTCGTTTTCATTCGCATCTTGGACTCCGGGGTGCTAACAGCAGAACACTGGAGCTACCACTTGTAATACAAGAAAGACTTGTCAGAGTGAAGGCTACCCTAGGTATCCAGGTGCTCAAGGGTAAAATTCACCTGGCAGTGCATTTTGACAAAGAACCTGAACCGCCGTCCTTGGAGAGGTGTAGCACCTTTCGTGAGGGGATTTCCCCCCACACTGGTCACCCTCCTCGTGACACGGACAAACTGGATAGAGACCACCGGAGCGATACAGCCACCACCAAGAAGACAAAGAAGAGAAAGAAGGGACCCTCCGCCAGACGACGAGATGCCCGCCGAATGACGAAGTTCCTGGAGAAGAAGAAGAAGGAAAAGGAAGAGAAGGAGGTAAGTGAGGGCGTCATAGGTTCAACACCTGTCACCCCTGACCAACCCCTGTCCAGCTCGGCACCTTTTCCCAGAAGGAGGGTCCGGGGGACTGTGGGTCGTCAGGCGACAGATCTATCTCTAACCCATCTGACTCTTCATCCGAAGAGGAGATGGAGGAGGAAGATTTGTCTATGGTACAGGAAGTTGTCCCAGACGACGCGCCTTCCACCCCTCCTGCTCTTGCTTCTCCGGCTTCTTCGGACCAAGGAGTCCGACCAGGAGGAGAGCTTCCCGGAGTCCGTTGAGGCATTCCTTGGGGAGGAGATACAGGACGACACTTTCCGGGCTTCACTCCAGGACAGCTACCACCAACACATTGAAGCAGGGATCTCAACCTACATTACCTGGCCAGCACTAGAACTTGCACTCAGTAATCACAAAAGATCCCGAGAAACAGCAGCAAGGATCAGGCCGTACGTCGCCAAAGAAGAATCTACTCTTCCTCCTGATCCGGCAACGCCACCAACAACAATCTCTCCAACCCATCCTCCTCCTCCCACGAAAAACCGCAGAAGACACAGACGCCGCTGACTACCCGAACTTATTCCCTCCTTTACCACGTCCAAACAATTCAAAAATCATATACAGTTAAAGAGGATCGAAAGGGGCTTGCTCCCTAAACCGTCCCTGCGCGCCTTCGGCGCGCGAAACCATTCTGTCCAAATGGTAAACTCGTCACAAGCTTCCCTGTCTGGCTCTGTATCTGCAGTATCCGCAGATTCAGGCCCTTGTCAGGGCTCAGAGTCTATATAAGAAGAAGGGGGATCCGCGGAGAGCAGATCATCGGTTTTCAAGAGGAGATTAGAAAACTTAATCAAGGCTTCCAAGAACGGATCAGCAGTTTCGAAAAAGAGATAAGAAAGATTAACGAAACAATTGCACCAGCCTACTTATGGCCAAGGAAATCCCGCCATTCATCACAGTGTCCAAGTGACACCTATCAGGGAGCGGGGGATGAATTAACCACCACCTCAGCACCATCCATCTCTAAACTACTAACCACTGGGGATAGCTACGCGGAGTCATGTGGATTCATCAACAACAGATACTTCAAGCTTTATAAGTGTCAGTGATGGTTGCCTAAATCAAACAGGCGCGTCGGGCACATCATCAGAGGGACAAACAATGGATACTCTGGATTCGACCATCATCAACGATTCAATACAAGGTAAGGACAGAGCGCCAAATTTCGATATACAATCCTCCATTACCCACAGCACGCCCAGACCCAACAAAAGGCGCCACAGTTTAGAGGGTAAAGAAACCACTAAACGGAAGAACCAGAGGCTCTTGAAGCCCCTAAACAAACATATGCGAAAGCAGCAGCTAAAAAGTCAGCTAAGCCTGACCCTCAGAATTCCAAAAAAACTGTAAAAGCAATCAAACAAAACAAACCAAATAGTTAAACCAACCCTAAGAGGTTAGAACATCTGGTCGTAATAACCAGAGTGAACCCTGGCACTGAACAGGAACTTATTTCTGCCGCCCTTCCAAAGAGCAGTTGGAATAGGTTCGTGTCCAGCGCCACGGGAAAGTAGACCTGGAGAAGCAAAGTCTCTTGACCCGATGAAGGAACGGCAAAGAAAATACTTAGAGATGGCGTGAGTATATGCCGAAAGCGCTACTTCGCTGAAGCCTATAAATCGTCGCCTGAGCCCATACAATGTCATAAATGTCAACTATTTAGCCACCGAGCACAACAATATCGCAGAAACTTAAGATGTATGAAGTGTGGCGAAAGTCACACTGCCCAAATTGTCCCACTAAAGAACTAAGTTGTCCAAACTGCGCTGGAGCCCATCCTAGTAATTACAGAGGGTGTCCCAAATACAAAGTAGCTGTGAACAAGTTACTACTTAAAACCAATCAATATACTAATCCCGAGAAAATTAATTGACCCGAAGCATTTACCACCCTAACGACCGTCATTGTAAGTAAATGTCTCAATAAACACAGCGACATAAATGTTGAAGATGTTTGTACAACAGATTGTGAAGTAGCCAGCAAATTCTTCCGGAAACAAATCTCCGGGAGAATGGTTGAAGCCGCAATCAAGATGTTGTAAAAACAAAAAAGCAAGTACTTAGTAAACAAAGCCGCCATTAATTAACACTCAATCATGGGGAACGACCAACCGCTTATTAATGCACATTAATATTAGAAGTGTGCAAAACCAAACAATCAACTGAATTCAATACACTGAGGAAACATCACCGGATGCAATTTTAATTAATGGAACTTGGTTAAAACGTTCTTATAACTTCAAAACTCCCGGATACTCAATAGTTAGACGCGACCGTCTGACCCAATGAGGAAGTGGAGTAACCCTACTCATAAACAACAACCTAAATTATTTCCAAATAAAACAAAATACTGCATTTTGATTGGTTGAGAGGTGCGGTGTAACTTGCAATCTATAGTGGCTTTTTACACAGTGGTTAACCATGGTGTAAAAACAAGAATACACAATAGCAGGCTATATGGCTAAAAAAGTACCCATTTTTAACTGTTAAATTCATACCTTCTGTTCGCTTATGTTAGAACAAAAATAAAAATACAGGAAATTTAATATTTATGTGCAATAAAATATTACAGATATGGATGTCATTGGAACTGGATCATTGAGCCATTCCAATGACATCCATATTTGTCTAGTTTTATTAAGAAACTTACAAAGTACAAATTTTGTGTCAGTGTTTTCCCACAATGCAAGTTAAAGTATTGAGTACACCAAATTCTTGAAATTAAATCTGTTATCCTTGTGTTTTCCAGGGTGTATGGGAGTTTACACCGGTCTGGGAACTCAAACACCCTTCGACTTCGCCTCAGGGTGTATGAGTTCTCAAATCGGTATAAATTCCCATACGCTCTGGAAAACACAAGGATTACTAATAATATTCCGTAATCCCGACCGACCACTTATAAGCTGGAGTTGTGGGTATAGAGATACTGATGGGTGATAAATCCCATGCTATCATATCTCTGAACAACGAACCAACTCAAAGCCCTCACCCCCGATACCTTCCGTTACTTTTCAGGAAAATATAAATATTTTATTCGACTCGGCGATCTACATTCACAACACATGTTCTTTGAGTGCAGAAAAAGCAGCCAGAATGGAGACATCCTGTTTGATATAGTGAAGAACTTGATCTTTCTATCGCAAAAGCTCAACCTCCATACCATTCCGCCGTGAACCCTGACTATGGGGAGATACTGGATCTCGCGATAGTCACGAAAAAGTTTCCAAGTAAAACTGACAATTTCAGAGTGGTAGACCACATTGGAAGCGACCACCGTCCTATACACCCCACCGTTTCTAGCAGCAAATGCCATCCCCTAAAACTCCTAACGAAGCTCAAACGCGATCTTAGTAGAGGCAACTGGTCACTGTTCAGAGATATCGTAGACATGGCCACAGAGGTCACAACCCCTAAGACTCCCCAATAAATAAATGATGAATGTAAAAACATCAAAGAAACCATAACGAAAGCTTTAGATGAAGTATGCCCGCTCAAGGAGCAGGCAACCTTCAAACTAAATCTCTCACACTAAACAAGAGGCCTAATTAGGAAGAAACGTAGACTCTTCAGATACCGGAAAAAAGAGGAAAACCCAGACCGCAAAACGGAGCTCAAACGCCAATTTAATATAGTCCACAATGAAGTCAAGAAAATCGTAAAAACAGACAGGCAAAGGGCGTGGGAATTTGCGACTGACAGTCTTAACGCGCAAGGAGATGCCCGTAAATTCTGGAAATCATTTCAAAGACTGACCGTTCAAAACTCCTTCAGAGACAACCACAAAAAATCTCCGAAAGCCTGACGGAACTATGACCAACGACGATATCGATAATGCAGATCTATTCGCGGAAACTCTCAGTAAAGCTCACCGTACCAAAGAGGACCCAATATTCGATAAAGTTTGGAAAGAGCAGGTAGATGAATTTATCAACAAGCACGATGATATATTCGTCAAGCCTGCTCTTGATAACAAAACCGAACCGGGCGATGATCATGATCTATTCTCACCTTTCTCAGATTCAGAAATAAAACATCTTCTCCGCAAATGCAGATCATCCTCATCACCGGGTGAGGATGACATATCATAGAAAATCCTATAAAACTGTCATGATATAATTATCACTAAACTCACTTCAATTTATAACAGTTGCTTAAGAATAGGGAATTTACCCCTGTGTTGGAAATCGGTCGTAGGTATTATGATCCCCAAACAAGGCAAAGACAGTAGCCTGTCGACAAGCTATCGCCCCATTGGCTTATTAAACTGTATCGGAAAACTCTTTGAAGCCGCGTTGACCTATAGACTTAGAGATCATCTGGAATCAGAAAACCTCTTCACGGATAGACAGAAAGGATACCGACAAAACAAAGAGGGTACTGAACATGTGTTCAACCTATGTGAGCGCATGCGATAATGTCTGAAAACTAAATATACAGAGGTAGCCATGATGTGGAGAAAGCGTTGGATTCAGTTTGGCACAATTGTCTAAGATATAAACTGCACAACGATCTAAAATTTCCAGTTAAACTTGTCAGACTTCTGTCATCTTTCCTTTCGGACAAAACAATTAAAGATAAAGTCAAAAATGAAAACCTTAAGTTAAACTCGAGGCGGGTGCCCCAAGGATCGGTACTTAGCCCCCTCCCCTATATCATCTACGTGAACGACATAGAAATCCGACATAATCAATTAATTGACATGTCTCAATTTGCTGATGACATGGGTATGTGGACCTATGGCAACCGAGCAACCGTCAGGAAAAAATGCAAGAAGCTATCGACGATCTGGAAACATGGTGTGCCAAATGGAGAGTTAAACTGCGTGCGTAAGACACAAATTTGAACTCTTTGGACCTTGGTCATATTAGTTGCGTAAATATTTTCGGTTATAATGGCCCCGGAGTCCATTACTGGGCGTACAAAGGCTTTATAGAGTTCAAGTAGGGTCTTGCTATTGGCGCCCCAGTTGACACCGCAGAGTTTCCTCATTAAGTGAATCATTTTAGTGGCCTTGCCTATTGTTTCCGCTAGATGGGTTTTAAATTTTATATTTTTGTCTATTGTTATGTCTAGGAATTTTGCTTCGTTTTGGTGTTTTATTTCAGTTCCGTTTATTTTTAGCTTGATAATTGGACAGGAGACCCGTCTTGATAAAGTGACCATTTGTGTTTTTGTGGCACGGCTCTCAGAGCCCCGTGGGGCACCAGCATAGCTAGCCTTCACGGGCAAGGCAATATCGAATTAATCGGCGAAAGGATCTCAACCCTGTCATATAAAACGAAATGGCGACTAGCTAGAAATAAACCATAACTTTACTTTGTAACTTAAACTCCACTCAACCGCGGACAGAGTCCGCACGAATGCCATGCGACTGTCTGCAGCCTCTTGCAGACAATCGCATGCTATCTGTGCGGACTCTATCATGTCTATGCGCAAACGCAATCACCCTAAACTAGTAATTCGTGTGCAAAATATCGGTGCGACTATGCAAAACTAAATTAAAATCTATTTAAGCAGGTACCCATTTAATTCAAACGTGCCATGGTGGATACTGGCAGTGAAACAGTTCGCCGAGACTATTGACATTATGGGCTGCCTCCACCAAGCTAAACTAGTAATTCGTGTGTAAAATCTCGGTGTGATTATGCAAAATCAAATTAAAATCTACATAAGCTGGTATCCGTTTAATTCAAACGTGCCGTGGTGGATACAGGCAATGAAACAGTTCGCTGAGACCATTGACATTACGGGCTGCCTCCACCAAGCTAAACTAGTAATTCGTGTGTAAAATCTCTGTGCGACTATGCAAAATCGAATTAAAATCTATTTAAGCGGGTACCCGTTTAATTCAAAGGTGCCATGGTGGATACAGGCAGTGAAACAGTTCGCTGAGACCATTGACATTATGGGCTGTCTCCAGCAAGCAAGAGACCGCAGGTGAATAAGAGGAGGTGAAAAACTCCGGCGTGACTATGTGAAGCATAGGCTGCCTTCATCAAGCAAGGTGTATATTCGGGAGGGGTGGGGTGTAGGGGTTGGGATCATTCCATCTCCACTCAGTTGAAAACATCATGACATTCTAATCCACCTCTTTTCTATTCAACCCTGTACCCACAGAGTTCTTTTTTTCTTTGTAAGAAAGTGTGAGAAAGTGTGTATGGGTTGGTAGGAAACACTACGACAGGGGCACGTTCTAAGGATTTGCCCCTGTTGTGGAGTTTCCACGCAAACAACCAACCATGCTCTGGCAAACCAGTGACAACGAGTGGCAAGGGCGAACATTAGCGAAAATTCATTCGGAACCTGGTGGTAGGCTTGGTGGCCCTGAAAAGGCACGTTTGTTTGTTTCACCCAGAAAATTAGGAAATCGGCAACAGCACAACCAGTCTTGACACCCAACATAACTACTTCAAGAAGAGGTCAGAGAAGGCCAATGAAGAGGTCTGGGGATCACTCGTTTGTTCGGAAGACCAGCTGAGAAGCCATCGGTCCATTACGAGCGGTAAGAGCATGAACTACAAAAGACCAACATTCATCCACTTATGGGATGCACATCGTATCCCCAAGTGATGATTCTTTCGGAGAGTGGTGGACACTTCCACTCTGGAGCCAAGCATTTAACACGGGATTTTTCATACCTGGAAATGCCACTCTGGAGCCAAAATTTCCTATAGGAATTCCCATCGACATCTTGGCACTAGAGTGGCATTCCCAAGTAACATTCGAGGACAAAATGTATCTGTGACCACGGTTTATGTATAGCGCCAGAGGTAATTGATTGATAATTCAGGCGAATGGTTAAGCAGTAAGCTGCGATACCTGATAATATAATTATGCAATATATTAGAGAACAAGGCAAAATTGTGTCATATTTTATTACTTTCTTATTGAAAAAAAGACGAAGAGACGCTTGATATTCCAACAACAGATCCACCTATGGCTATTACTCTGTAGCCTGCGACTAAATGAATAAGAACTGACAATTTCTATATGTGCTGTTATGACCTTTGATAACTAATACGACTCGAATAACGTGCAGAGATGTTCAGCTTTCTGTTTTATAAATGTATAATTTATGCCAACTTTGATATTCTGAATTTGATAAGGGAGTTGCTGTATTAGTCATTGCATTTCATAAAAAGGGTATGAACCCTTTCAAACCCGAGTAACTTAATAACATGTTCCCGTGGAACATAGTGCACATCAAAACTGTGAGGGAACTCCAGAAATAATTTATTCCTACAGCCCTTTAGGGCTGCAGGGTTAAATGATTACTGAGCATGCTTTTTTTCTGTCATAATAATAAAACAATAACTGACTTTCCTTGAGGCTGCTACAAGGAATTATCAACCCGAGAAAAGTAATACGCTCTCGGTGCTTATTACTTTTCTCGGGTTGATAATTGTATAATATCCTGTAAGACTCCAGCATTGTTTTTGCGATTCAATCTTATTAATGAATGCTAAACCCCCATTCACGCATAATTATGCATACCAGCAGCGTCGTATTCACGAGTGTGTATGTGAAGGAGGGGGGGGGGGGGCGGGATGGTGCAAATCTGCTCGACACTTTTCTTGGAAAATATCGACCTTACATACATTCATGGCTAACCCCTCCGACCGCCCCAACCCCAATTGGTACTCTCTCCCTGATATTTCATAGATCAGTGTGATTTTTGTATCGCCGCTTCATGAGTACTTAAGACTTAAAAAGTGTATTCTGGTGCTCTAATAGGCATGACAAATTCATGTATTTCCCAGGTAAAACTCTGGGTCTTCATCTATGGGGATACAGAGCCGTAGCCCAACACAGGGTGAAATGAAATGTAGGAAAATTATTTTTGGTGCCACTGAAATGAGGTGGAAGTAACACATACCACCCCACCCACGACTCACATACATACGTGATTTCGATTCCCAGCAGGGGATCAGAAATCAAAATTCGAAACTTCTCCACAACATGATTGTGACCTTCGAAATACATTTCATTGATTCTGACTACGCGCCTGTATTATCAGGGGAGAAAAGGGTTCCCATTTAGAGTAGAATATTGCTGTCACGTATATCAAAATTAAAATATAAATGATAAATATTATAAAATATTTCGCCTTGAGCACGTCATATTTTTAGATGCATGAAGTAGTTGTCACCTTTTTAATTGCGAAAAACTGGTACAAATTGTGTTTGAAAACTAATAAAGATTACACATCTTTTATTAACCTTTCTGTTGTCGCCACACAAACTGTATGTGATTAGAGATAGATAATTATTTCCCATGTGAACTTTGTTGACTGAAAGTTGTCAACCTCGTGCACTTAATATTTCGATAAATGTGTTTCCAGGCGAGTGTGCATTGTAGTCGATAGGGGCGCCGCCGAAAAGTCTCATCGGACAACTTCATAATTGAAATTTATCTGCAACCGATCTGTACACCCTCAGATTAGTTCTGACCCGAGGGTAGGGAAAAACGGGTTGACGTCTCCAGCGTCTGATATGAAGATGCTACCATGCCAAAATAGCTTAGATATTAAACACATGAGTTACATGTTTAGACATAAATGTATTTACAATTATTTTAACCCTTTACCCAACGTAACGGCCCAAACCGGCCAGCGCTATTCTCAAAAATCGCCAATTAATTTTCAAAATATTTTCATTTTTTTCTCAAAAACATAGGTTATGACCCCTCGTTGGAACGAGCTCGTCGAGCTCGTTCCAACGAGGGGTCATAACCTATGTTTTTGAGACAAAAAATGAAAAAAAATAGTTATTCAAGAATTTTTTTTGCAAGTGTCGTCTGCTTTTCATGTTAGGTAAAGGGTTAAATATTAAGACAAATTTGGCGTTATACCTGCTTACAACTGCACACATTTAGAAATTTGTAGTGAGTTTGTGTACAAGATTAAAACATGTTTTGGACTTAAACACAGTTTGGCAATGTAAGATCCCTCTAAACGTCTCAGGGTTGCGTTAAGAAATCGACACAAGACTCTTTCTAGGGGTTTTGTGTTTAATATCTACACAGAGAAATTCTGTAAAGTGGTTCTACCCTTTTCCCTTCAATCTCGGAAAACATGCAAGTTACTCAAGTTAAATTTTTTATCTTCTTCAATCTGGCTATGCCATTCCCCTCGGCACATGTAATTCATTTTGTATTGGTAGATATATCGCTATATAAGGTTCTTTGTGAAACTATGATGCATTCAATGTATTTGAAAGAGAGCACGGTGGCTTAGTAGGTGGAGATGCAGACTGCAAGCCGAGTGTTCCTCGGTTTGAATCCCACCTGCGGCAACCGCGTAGTGTCCTTGGGCAAGACGCTTATTCCCAATTGCCCTGTGGGAGAACGGTGGTGTGGTGTACTAAGGCGTACTGCACGTCGACGGTGCACTTTTCATCAACCAATGCTAACCCTGCTTGTGTGGAGTAAGTATGCTGGGGAGTCAGACAGTTGCTCGGCGTTGATCGATGGTTATCTCCGGGTACTCCGGCTTCCTTCAACCGTAAAACTGTCCGACACGAGGTGACCCTGCCTGTCGAAAGTGTCATTAAGCCCCAATAAATAAATAAACCAATGTATTTGTATATAAATATATGCATGTGCTGCAAATAAAGTATTCATTGAAGTTGAGTGCAAGAAGCCACTATCAGGGCTTTCAGTAAATGAGGATACCAGAGCAAAAGCCAACATTCTCCTTACTCATGTTTCATATTCAGTTAAAAGCAAGTAATATTTTGTTTATATAAATGTGTTTCATTACAAATTATAGGAGAGTGCCTTTGGGCACTTTCCAATAATTTGTAATAGAACAAATTCATGATGACCGCCAAACATAATATAGCCCTCAACCAGTTAAAAAATCAACATTAATAACTGAGACTGTTGAAAATCCAATTAAAATATTTAACCCTTTACCTAACCTGAAAAGCAGACGACACTTGCAAAAATAATTCTCGAATAACTAATTTTTTTCATTTTTTGTCTCAAAAACATAGGTTATGACCCCTCGTTGGAACGAGCTCGACAAGCTCGTTCCAACGAGGGGTCATAACCTATGTTTTTGAGACAAAAAATGAAAAAAATAATGAAAATTAATTGGCGATTTTTGAGAATAGCGCTGGCCGGTTTTGGCCGTTACGTTAGATAAAGGGTTAAAAGTATTAGTTTCGTGTTAACTTTTGTCATTGATATTCCCAAAAGGCTCAGCTTAGCAATAAACGAATTGCCATCGTGTTTTCGCAGTATGAAAGTAGAGACGTGATGGGCTTTTTAAGAGGCGTGCATGTAATCTCAAATTTTAAAAGCTGGGTGTCATGTATTTTGTGACTATTTTCAATTAGTTTTTGTTTAAGTTGATGTAATGTACAGGTCTATACTATTAAAAAATCGATTTATTACTTTGTCTGGTCTGTATTTACAAAACATTGATCAGCATTGCCATATGCCCGATTTTTAACACGCCACACCGAGAAGTCGTATTATGTTCTAATTCGTCGAACTCAACCCAACATAAATAAATTATAACAAGGAAAGACAACAGACTTGAATATTTAGGAATATGCTCGTCATGACGAGTGGAGCAGATTCGAACAGATTAGAATTTATTCGAAATAGAAACGGAACATTATGAGCAAAACATTTCATTACATGTGGAAAGCAAAAGATATTTGTCTGAGAAAATCGACATTCGTGAGAAGATTTTAAAAATCTCCTGAATATGAAGAAGGGTGGGCGGCTGGGCGAAGAGGACCTGCCACACTGCTGACCGAGCGTGGAATGAAGAGAAGGTATTTTCCTAAATCCAGCTTGCATTACAACAGAAGCTGCACGCTTTCACCATCCATCAGTGAAACAGCGAGCCACACAATACCATCACTGATAATTAACGGAATACAAATAGTCCATCGAACTGTTAACAACATGGGAATACACATGTACCCGCACAAGTATGTTAACCCCCTCCCTCCCCCTCCCTCCGTTATAAATAAATAAATCAACACTCTCTAAGTTTGTCTAAATTTCGTCTAAACCATATAGACTGAGTGTCGTTCAGCCGTGGCGTCGCACCGACTACATGTCGCTACATTTAAAACTAGAAATCTTGTTGACCTGCGCCCTTATCAAGGCGCGCAATTGCCACATCGAATGGCATCCAAAGCACAGCAGGTTCTCCTGGTTACTCATAACAAACACAGGCAATGTTTTTACCAATGGACCTCCGGGTTACCCCGAGGTCCATTGGCTGAAACATTACTTGTGCACAGGCCATATGCACAGAATTTGATAGCCTTACTATGGTCACAACGCGCAGATTAACGCGGAGATCGACGTGCTATTTGTGCGCATTTCATGACAGGACTTCTAGTTTTAACTGTAAAACCGAACGTCGTGTGCACTATCAGTCGCGTAGATAGAATATCGCATCGACGAACTGTCGTGTAGATGATTTGGCTGCAGACGATCTGTCGTAGACCCGTCTAAAGATGAACACCGAACTGAAGACGAGAGGAAAATATCACACGATACATATAAATTACCACTACATGATACATTTTTCAGGGGGGTTATATTAGATTGGGTGTCTAATCCACAAACTGAGTCACCGTCGGGTCGCCTTCAGGATGGGCAATACCGTCACCGATACTCATGGATTTTCATGAGGAAGTGGTGTATATCGTCGCCGAATGATCTCAGAAACTTCCAGACTAATAATATCATTTATTGTATGACAGAAAAAAAATCTGGTAATTTAATTAGCTAAACCACTCGTCAGAAGTGTTGATATACTCCAATAGTGCTGAGCTATTCTATTTTTATGGACATCGAGTTGATATATCACCGTTCTGCCATTATTGTCTATAAATAGTGCGGGTAGGCTGATATAATGATTCCAAATACCTGTTGGCGATAAAAATAGAAATGGTATCTCCAACTTGCCCCTTCATTAATTTTCCTGATCCAGCGTTTAGGAACTGTTCAAATATACTATTCAAAAAAAGTAGGGGATATTTTATAAAAGAGAGATATATGAAGAACTATATTTATATTTTCATCAAACAGACAGTTGAGACATTGCACTGTGACATCTGGTGAATGATTTCAGCGATAGTTGGGTGTCTGACAAGCACACATTCCACGACCTGAGCTGTAGAATACATGGACGGCCAGTCAGAGAATTTACCACCTTCAGCCCAAGACCTCAATACCTTGTACATCCTCCTGGGTTCGCGAGACTAGAGCGGATCCGACGTGGCATACTCCTCACAAACATCCAATATCAGCTTGACTGATGTTATTCCATTTTTCCTGAAGTGCAGCGGCGAGTTCCTGGACATTGGTAGGGGGCTGTTGGCGTTGGCGTAGGCGCGTGCCAAGCATATCCCAGACGCACTCGGTTGGTGAAAGGTCTGGATTTAGTGCTGGCCAAGGCAGTGTAGTGATGTTCTGCTCGTGTAGGAACTTTGTAACGACACTGGCCCTGAGTATTCTTGCATTGTCATCTTGGAAAATGAATCGACGGCCGTGACGTCGCGCAAATGGCACCACATGAGCTGCTAACATGTTGTCACGGTAGTACTGCCCTGTGACACGCCCTTGGATGACATGTAATGCTGTTCTGTTTGTCATGGTTATGCCTCCCCACACCATAACCGTCCCACCACCTAGAGGGTCGTGCTGCCTAACGGTTACGTCATGGTATCGTTCGTTCCACAGCCGCCGCCACGCTCTGTTTCGCCTGTCGTGGAAGTCAAGAGTGAACCTCGATTCATCGGAAAACATGACGTTGCTCCACCGACGATTGTCACAGCGTTGTCGTGTTCCACACCAATTACGCCTTGCTGCGATGTGACGTTCAAACGTGGAATTATTCGAGGTCATCGAGCGTACAAATTCCAGCTGTGTAGGCGATTTCGGATAGTCTGACCACTGACTCGCACATCTGTCGCTCGGTGCAGCTGCTGTCCAATTTCTGAGGCACTTTGGTGGCGGTTACGTAATGCTATGGGTCGAATGAAACTATCTTGGTTAGCAGTTTTCACCCTTGGACTACCTGACCAACATCTGCCATCAACATTGCCTGCCTGACAGTAGCGTGACCACAACCTGCTAATCACCGATTGAGTATCGTTGAGAATTTGAGCCACTGCAGTCTGTCTATTGACAGCTTCCAACATGCCAACGGCACATAAACGTTCGTCACGTGCCAGTCTTCGCATAACTCAAATGTTACGTTTCGACCAGAAACTGTTGATGAACGAGTTTGTACCAAGAAAAGAACGAAGAGACCTCCGAAAAATCTCGTCAAGTACAAGGGAAATTTCAAAACGTACCCCACAGACATTAGCGAGGCGCTCGTGCGAAAACCTGCCCGAAGTTTTCGTAGGCTGGTGAAATTCATGATCCACACTAAACTTGGTAATATATTGATGTGTCGAATCACGCGTATCCAATACCATTTTCCGAACATATCAACATCAGTTTGGATATCCCCTAGTTTTTTGAATAGTAAATAATTAAGCACCACATGAACAAATTAATTATTTCACATTGCTTCTTATATATATATATATATATATATATATATATATATATATATATGTGTGTGTGTGTGTGTGTGTGTGTGTGTGTGTGTGTGTGTGTGTGTGTGTGTGTGTGTCGAAATTAAATTTTTTTTTGGCATATGAATATGCTGTTTTTCTTAAAAAAATATGTAATAAAGCAAGGATTTTTACAAACGATTTTTTTTTGTCATAATGAAACAAAAATTAACTTCCTCGAGGTTGCTACAATGAATTATCAACCGGAGAAAAGTAAAATTCACCGAGGGTTACGGCCTCGGTGAATATTATTTTTCTCGGGTTGATAGGAGGCGTCGGTTGATATTACTTTTCTCGGTTTGATAATTCCTTCTATCAGCCTCAAGGAGAGTCAATAATTGTATAATACCCCTTAAGACTCCGCCACACCCAGGTCTATTTGGGTGAGAACTGTGGTGTAAATTTGCAGAGTGACAGATGCTCCAAAATATTTTTATTCTAAGGTCTGTTGAATCTGATGGTACACAAAAACAGAATGGTAGAGGGTATAAAATATTTCCGAACCCAATATGAGCATTAACCCTCTGCGCACTGAGATCAAAATACCGAAATTTCAAGCAGCACAGTTTGCCAGTAATGCGATTAGGAATTTAACCGGTTCAATCTTTTATCTTACAATCAACATGCATTTTGTCTGTATTAACTCCGCAACTGACGTACATCCGATCCCCTGATACAGATGTTTGTATCAGGGGGTCGGAAACAAGCACGTTCCTTTCGCATGAGTTTTCTTTTTGTTCATCCGTACTCCGTACGAATAAATAGTTCGTTATATATTCGTCTACATTTTTGACTTATCCCCAATATATTGTAAGATAAAATGATTATTACCATTATGTGGATGTACAAATGTGTATCCGAGTGTCGCTCCGGTTTGTAAGGGTAGATCACGACTCGTCTTCGACTCGTCGTGATCTGCCCTTAGAACGCGGAGCTCGACTCGGATACATATTTTATACATCCACATAATGGCAATAATCTCTGTCTATGACGGTTCTCATTTAACTTTGTCAAAAATATTGATTTCGTTAAATTACTTGTTACACAAAGCGAAACATTTTCAGGATAAATATTTTGATACTTTAACCATTTACCTTATGCAGCGAAATTTTTGCGATTTTTCAAACAAATTTCACCAAAACCATATCATGTAACTCCTCATTGGATCGAGCTTTTTTCAGTATCTCAGTTTGTATATTACGTGGGCGGACGCGATCGATTCGATAGAGCGAGGGTTAACATCTGTATACAGGACTCGGGGGAGGGAGGTTAAACAAATTTTGAATAAGTCTCGAGTCTGGATAATTCATTTCTACATGGAGAACAAGACTCTATCAACGACATGTTGTGTTGGTGATTGATGCCTATATGCCACAAACGAAGACATCTTGTTGTTCACATATTTACTCACACCCGTATTATAAAAAATCCCAATAAAACAGTCAATCGCGATTTCACTCTTATGTCGCGGTTTACACTCATAGGGATACCGCCCTGCACTTCTTTAACTGGATGAATGCTAGAAGCCACTATCGGGGCTTACAGAAAAATGAGTTTACCAGAGCAAAAGCCAACATGTTCCTTGCTCATGTTTCATATTCAGTCAAACGCAAATAATATTTCGTTTATATAAATTTATTTTATGACAAATGACTGGAGAGTGCTTGTCGGCACTCTCCAATAATTTGTAATAAAACAAATTTTGAATAACAAACTTAAACCACCAAAAATAATCTAGCCCTCAACCAGTTAAGCGACGAGTTAATGGTGTTGCCCAAGAATATGAAGAAGTTCCTGACAAAATGCGCTTATTGTCGACAATACGTTTTTCTGACATGCCTCTTATGACGACAATACATTTATTCCTCAAACAATGAACTAAACGAAATTGATATTTATAATTCTTGCGGCGAGATAATATAGGTTTATTTTAATTTTAAAAAGGAATAATTTTTTGGGGTGATAAAAACATTCAACAGAGACAGCACATTTCCAGCATAACCTGCGAGCCAGTATATGGGGTACACTCAGTTACTGGCGCTCACTGTCACTAACAATATTCATTTTGCGAAATTCTTTATCCTTTGTGAGAATTTTCTACATTGAACTGATGTGGAAATTATTTTTTAATAGTCCGTCACTGATAAATTTCTGAGTTCATACGCCATGCGGGATTGAACCTAGTGAGAATTGATACGTTTTCAAATCAGACACCTCAGTTCGCGACCAATTTCACCGAAAATCCCAGAGCTTTGAGATCTCTTTGATACATTATCACAACACCATTATAGAGGAATAACTAATTTTCTTTGTATCACTTAGTAAAATGTTCATCCAAAATGGAATGGGAGCAGCGTGATGCGATGTGCTAATGCAGCTGGCATGTGGATAAAATAAATAAATAAATAAATAAATAAATAAGAGACACGATTTATATAAGATGTTCTAATCATTGAGTGTCATTGCCACAAGACACGTTAACTCTTTTTGCGCGGAATAATCTGAGAAACAGAATTCTTAGCGCCTAATATTCATCAGGAATTTTACAAAAAGTATAGGTTGTTAGATTTAAAGCGTTATTATTTTAAAAGATGTTCTAATGATCTATCTCGTTGACAGTTTGTCAAATGATTTTCTGTATATATTTAAATGGCACCTTCATACTTTCAAGGGACGGTATCGTTGTTCATGGATAGGACATAAACGGTTCATGAAACCTAGGAATACGTATGTTTGTTCAACCCTTTACTCAACGAATCGGCCGCACCTACCCCCCCCCCCCCCCCGCGTAATATGCAACTTCAGCAGTTGAAAAAATATTATTTTTCAAACATTTTCAACAAAACTATATCAAGTGACCACTCGTTGGAACTAGCTCGTCGAGCTCGTTCCATCGAGGGGTCACATGATATGATTTTGTTAATCCCACCTGCGACAACCGCGTTGTGTCCTTGGGCAAGACACTTCACCCCCATTGCCCACGTGGGGGGGGGGGCACGGTGGCGCTGTGTAATAAGGCGTACTGCACGTCGATGGTGCACCTGTCTTCAACCAATGCTGATCCTGCTTGTGTGGAGTTAGTATGTTGGGGAGCTGACAGTTGCTTGCCGTTGCTCAATGGTTCTCTCCGGGTACACCGGCTTCCTCCACCCGTAAAACTGTCATGGTCATGATTAGCCATTGTGCAGAAATATGTGACCTTAAGCACCAATAAATAAATAAATATATATGATTTTGTTGAAAGTTTTTGAAAAATTTGAAAAAATGATATTTAAAATAATAAATTTTGATATCGTTACGCGTTGGTTAAGGGTTAAAAGCACTTGGAAATGACTCACACAGTTGGCTAAAATGACTACTGCAGTACCTTTCTGCGGTCTGCCGTCTGTCGTCCGTCGAATGTAGTCGCACCAAAAGAGTTAAACTGATAGTGTGAGGTCCTTATCACGTATGCACGAATACAACAACAATTCAAAACATCTAATAAAATTCACTTTATATGTAAAACGTCAAGACTTTCTGAAATCTGATCAGATCAAATCATCAAAAACGTAATGCACAAACAACAGATAAAATTTTACTATAACACCCTTATAAATGAAAGTCTCTGCAATATTCATTTCCTGGTAATGGGTGTCAATGAAGGTTCATTACTTTCACCGCGTCACTTTACATGCAGTGTTGAGTTTCAAAGAGACACTTTAGTTTTAAAATGATGTCTTATTAAAGTAGATGGTCATCTTAGAATTTATGAATATGTTTGGAAATAGTTATTACAGCCACAGTCGACTTGTCTCAATTATAAAACTGATAATGTAATTCTGCTTTAGAAATTGTGGCACGCGCTTTGTTTACTCGAATATTTCAGCCACACACGAAGAACTGTGACATAAAATTGAGCATTCTGGATGCATTCGATGTTCCAAAGAGCATAGATGAAAGAGCTTTGGCTTCTCTCAGAAGAAGACAGGCACGGGGTGGAATATCTGAAGGGCACTATCACTATTTAGAGGAGTTTAGAATGTTGTTTTCTGATCTCACTTCAAGAACTAAGCCCTTAGTTCGCGAAGCACGAGGCCAATACCTAAACCAAAAGACCAATACACATCGTCTAAATACGTTGGCTTGAATTTAGTATTTAGTTTCAGTTCTCACGATTACTTGGTTGACATGTCCTCACTCTAGTTATAGCGCCGAGAAGCTTCGAGATTCGTCTCGATTTCGAATTTTAATTAAATATTCGGTTCTATTCGAAATCGGCCGTCCGATTCGTTTTTCCGAGTCTTTTCCCTAGAATTTCACTTGGTATCAGTCATTTTAGTCGTCTCACAAAACATATAGTTGAGATAGAAATTGTACTTACCTAATGTTGAAAATAAAGACTGAGTGTAATTTCCGCTATATTAACATAAAAAGCATCTGCACCCACGCCATCATCCCTGCTGATTCTAATTTCATTAGTCACTGCCATTGCTGAAATCCAATTTAAAGTTTCCAACCAATATCGACGATGAGCGCACGGTTGCTAGGGGAGCTAGCCAGTACATCGCCCATTGCAGAATTCTCGCTCCCGTTTCTGTTTTTGCACAAAAATCCTCACTGTGTAATATTCCAACTACATCTCATGGTATGCCTTCAACGAAGGCTTGCCTTGATGATATAGTTGGAATATTTTATCAGCCGGGACTGCGCCTGTATTCGATTCGAGGTTCGATTCGATTCGATTTCGAATAAGAGACTCGATTCGATTCGAATCGAAAATATGTGATTCGCAGGGCCCTAGATAATACGCACCAGCTTCCAAGCTTTCAATCCACCAGTCTAATTCTGTAAGAAATTCGACGCTGTTATGGCCTGCAACCAGTCTAGCTCTCAAGTTGGTCTTCGCCCATGTTTAGATTCACTCGCCTGAAATATTTCAGTTAGTTGCTAAAGCGAACCTACAGTTCGCTTTTCCTATCAACTGATAGACCACGGACGATTGAATCTGAAAAGTTCTATAAAGATTTATTTACTGTGATTCAAAGCTATTGCTCAATCGAGACTTGATTCGATCGACATTTTAATGATATTACAATCAGAAATGGAGACTCCCCACAGCCGTAGTTTTCTGAATAAGCCGTGTATGGTTCCACGCATTAAGTTAATATGTTGTTATTGTTCAGGGGAACTAAACATATTGTTTGGAATATCTATAACATGGACAGGAAAGAGTACCTGTGTATCTATGTTAGAGTAGGCACACCATATTACATCATCGGGCGTCTGCACGCAAATTTCTACAAAACCTGGGTAAACAAACAACTCATAACTGCGTCGAAGTCCAATTAGAATTCCACTGGTGGCCTGAGAGCTCGACCAGACTCATGTTGATGACCATTTTCGATTCTTCGTGGTGGCTAAACTGCATAAAAGTAAGGAAGTATTCCGACTCACTATAAGAAATAGAATTGAAATTCGCGTGTCGAACTTAGACAGGAGTAATATAAAGTCCAGGCCACCACTTTCCACCAATACCCAATTCTTTTAAATTTGGACAAGGACTAGGAATTGCCTATAACGCCTGTCACTGGCTACTATTCGAATAGAGTCAAGGAAGGTCCCTTGCCTTTAATTTGGAATAGGACAAGAATGAAATTAAGGGTGACAAATATGCTGCTTGAGAGTTATGGAGACTCCGGGACATTTCCTCCGACATATATGTATATATAACAGAGTAACAGTCCTCAACCATGTCCGATTAACAGATAGAGTGCTGAAGGCCCATATCTGGGCTTTGTTCTGAAGTGCAACTCTACAAGTACTAAGACTTCAAGGCCTCATAGTCGGTGGATATATTTCATATTATCTTTGAAGTTACATCATGTAGTGTCTTAGGATTTGTCCTGTTATAATTTATGGGAGAGTGCCTGTAGGCACTCTCCCATAAATTATAACAAGGCAAGAACCTGTGAATAAAGTTTGATGACCAAAAATAATTTAGCGCTTAAGAAAAAGATGGGCTTGGAACACACCATCCCTCAATTTTGGAAGGGATACCACTGGTATTGAATAATAATATTCGTAGACTCGGTGCGGAAATGGTTAAATATCCTAAGTAAGGCGTTCTCTTTATACATTATTCTAGCACCAGTATGTTGTAGACTATACAATATAGAAGTAATGCCGATCTGCATATCACTATTAACAAAACTGTAGACTGTCAGATATAAAGGTAAGGCGGCCAGTAGTTTGGTATTAATTTAATTGGTAGACTGCACGATATCGTGGCATGGCCGATATGCAGTCTGGATCCGATAAACTACAGGCTACCACATATAATATCAAGGTCGAAAATCATCCTGGTACCAATAAATTGTAGGCTACCCGATGCAGTGGCTAGGTCGATATACATTCTAGTACCAATAAATTGTAAGATTAACTGGTACTGTTGTAAGGCCAAACTAAATTCTAGTACTAATAAATTATGGTCCATCTGTTAAAATGGAAATGTCGATCTCCATTCCAGTACTAATAATATGTAGGCTACCCGATATAGTGGTAAGGCCCATACAGATTCTTGTGCTAATAAATTGCAAGCTACCTGATGTATTGGCAACATTATCAATAACCTGCAGGCTACCTGACATAAAGGCAATGGTGCTCTTCAAAGTAGCGCTAATAAATTGCCGTCTCACATTGTTGCAAAGACAATCTACATTGTATTACTGCGTGCTGCTTGTTATAGTGGCAAGGGCGACCTAAACGCTATTACTAATAAACTGCGGGTTACCTAATGCTGTGATGTCCACGCATGCGTTTTCCAGGTAATAAAAATCATCATCAATAAAAATTTAATTATTTAACCAGTCAACACCGACCGTACTGTTGTGGCAAGACAGATTTAATTTATCCCTAATACCCCGCGTAGTACCTGCTCTAGTGTGACAAGATCGATCAGTATTCTGGTACTTATACATTGTAGCAACCTGATAATGTGTCAAGGCCGATCTACATTATGTCACGAATATACTGCGGGGAACCTGTTATAGTAGCAGGAACAATCTAAATTATTCTACCAATAGATTGCGAGCTGTATGCATGGTAGAGTGGGAAGTATGAACAACATTCTTTAACAAATAAACTGCGTGAACTAATATAAACTGGATGCTACCTGAGGGCGTGGTAAGGTCGGTCTGCCGTGTTTTATCACCAACCTGTGGACTACAATGTAACAACTGATCTGATTGTGTCCGAAGACCGATTACATCTGCAATACCCAAGCGAATGCGAATATAATCGGCCTTCGAACCTATTCGGTCGTATCCTACGTTTACCAGAAATCTTCGTATTCGAAGGGCTCTTTAACTGCTGTCTTCCTGTCGTGTAAACAGAACGACATACTTTTAAAATAGTATGATCCTCTCCCCAAAGTACAGCCTCAGATGTAAAGGGGATTAGCTTTGTTTGCTTGTTGATGTTTAATGACAGTTTCAGCAGCCAGGGTCACATCGTGTCGGACAGTTTGGCTGGTGGAGGAAGTCAGAGTACCCGGAGAGAACCACTGAGCAATGGCGAGTAAATATCAGACTCTCCAACTTACTAACTCCGCACAAGCTGCAGTTGAAGGCAAGTGCACTATTGAAGTGCTGTACGTCTTATTACACAGCGCCACCGTCCCACCACATTGGCAATTAGGATTAACCCTTTACCTAACGAATCACCCGTATCCGTCCATGTAATTTGCAAATTGAGCAGTTGAAAAAAAATTAATTTTTAAAAATATTTCAACAGAACCATATAATGTGACTCCTCATTGGAACGAGCTCGATGAGCTCGTTCCAGTGAGGGGTCACATGATATGGTTTTGTTGATATTGTTTTAAAAATTTAAAAAATAGTGATTAAAATAATAAATTTTGATATTCTCTGCGTTGGGTAAAGGGTTAAGTGTATTGTCCAAGGATACAACGCAGTTACCGCTGGTCAAGATCGAAAAGTCGATCTTTCGGAATAAAGTCCAATGCGCTAGCTACTGAGTCATTGCGCTCCAAATGTATTAGGTAAATCGTTAGTGAAGTATCAAAGTAGTTATGGGGGTCACATGCGACCAAGGGTTTGGGGGTCACTGTGTATGTGACCAAATAATTCTATGGGAAGTAAAAAAAAACTTCAACCAAAGATTATCAGAGACTTATACTTCTCAAACTTACATGGCCAAGACTATATACAGGTTATTACCACTAGGTGGGCTTCCGAGATGGTGCATTGAAGTCGAACCCTCATCATTGTGCATATATCGACGAGTCCGTGACCTAGAGGCGAGGTCGAGACTTCAATATACCATCCCGTGGAGGTAATAATCAGTTTATATCACATGAAACGTCCTTAGTTTCGACGTAACAATCCATGTCTTATTTTCTGATTATCAACTAGTGTCTAATCGTCGCGTGGTCCCATAGCAGCAGCATTGCATTCTTGTGCGTAGTTCACATGACGTCAATTACGACAACAGGTGCAAGCAAAGCTCATTCATGACGTCATGGTGTGAAGCGTCTGAGCCAACGAACTGATTGTCGGTTGTTTTGGGAGAATTTAGTGACAATGAATTAAATAAAAAGTTTAAAAAAAACATTCGAAAATTCATGTGATATACAGAATCTTTAACTCGTGATGTTTGGATATAAGATTTTTTTTCGCCTGAAGGCTCGTTGTGAATCAAATTCATCAAACTCGTTTCAAAAAATCTTATATCCAAACATCACTCGTTTGAGATCCTGTATATCTTACAATATTCCTCCCTTTCTTAACTTGATGAAGGGTGTGAGAACAGTTTTTGACGGCGTCTCTGTTGACCATCATTCAGCATCTATTAGTTTATTTTTTTTATGATTGACTTGCATGCCGTCATGGTATTGCGTTTCTGCGCTGTGTATGACATACTCCTCGTTCAGTGTTCTACTTGTGCTATAACCGGAGAAAGTTACAGTAGTGTTTCAGCGGTGTGTCTCTTGGTTTTATTTTTCAGGTTTAACGCATTGTAAGCTTAACCCTTTACCCAACGAATCGCCCGCATCCGCCCGCGTAATATGCAAATTGAGCAGTTGAAAAAATATTATTTTTTAAAAAAATTCAACAAAACCATATCATATGACCCCTCGTTGGAACTAACTCGACGAGCTCGTTCCAACGAGGGGTCACATGATTTGGTTTTGTTGAAAATTTTTGAATAAATTAAAAAAAATAAATTTAAAATAATAAATTTTGATATCTTCAACGTTGGGTAAAGGGCTAAACAAACCAAAATCATCATGACAAAAATAGTTCTAATTTATTTCATTGAGCTGATGATTTATTTATCATTTCATAGCTGTTATCCAAAACGAGGGCCTTGATTTGTGTAACAGATGGATGCCGATTGAGTGTAGGTGAAAAACGTTCTCGCTTTGAATTATATGATTGCAAGTGAGGTTACTACCCTCAATACTGATTCCTATTTTGTCTAGACGCTTTTACTTGCTTGGAGGGAATAACTCCTAGGTGTTAGATAAATTTAGGAACTGGATGCCCCAATATTTTCATACACCTATACGACCAAGGTATTTGGCTACGAAAGGTACTATAGGAATGGGTACTAGAGTGACACAAACTCTTGGAAAAAATACATGATCCTGTTTCGTCATTTTAGTGCAATACCAACAATAGCCCAAACACCGTTGTTCATATATATTTCTGAACACCTTTGGTCGTTTAAGTGCTTTTACTTCTCATACACTGTAAAACATTACCTTTACACTTACGGTAGAAGTACTAACAACCTAGTGCCGTTACTTCTACTGTAAAGTTTACGGAAATGAATGTTACTGCTCATAGTTCCATCACAGGAAATGTGTCATAGCTGTGCTCAAATACAGTAAAGCAAAGTTGTTCTAATATATAATTCCTGCTTTCAAGGAACGTGGTGACTCAGTGGTTACGGAATTGGACTTCAAACCGAAAGGTCCATGGTTCAGAGGTAACTGCGTTGTGTCCTTGAGCAAGGTACTTAAACCCGATTGCCGACGTGGGAGGCACGGTGGCGCTGTTTACTAAGGCGTACTGCACGTCGATGGTATACTTGTCTTCAACCAATGCTAACCAAGCTTGTGTGGAGTTAGTACGCTGGGGTGTCTGACAGTTGCTCGCCGTTTCTCTGTGGTTTTCTCCGGGTACTCCGACTTTCTCCAACAGTAAAACTGTCCGATACGAGATGACTCAGTCTGTCGAAAGTATCGTTAAACCCAAATAAATTTTATAAATAAATAAATTCCTGCTTTTGTAAAATACCGTCGTCCGTAACAAAAGATGCCTTGTTTTTGGAAACTCAATTTTCAAGGTAGACTAATTAATATCTTTAACCTGCAGCCGGATGGATGCAGGTTAAAAATATTAATTGGCCTACTCTGTATAACCAACTAACAACCCTTCCCGTGTAGTGACGTGAAACGAAACATACCAGTTCCTCCAATTGTGCTGAAGATCAAACAAAAAATTGTCGGCACTTCCAACCGTATATAAATATGGTATTTTACCGTATTATTTTACCGTAGAAGTAGCGGCAACCAGATTGCCAATATCCTATTTATTACGATAATTATTTACATTGTAGCCTTGGTACTCTCGTACCTATGATGCTCTCAAAACCCTTGATCAACAACTATTATGCACTTATCGATCATTATTTTTTACCAGAGATCAAGATGCAAAGATAGTTTGACGAGATGGTGTTTGATATCGATAATAAAATAACTGAATTGCATTTTTATTTGTGTGGGATGGGTGCAGACAGAAGACAATGTCGTCACCAATATTTAACCCTCTATTTAATCACGAGTGTTTCTGAATAGTCCTAAATTTTGTGATTTCGCTTGCAACCCACAACTTTGATTTCTCATAAAGGGGTGTTTGTGGATCTCATTCCATTAATGAGTCTTTAGGTATGGTTTGAGTGAAAAAAAGTTAAAATTCTAAGTTGAGCAATGAGTGTGTTTGACCAGTTCCTAAGATGGAGAGGTCACAGCCAGAAATGTTGGTCTTGCTGAGAATAAAGCAGAGAGAAACAAGTGAAACAGAAGTTACTGTGATCAGTAAATTCGAATCTGTGTGAAAATAGTAAAAGCATCAGAACTAAACTATATGGAAAGAGAAGTTATGGTGATTTATTTTATGGAGTAAAATATCTTTGACGAAATCAGAAATAGGTTTTCTAAACAGCGTTTAAAAACTTGCATACAGGAATCAGAGAAAATTTTTCAAGAAACAGGAAATAACTTCTGTGCACAGACTTCAACGTGTTCTATACAGAAATGGATATTTTGGACTCCTCCCACTTTTTGAGTCAAGAAATATATGAATGAACTTAGAAATGCGTATATTATGAAATGCAGTTTTCAGCAATTCTGAAAACTGCACTTGATGAGACCCGGGTGACCCTAGTGACTTGGACCTAAATTTTTAACTTTCAATGAGTTTCGACTGATTTGGTGTTTTCCCCTGGGTTCAAAGGTAATTCCATGCATGAAGTGTGCGCGTGACTAACTTTCAAAATGTTTAGCTCTGCCCACTTTTCAGTGACCTTGACCCAAATTTTGAACCTCCCCAGAGTTTTGACTCAGTAGATGTTGTCCCAGGCCCATAGGCCATAATCATGCTCGAGATATGAGCGTGACCCACTTTCACCATTTTTGACCCGCCTACTTTTTTGAGTGTTAAAATACATGTATGAACCTAGGGGATGCATAAAGTGATCATAAAATGCCATCTGCAGCAATTCTGAAAAATGCATTTATGTCCTTCGGTAATGCATTAAGTGGTCATAAAAGGCGATTTCCAGCAATTCTGAAAAATAAACTTAATGAGTACTGGGTGACCTCAGTGACTTTAACCCTTTACCTAACATGAAAAGCAGACGACACTTGCAAAAAAAATTCTTGAATAACTAATTTTTTTCATTTTTTGTCTCAAAAACATAGGTTATGACCCCTCGTTGGAACGAGCTCGACGAGCTCGTTCCAACGAGGGCTCATAACCTATGTTTTTGAGACAAAAAATGAAAATATTTTGAAAATTAATTGGCGATTTTTGAGAATAGCGCTGGCCGGTTTTGGCCGTTACGTTGGGTAAAGGGTTAACCCATATTTTGAACCTCCATTAATTCTCGACTCACTTGGCTTTGATCCCAGATCCATACTTCATACGGTGTTTGTGGCATGAGCGTGATCCAGTTTCAATATTTTTGGATCCACCCACTGTTTTGAGTGTAAAAATGCATGTATGGACTTTGGAAATGCACCAGGGTGTCAAAAAATGCGATTTCTAGCAATTCTGAAAAATTCACTCAATGAATGGCCTCAATGACCTTGGTCCATATTTGGAATCTCTAATGAGTTTTACTTTATTTCGGGTTGTCCTTTTATGAAACCAATATATTCTTTGTGCAACATTAACTATTTCAGATATGATTTGGCCGAAATCGCCCCTTTTGATTTTTAATAAAGCTAGGAACCTGGACATCTTGATATGAAAATTATTGAGGAATTCACACTCGTTTTCTGCAGAATAGACGGCGACACTTGAAAAAAGAATTTCTTGATTCAATAAAAATGTTCTCCTTTTTTGCCGTCAAAACGTAGTTTATAACTCCTCATGAAGTTTATGACCACTCATAGTGGAACGAGCTCTTAGAGATCCTTCCACTATGAATGGTTATAAACTTCGTTATGGGGCAAAAATTGAAAAAAATAATAAAATTTGAATAGAACTATTTGAAATGCCGCTTGCAGGATATGGTTGTTACGTTAGGTAAACGCTTTCATAAATTGATTATTTCGAAACGAATAGTTTCTGCCAAATGATAGATGGGATGTATTGGTTTCGTGAACTGAATAATATTAAAATTCATTACATTTTCGGGGTATTGTCTCTGTTTTATGTAAGCACTTTAACTTGGTCTTCTGCCATTTTTGTTCGAGGATGGTTGTAATACTTGAAAATTATTCCCATTCCTACATATATTAGGAATAATGTTGTGAAGTCGTTTGATCTATCTGCATACTGAAACAGGTTCAGGAGGTTCTTGCAGACCTTTCTAATATACGAGAAGCGAAAAATAGGAAAGTGTTCATAAATGTGGGCCAGGTGGACAGGGATCAACTATCCTTGAAAACGGTAGGATGGACAATATTGCTATCAATCTTGTCAGCAGGAAAGGGTATCTCCATTATCCTTTAATCACGTGTTTCTGGCGAGGTTCATATTTAAAGTATTTATTACTTTCCAAAGTGTGATTTACTGTGATTTCCGGGTTTGATTATAAACAAGAGAATTATGCAATCAACAATTGTGTCATGTATCCGTGCGCGCAAACGAAGACGCTTTGCCGTGGGTGTAATGGGGACTTCATTGTTTTTTGTTTTCTTAACCCTTTACCTAACGTGAAAAACAGACGTCAATTGCAAAAAAAATCTTGAATAACTATTATTTTCATTTTTTGTCTCAAAAACATAGGTTATGACCCCTCATTGGAACGAGTTCGACGAGCTCGTTCCCATGAGGGGTCATAACCTATGTTTTAGAGACAAAAAATGAAAAAGATAATGAAAATTAATTGGCGAGTTTTGAGAAAAGCGCTGGCCGTTTTGGGCCGTTACGTTAGGTAAAGGGTTAAATAATATAATTGTCGTTAATAATGAAAAGTAATAAACAGAGTAATCGCTTGAATGGACTGGTTACGAGGCGAGGGAGTATATTCGCGCACTCGTGTTTGTACAACGTCCCTCACCTCTCATGGATTATTTCACGTAACCAGTCCAGTCAAACGATTACTCTCTATTTAATCTTAGCACAAGAAAAAACAAGTTTAAGGCGACAATTGAAAATATTTTCTTAATAATAATAATAATGCAATGTTAACGTCTAGAATCCACCGCAGTGCTCTCGGACTAACATTATTACCCCGTATCACAGGTGTTCACACCCTTTGTTCATTCTATGATATTCTCACCTCAACTCAACGGAGCATACTGTCGATGCTCCACAGACGGGCACATGTCGCAGGATTACAGGGGGGAAGTTGTGGAGGAAAATTGATGTTCCTATCAGTGCTCAGTCGACAGCCAGTGACTGTCGTCTGAACTCCAGTTCGAACGTAAACATTGCCACCTTATCAATGCCCTATCCGCTTGGGACTCTTAGGATTCCTGAAGGTGCCTGTGGCTTACAGCTCCAAAGGGTGATCAACGATAATTCACTGAAAAGATTATATATTTACATACGAAGAAATATAACATGAAACAAATTACTCACAAAATTATCCATAAGAATATACTAATTACGCGAATAAAAGTTTATTCTTCAGGGCCCGCGACGTCTCCCGCAGCTAGCTGTGTCCGCTGGATCGACCTCACATCATCTTCATCTTCTCAGGGTTTGTGATGAATACAAAGTGTCTATTCACTTCTCGTTGCTTCCTCCTCGCAGGGTTAACTTCACCGTCAGTCGGGCTTAACACATATAATGTTCTGCTTGTGCGACTCTATCAGCGTTCTCACAGTTCAACCACAATTCAATCGGCGTCTACCACAGTGTACGATCACTTTGTGCCTTGCCTGGTTCTCACGGGGTTAAGTTATTCTTCGCCTTCAGATATACACTTAACAAAGCTTACATAATAATATTCTGCAAAGTGTTCTCAACATCACCAATTCTCGCACCGCCTAAAACTATCTTATCTCGCGAGCTATTCCATCGCTTACTCAAGCTCTTAACACGGTTTCTAGACCTCAACGTTACAGCTTTTACTTCTTTGGCTACTATGCCACTGCGGTTCGCAACCGTTAACAAACTACAAACGGTTCCTTACAACCCTCACAGGGTTACGACAATACGCGGACTTTAAATCTCGGTGCCTATGACCCTCGACGGCCAAGGCTAAATTCGGACCTTCTCTGAGTGCCCTCAAACCAACTGCCTCTCAGAATCCTGATTACTCTTCATACAGTCGGAACGCAAAGTTTAAACATTTTTTTTTTGATTTGACGAGTGCTTTGTAATTCGATATGGATAGAGATATAAATGTGAATTTCGTCTGAAGTGAACCCTTTCGACATTTCGGAGACAGGATAGATGCGTAATATGGGTGTGTGTCCAGACCATATGTGATGCACTGTTTCCAGCGATTACAATTTAACTGGTCTTAATTACCCAGATAACGATACAGAAGAGAATATTGTTTCTCTTGCCATTGATCTGTAACGCCAGATAGCCCAACACGTGCGCCATAATGGACATTAAATTTCATACCTAATTGGCAGAGTTCGACAAATCTGTTTTCAGGGTCCGTTACATACCTATCTTTATGCTTTACATTTCACCCAGGCAGAAATATTATCGAAAATATTTACACTTTTAAACAAGAAATTCGCCACTTTAAGCTATCACCTTGACAGCACACAAGGCAAGCACCTCAACAGATCCCTATTTTACACCTATTGAATAATTTCAATTTCTCCAAAATGTAGCTTATGACTCTTCATTGGGACGAGCTATGATAGCTCGTTCCAATGAGGACTCATAAGCTGTGTTTTAGGGACAAAAATTGACAAGAACAAAAAATCGAATGGAGATTCTTGTAAATAGCGCTGGTCGGATGAGGTTGTTACGTAAAGTATGAAGTTAACGTAACTTAATGTGTGAGTGCATGTTTAATAGGTGTTAATGTACTTGTCAAGTTGACGTTGCATATGCCTTTAACTAATGCGAGTGAAAATCAAGTAGCCATTTTACCAATGAGAAGATCACGGTTACATTACAGATGGCACCTTGTTTCACTCAATGAACTGAAATTTCAAGCTGATTGGGTCAGGGATAGGAGTTGCATGGTGTTTCAAATGCTCTGTAGACAAGTTTTTACGAAGGTCCACCACTTGTTGTGGCGCCTCAGAATGACATGACAATTTGAAATGAACATTCCTGAGTTCGTTCGTCTAAAGTAACTTTCATACTAAATTTGGTGAGGATCGGCGTAGCAGTCTTTACGAAAAGTCATTTGTTGTCACAACGGAAGACAGTAAGCGGCAATGACAAACTACAATGACTGACTGAGAATGATACGTTAAGCTCTTCTTGAGTAATTTCAGGAGAGCTAAAAAGTACGAGAAAAATTCGAACTGATGTACTTTGAGGTTGAACACAGAGGTCTATCAGTTGCAACTTTGTTCTGGAAGCTTGTACTTTAACCCAAAGGTGGAGATTAATTAACAGGGGATACAAATTCTACCCCAGCATACATGCGCGTTTCTAACTCTCACTGCCCTTCAGCCTGGTGTGTACACATCCTTAGAGTAAAGTTTGGCCCACGTATTACAGATTTAAATTAAAAAACATATATGAGCTGTGACTGCTTCAAAGATTTTACTCCGGGTAATGAACTCGGTGAGTAATCAGTAGGTTGAAGTAATCCACTTCAAATAATGTCGCGAAAATAATAGTTTGTTTCTCGGAACATTAGCTCCTAAATACCTGTTCTTTATGAAACTCAGTAGACAAATTATAATATTTTCAATCGGTTGGTTTCTTTTTATTCGTCTTCAAATATTATTGCTCTCGAAGCCTGTTTATCTTATACAATACAAATTGTCGTAGGTGTATTGAACTAAGCACCAAGAGGAGTTTTCGTCGACACAACAATTTTAAAAGTTTGTGAAAGCAAACTTTCAGCGAAAAGACCTTCTGGTTCAACCCGGAGGAACAGAGTTTGCACTTTCATGTTCTTTGGGCTCCTTTACTCTTATTACTCGGTGGAAACTTGTAATCCAGGCTTCAAGTAATGGTTGTGAATTCTGTTGTTGTAGATATTAACCTTTTACCTAATATGAAAAGCAGACGACACTTGCAAAAATAATTCTTGAATAACTAATTTTTTTCATTTTTTGTCTCAAAAAAATAGGTTATGACCCCTCGTTGGAACGAGCTCGACGAGCTCGTTCCAACGAGGGGTCATAACCTATGTTTTTGAGACAAAAAATGAAAAAAATGATGAAAATTAATTGGCGATTTTTGAGAATAGCGCTGGCCGGTTTTGGCCGTTACGTTGGGTAAAGGGTTAAGGGTGTTGTGTTTCTTCACCACTGCATTCCCAAGGAATCACTTAAAAACCTAACTGTATACTCTGGGTCCTTGTTAACATCTGGGGACCAGAATAATTGATCTCAGAAGATGTCGGAAACCGGGCTTTGTCGCTTCTGGAGGAAATAGATTCACGCCGCGTATTCAGCCAAAACTCAAGGTGTGTCGCCTGAATCCGCGCGGGAACATATGTCTCGCCATAACGAACCCGCCAGTTTCACTTTGCTGGGGTGGTTCTTACCCTGAAGGAGTCAATGACTTTTCCTCGAAAAGCATAAATCAACAGGGGTTCACTGGAAAGAACAATTTTAATACATATATATAAAAATAAATATGGTAATTCGTGACTTAATCCAAATGAATAAGAAAAACAGAACGTCAATCATCCCGTGCCCACACAGTTTTTGAGTCACTTGTGGGTTTTTCCTCCTTCTCGCTGGTGTTTGTTCTTTGGTCGCCTCTTCACTCCACTCCTTCACTGCCTTCGCACGGCCCCTAACGTATTGTCACTTCACCGGGCATGTCACTGTACCATTGCCCGCACGGCCACTAACGTATTGTCACTTTACTATATCGCCTCCCTCTAACAAGTGACGGAATATCACTCTGCCACCGCCGTGGCACGGCCGTCAGCTTATTGTCACTTCACTGGACGCTTTTCACTCAAGCAGTCGCCATCAATAGGGTTAAGCGACACCCCCCCCCCCCCCCTCCCTTTTATCCCAGAATAATGTCCATACAGGCAAAGTCTACTCAGCCTACGTATGGCTTGTCTACTACAACGGATATGTCGTCTTCCTAAATATCAATAGCTCCCTGAGCTCGCACTTTCTATTTCTGATCCTGCAGTCAGATATGGCCACGGGCTTGGCCCTCGACAGCCCCTACTCTAAATATGAGTTCTGTGGCTCCCCTACACCACAATGTGCCTCTACTCTCGCACCGATGCGGCACCTCCTCCAATCTATAGCATGGACATCCCCAGCTCTTACAGCCAACGATCCACAGCCTTAAAGGCCTTCAGACTGGAGTGAATTTTTCGAGAAATCCCCCGATTTTTATTTCGATAGCTAGAACATTAATTCTCAGTTTAATTGCTTCTCTTGAACTTGGCTGCTCAGATTTATCTTAATTTAATATTCACTTTTAAGTTCCTTTGAAAGTCTTGCATTTCGGTATATCCCGACATTCGTGACAGACCAGATGCATAATATGGATGTGTGTCCAGAACATGTGCGATATACTGTTTTTACAACAAATACCTATTAACTGGCCATAATTACACAGATAATGACTGCAGGCGAACATTGGTCTCTCTTACTTCTTTAATCAATTATCAGATAGCTCCTAAATGGGTTCGCCAGGCCTGCGGTGATGGACATAAAATCCCACGCTTAATTAGCAGCGCATGAATTATTGCTGGTCTGTTTAAGTGACGAATAGTTTTTCGGGGTTCGCACGATACCTATCTTTTCGTTTTATGTTTCGCCCAGTGAGAAAGATTATCGAAAATATAGCAACTTTAAGCTATCACCTTGACAGAAGTAAATCACTATATGGCAGAGCCAAATCTTTTTCAGTTCATTCCACGTTTAGATGTGCTCGGCCGAATTGTAGACTCCTTTACTGTGTTATAGCGTCGCACACATTACCGTACAGTTGCCGTGGACTGGTCATAATCTACGCGTCGACAGTGATGTCCACGCATGCCTTTATCAGGTAATAAAAGTCATCATCGGCAAAATGTTAATTAATAAAGCACGGGGTTTTACCTTTTCTTTAAATTTTTGATGATTATTCCTATAATTAGTGTTTGGAATTTAATATATGTTTGCGTCCGTAGAAATATTGCCCACCCGAGGAAAGTGACCAGTCCACGGTGACCGCACTGTACTATACTTCCCGTCAACACTCTTTTTGGGGATTAAGAAACATTTCAATCGTGATGTAACGTTTATGAGACCTGAAAAACGTCATGCGATGTATGTGTTTGTATTGTATGGGCAAATGGGTGTTTTAATACGTGGTTATAGACTGTATTTTTGCATTGAGTGTGAAGGTGGAATGTGTTTGCAGACCATATAGGAAGTGATCATCTCTCTGTCAGCATATATTCTGGTGTTTATTTTGTTATACACTGCCCGATAGGAACGTAACATGGATGTGTTTTGTACGGCGGGAGAGATACAGGGGCGTAGCCAGGATAAAAGAAGAGGGAGGACAAAATATTTTTCTGCTGTTAATACAGCAGAAGAATACCCTCCATCATTTCACCTCGTTCGGGTTAAGAGGTGTATATCCCTCATAAGTTAGTGTTTAGGGTAGCCCCCAGCGAAGTTCCCACGATTCAATTCGATTCGATTTCAATCGCGCCGATTCGAAAATTTCGAACCGTCGAGACGTTCTCAAAATCCTACAGTATATCTATTCTTGAGCTCTTCTTTTATCATCAGGTCTCCTGTAGAGGTTCAAGTAGTGAGAAAGCGGAGAAATTACTATAGCAAAATGACTCAAGAAATATTAGGGCGAGAGTTCATGAACCAGTTTTAGGGATTTCGACCATGAATGTGCATATACGGTTGACACGTTTTCAAGCAAGATGAGTTGGTACCCTCACCCCCAACCCCGCTCCACAGCTAGAGACGTGCATTCCTCCCAAGCTAAAGATTCGTAAAAATTTAAGACCACAAAGATCGGGTATCACTGCCCATCTTGCTTTTTTGGTTGTTTGGGGTTTTTTTCCTGCTTTCTGGGGACATCCGCCTGCGACAAAAGATGTGTTTCACCATTCAGTTTAACTACAAACCATAGAGAGGCTACAGATAGATTTATAAGGGTTATAAACATGCTATAATTAAGAAAGCAACATACAGCGACAATGAACAAACAATTCAAACACGAGGTCAAGTACCGATAATAATTTGCACATTCTAAAACATTTTGATCCAAAAGGCAAACAACTCTGAGAAAATACGAAACAATCGAAATGAAGCTGTTGTTACACACGTGCAGCGGAAATACGAGCACGAACAGAGGCGAAAGGAGTTCGTATGCGTGTTGAAAAAGTTAATATCGCTATTTCATACGCACATGGCATTGCAGTGCGCAATTCACTGTTGTATTTCCTATGCACGTGCAGAACAGAAGCCAGTGTCAAGCTTGTAAAAGGTGCGGGCTTCTGTTTTATGCTTTCTGGTTGATAACGATCTTACTATTCAAGGAATACAAAGTCATAAAAAAAATATTAAATGAGATTAACTTGTGCAAATTTTATTTTTTTTAAGTGTTGAGCAAGTTCAATATTTGAGATGGATGTTTACAATGCTGTTTGTGTTGAAGAGGAGGTTACGCTTTCTTCAGCTATTTGATTATGAAAACTGTTTCAGATGATTTATTTATTGGGGTTTAACGACACTTTCGGTAGTCAGGGTAATCTCGTGTCGAACAGTTTTACTGGTGGAGGAAGCCGGAGTACCCGGAGAAAACCACCGAGAAACGGCGAGCAACTGCCAGACACCCCAGCGTACTAACTCCACACAAGCTTGGTTAGCATTGGTTGAAGACAAGTATACCGTCGACGTGCTGTACGCCTTAGTAAACAGCGCCACCGTGCCTCCCACGTCGGCAATCGGGTTTAAGTACCTTGCTCAAGGACACAACGCAGTTACCTCTGAACCATGGACCTTTCGGTTTGAAGTCCAATTCCGTAACCACTGAGCCACCATTTTCCTTGAAAGCATTTTACGTGTGGGGGAAGCCGGAGTTCCCGGAGAGAACCACCGATCAACGGCGAGCAATTGTCAAACTCTCCAACAACTCCGGGCAATCGGGATTAGCATTGATTGAAGACAAGTGCACAATCGACGCGCAGTACGCCTTAGTACACAACACCACCATCCCCCGTGTAGGCAATCGGGATGAATTGCTTTGCCCAAGGACACAACGTATTTACACCTGGCGGAGATCGATCCATTGACCTTTCGGTTTGAAGTCCAATGCCGTAACCACTGAGCCAATGTGCTCCCAACTGTATAAATACTCAGATCTTTGCCACGCTGATATAAGAATACCAAACTTCTAAGTAGAAAATGTTCCTATAATACACTTCGGAATTTAACCAATTCAATCTTGTTTGACAGAGCTCAATGAGCTCTGTCAAACAAAATTAAACTGGTTAAATTTCTGGATTTGTTATAAAAAACATTTTCGGGTGTAAATATGGCAATTTGGACAGCGGGGCGCAGAGAGTTGATGGTCCGTATTTCACAGAGATTTTAAAAAAATACGTTGACATGACACAGCAAGAGCAAGAAATCATGAGGTTAGTTTAACTCTCTCAACACTGGCGTCCTCGTTATTAACGCCTTATGGAACGTGGACCATATGAGCGGATTCATTCCTCATTTGCGGGTAGATTCGGTGATAATTTGATTGATTGATTTATTGCGGTTTAACGAAACTTTCGACAGTCATTGTCATCTCGCGTCGGACATTTTTACGAGTGGAGGAAGCGGAGTACCCCGAGAAAATTCCCTAGCAGCGGAAATCAGCTGTCAGAATCCCCAACGTACTAACTCCGTGCAAGGGGTTTCAGGCCAATGCGGAGTCAACGTGCAGTACGCCTAAGTTCACAGCACCACCGTGCACACACGTGGGCAATCGGAATTAAGTGCATTGCCCAGGGACACAACGCAGTTACCGCTGGCCGGGTTCGATGCCCAATCCACTTAGCCACCCCAGTGATAATTTAAAGAGATAACGAAACGTAAATTGAAAAAATATATCGGTTCTCGGATTTTTCTTGTACGTGAAAGTACGTGTAAAATCCAGTGTACAGAGTGTAAGACATCAGACGCAACGCAAAATTATTTAAATCTGTAATTTAACACCTTTAACCCTCTGAACCCTGGTGGTATCTTCCAGGTCAGTTCAATGGTAGAAACTGGAAGAGTCCATATTTATTGTTTGGGGGTAGACCCATTAATATTTTCAACGTGCAGCCCTTAGGCTGCACGTTGAAAATATTGATTGGTCTACCCCACACATTCACTTAGCATTACTTATTGAAATGATAATGTTTTATTGTTTCTAGCCGTAAAATCGGCCGCTGGGGTTCAAAGGGTTTTAATGCAGATGGTTTCAACTAATGCTAACCCTGCTTGAGTGGTGTTAGTTCGTTGGGGAGTCTGATAGATGCTCACCGTTCATCTGTGGTTCTCTCCGGCTTCCTCCACCCATAAAACTGTCCGACACGAGGTGATTCTGGCTGTTGAAAGTGTCGTTAAACTCCAATAAATAAATACAACAGAGAGAGAAATGGAGTTGCCTAAACTTGATCGGACGTAAACAAAACATTGTGACATAATTTCGGAATATTTATTTATTGGTGTTTAAGGTCACATATACAGTGGCTAATCGTGACCACAAAATGAAGATAAAACCACGTTCAGTCACACTAATCGTTTGTATCCATGCTGCTCATTTTTAGAGGACTTCCACTCCAAGCATTGGTGACTGGGTCCTATTTTACCAGTAAAACAGGGCCTGTTGACTACAGTAAACAAGCACTGCCTCACTTCTCGGGGTCCCACGAGGAAATTTCTGAATATACCGCTTAAAAGTGTTAAATGACTATTTCCACCGCCGATATTTATTTCAAAATGTTGGATTTTTTATCATTTTAATGAAATGTAACTACATAAACGAGTTCAACATGTAGTAAGTGGTTAGAGCATTGGACTTCAACCCGAAAGGTCGACGGGTTGATTCTGACCAACGGTAACTGTGCTGTGTCATTGAACAAGACACTTAATTCCAATTGCCCACGAGGGTGTACGGTGGCGCTGTGTACTGATGCGTACTGCACCTCAACTGTGCACTTGACTTCAACTGCAGCTAACCTAGGTTGTGTAGAGCTAGTACGTTGGAGAGTCTGACAGTTGTTCGCCTCTGCTCTGTAGTTCTATCCGGGTACTCCGTTTTGACCCAGGATGTTGAAACTGTCGTTAAACATCACTCAGACAAACAAACCATGTACAGAAGGTCATTGTTAACCCTTTGATACTTTTGTTCGTCTTATGACGTACTTAATCAAACAGCCTGTTGATACTTTGTGGTCATTTGTTTTGTTATTAATTTTTGATTTTTTAAAGTTTTAACCTCAATTCCTATTTTCTCCCTAATATTGCTCGATGACAACCGTTGAGCCAAATGTTGTCGCAGCTAAAATACTAATATAATCCTGCTGTCAAGACTTTTTATCTGGTTGAGTGCTCGAATACACTGTCAGAGCTTTCTGAAAATGAGAACACCAGAGCAAAAGCCAACACTTTTCTTGCTTATATTTCATATACAGTTAAACACAAATAATATTTTGTTTATATAAATTTGCTTTATTACAAGTTATTGGAGAGTGCCTGTGGGCACTCTCCAATAATTTGTAATAAACAAGTTTTGAATAACAAATTCAGACCACCAAAAATAATCTAGCTCTCAACCAGGTAATCGCTAATGTGAAAAATGTCTTCTTATTTGTTCTTTCCGACGTTTGACGTCACATTTTGAAAAACGTTGAAGAAACTGAATTCCCAGTGACGTGTTTGAACGTCAGCATAATCAAAGTCTCAAAGGGTTAATGGTATAATGTTGCAGGTTAGTGCATACTGCGGGTTTATTGGGCGCCATTTAACCTTTTACCTATCGTAACGACCAAAACCGGCCAGCGTTGTGCACAAAAATCACCATTAAATTTTCATTATTTTTTTCATATTTGTGTCTAAAAACATAGCTTATGATCCTCCATTGGAACGATCTCTTTGGGCTCTTTCCAATGCGGGTCATAAGCTATGTTTTTGATGCAAAAAAGAAAAAATAGTAATTCAAGAATTTTGTTTGCAAGTGTCGTCTGCATTTCGGGTAAAGGGTTAACAGCACGAGATTTATGTTTCGACCTCGCACTAGGAAACTGGGATATAGCGGTTATTTCGTACCTCTGAAGCAGATCTGAGCGGTACTGAATATAACGAAGGAGTATCTTGGCAGATTACTTGGCGCATTGGACTTGGGATCGAAATGTCGTTGGTTGGTCGACCCTGACCAGAGTAGTATGGGTTGTGCCCAGGAAAGGCATAGTTAATCCCCATTGCCATAACTGTAGCATGGTCAACTAATATCAAACCTGTTTGAGGTGGGTTAGTATTTATTTATTGATGTTTGAGTTGAGGTCACATATTTCTGCACGATGGCTGATCGTGACCATCGGCGAGATCGTAAGTGGCTGTGGCAAATACTCGCTGCCATGGTAATAACCAATTTATCTTACACTATTCCTCGCTTTCTTGACTTGTTCGCATATATTTTGACAATCATGTAGCGTCTATGTATTGATTTTTTATGAATGAAGATTATGACGTCATGGTAGGGCCCTGCGAATATTCGAAATTCGATTCGATATCGATACCATACGTCTGCTTCGAGATCGATCCCGAATCAGACTCAAGATTCGATTTTTTTTTAATCTCTCGTACTAACTTCAATTCGTTGCATTTCCAACAAAAATCTGGTAAAATTGTCATTGGAAAATTAATTCATGTAGGCTCAATTCCTATTTAACTACGTAATTGACATTGTTTAATTGTTAGGTAAGTAGAGAATTTTGCCCAGAACATTATCCATAGTTTACGTTTTTGAAGGCTTAACTTGTTACTATTCACGTTCTTAAGAACGTGAATTGTAACAAGTTAAGCCTTCAAAAACTAAAACTATGGATAATAGGCCTAGCTGTTTCAGCGACGATGCTACAGAGAATATTTATTTACTGGTTCTTAAGTTGTTCACTCAGTCGTGTAAGGGTAATCACAGTGCTCCGAAACTTCCGTTTGGTGCAATATGAAATAACTTGTCTTTTAAGATTCGATTCGGGATTCGATTCGATATCGAAATTTTTTTCGCAGATCCCTACGTCATGGTATTACGTTTTTGAGCCTATCATGACGTATTCCCCATTCATTGTTCCACTTGTACTGTAACAGCTGAAGTTTATAGTAGTGTTTCATCTGTGCGTTTCTTTGTTTTTCTTTTCGGATTTAACGCATGATATATCTCTTTAAAATACCATTGTGCCAGAAAATGATCCAGTTATTTCGGTAAGTTATTTTTCGTTTAGTTACTCTTATCAAATGTGGCCACAAATGTGTGATCAGTTTTCAATCAGAGGAGGTAAAAACGTTCTCTTTCTGAATCGAATGATCGCACGTGCGGTTGCTATCCTCAATACAGATTTGTATTTTGTCTAAACGTTTTTATTTGTATTCTGTTGTAAGATACAGTTGAATTTCAAATGTATAAGTACAGATACAACCACCCTCCACCAATGAGTCATCAAACATTATACACATAACCTGCATGAAAAAACTGAATGAAGAAAAACTGACAAACAATGGACGTCGAAGCTGTTGTAGGCGGTTTGTTTACCCACTTCTCGAGAAAATTTGTGCGTAGGCGACCGTTGATGCAATGTGATGTGCATTTACTTAGAAAGATATGCGGGTATTATTTCCTGTAGCAGTTATATATATTCCAATCAATAAGTATATTTTATTCCCATGAAAAACAGCATAATATTTACATAAATTGTGGAACTATCCGACTTAATCATAACACTGCGCCTGTGGCGAGTCCTCATTTCTGATTGTAATGTCATTAAAATGTCGAACAAATCAAGTGTACGAGTGAATAATGTTTCTCGTTTTGATTCACAGAAAATGAATCTCTATGAAACTTTTCAGATTCAATAATCTGGAATGCATTTAGTTGATGGGAAAAGCGAATCGCAGGTTCGCTTTTCCAACCAACTGAAATATTCTAGACGAGCGAATTTAAACATTGGCGATGACCTATTTGATGACTTGGTTGGTTCCAGGCCATAACAAGGTTCCTTACAGACTTAGACTTATGGCCTGAGAGCATGAAACAATTAATCAGGTGATAGTGCCAACCTGTGCATGCGAGAACGTGCAGAACGCCATAATAAAATTGTCTTAACGGGATAAATGTTAAATTATTCATCATACGTTTGTGCAAATTGTTTTCACATCTATCAATTTTGTTTTCTGATGTTGTCACCAAAGACTTGCAACACCACTAAAAGTACATTTCTCTTGTTAACATTTTTTTGGGAAAAGGTGTTCCTGAAAAATTGATTAAGCGAAAAAATGATTCCATGTAATAAAATGCGAAGTTACGAAATATAATGTGTAATCTGGACACACCCAGGGCATTCTGAATCCCCATAATAATGAATTATAACCGGATACACATGTACCATATCAAGGAGAACTATCTCAGAGATTGTTCAAAGAACGACTTTCATTATTGTGTTTACTATCTTGCCAAAGTCGAACCATCACTCACTTTTCTTCGTTGCCAATAACAATTTTTGGAATGATTGATACGACAGATCCTCACATTGAAGTGATATCAGTTTATTAACTTAGAAAGATTGTTTCTAAACCAAAAAACTACACAGTAACGAACATATCCGACCAAAGCTATTCACAAAAGTTGTCAATCAAATTTTATTATTTTTATCAATTTCTGCTTTCAAAACAGCGTATGACCTTTAATTGGACCGAGTGTGTATTGCTCATTCCAATGAGGGAACCATAAGCTATGTTTTTTTGTTTTTTTTTGTTTTTTTTTTGGGGGGGGGGGGGGGGGGTCGGTGGAGGATTGCCGCAGGTAATTTCTTTAGTTATTCACAAATTGTTTTTTGCAATTGTCGTCCGGAGAAAGTGTTAATGCTGCATGCTAAACTATTAAACACTGTTAATAGTTTTCTTCAGTCCTGAAGAACAAACCTATACTTGGGACTATTCAAAATCACGCTCACCGTCTACTCCACACAGGTCTTCAAAACAAAGCCAGGCTAATATGGCTACGATTTAATCTAGGAAACCGGTATTTTCTGGATCTCGTTTTTTGAAAGACCGTCACTATACCGGGAATTTTCAGGTTGTCGTTTCAGAATATCAGTCCCGATACCCCCAGGAAATTCATATGACAGAATCGGGAATCAAAGGTTGCGTTCCGCAACCTTTGATTCCCGATTCTAGTCTATGAATTTCCCGGGAACATTTTTCGGAACAGGTAACCGAGAAATTCCCGTTCGCTAGATGAAACCATTGTTCCAATAGCCATGCTGATGTTGGAAGAAATTGATATTCGCTGTAATCTCATAAACTTTTATACGCAATCATTGATACCATGGTCTATGAATTCCCCGGGTATCGTGATGTACTTTCCCGAACCTGGAACCGCAGAGCTGTGAAATTCCCGTTCCCGGTAGTAAACCTTAAATATGACCTTGACATGAAAGCTGACAACTGGGGATCCCGGTGGCTTAGTGGCAGACTGTTAGACTTCTATGCTAGAAGTCCCGAGTTCGATCCCGGTCCGGGACGACCCGCGTTGTGTCCTTGGGCAAGGCACTTTATCTCGGTTGCCTACATGGGGGCACGATGATGCCATGTACTAAGACGTACTTCACGTCGATGGTACAGATGTCTTCAACCGCTGTAACCCTGCTTGAGAGACGCTTGAACAGAGTTAGAATGTTAAGAAGCTGACAGTCACTCGTCGATGTTCGGTGGTTCTCTCCGAATACTCCGGCTTCCTCCACCCGTATAACTATCACGGTCATGATTAGCCATTGTGCATAAGTATGTGACCTTAAACACCAATAAATAAATAAAGATGACAACTTTTTATCTGAATCTCGACCAAGTGACCGTCTATACGCTACATACTGGCCTATATAGATATTATATTCAAATCGAAGTACATCATTTCATAATGCGAAAAACAAACCTGATACAATAATACTTTAGAGCTATGAAATAACGCAAAACAAACTGGATTATATGAAACCCTCACGTTAGGGAATTTTAATTTACGAGAAGTGTAGCAACAGCTCGGGATGCGATTGGCTTCGTCTGGACAGAGGCTCGGGTTTTGTACCGCTTGTGCTTTTGTGGAAGTGTGTTTGGGGAGGGGGGTGAAAGGGAGAATTTATATGCAGAAAACAATATTTTACAGGTACAAAATAATTAAAGAGTAATACTAAGGTGATTAACCCTTTACCCAACGTAACGGCCAAAACCGGCCAGCGCTATTCTCAAAAATCGCCAATTAATTTTCATTATTTTTTCATTTTTTTGTCTCAAAAACATAGGTTATGACCCCTCGTTGGAACGAGCTCGTTCCAACGAGGGGTCAGAGCCTATGTTTTTGAGACAAAAAATGAAAGAAATTTGTTATTCAAGAATTTTTTTTGCAAGTGTCGTCTGCTTTCCATGTTAGGTAAAGGGTTAAACAGTGATACAAAATACTTCGGCTGTAATATATTGGACTGGGGTTTATATCTGATAATCATTGAGACCGTCCTTTGTTTTCTGCAGCGAGGTGAGATAAGGGTTAATAGAGAACTACTCACTGGAGATCTCGTCCTTAGAAGTAGTGACAACACAGGGTAACAACAATTATCAGAGAAAGAGTCATGGAGGATACCTTAATTGGCGAGAGGAGGCCAAATCAAACAGGTCTTTGTATGACCTGCGTGCTGGACCTGCATAATAAAGAGAAGCCAGGTTATGAGAAGGACCTTCACGGCACCTTTAGGGGGGAGGGGTCTCTCTGTTGTTCAAGCTGAGGTCGCGGTCCCAGAAGCTTAGAGGAAAAAATGGGAAAACAATGAACAGGAGTGCCAGATGTGTAATTTAGAAGTGGTGGAGACCCTGGAACACATTCTACAAGATTGCCCAAAATACCAGTCTAACAGAATAAGATTCACTGGGAGTATAATAGTGAAGTGGAATGGGAGAATGTAAGCCATGCATGTGGTTAGTGGGTGACAGAAAGGAAAGGGTTAGTATGCTTATCGGATAGTTGTGGAAGAATGGGGCACGTGATGTCATCAAGCAGTTCGTCTCCGAGTGTTGAGGGGAGAGAAGAGGTCTGTTAATAGGGATGCAGTTGGGAGCACAGACGTAACCAAGACCTTCTCAGCGGCCGGCGAAAGTGTTATTATTATAGCCAGCTGGTTGTTTTATTGTCACCCACCTTCAAAAAAAGAAAAAGAAAAATATAGGAAGAGTAGAAAGGTAGGATGGTTGGCGATACTGGAAAATAGTAATGGTATGGACAGAAAAGTGAAAAATATCAAAAACTTCAAACATTGACTGTTATGTTATACATTTGTGTTAAATGAGAGATGAATCTTGTCATTTATAATATCCCTGGGTTCTTGAACTAAGACTGTGAATGTGTATGATGTTGAGAGATGTTCTTTTCCAGAGCCAGACTAACATGGAAGCAGAAGTATATTCAACCCTTAAAGTTCAAGCCCGGGTCCTCCATAGCAGTAAGCTGAGGAAGCTAGCTCAAGCTATGGGCCATCTTACTAAGACAACGAGTGAAATGAATGCGGAGGGGGGTGGGGAGCTCACAGTTCGCTAGTTATATGATGGAGGAGAAGGGTGTTTCACAGTTCGCTAGTAATATATGTTGTTTATCTTTGTTCCACACAAACACTGTTGCTTTCTATACAACAATAAAACTATCTGACAAAATCTCGCTGTGACCATTGCCAATGTCAAAAAAAAAGAATGAAAGATACAGCAGACGTGACAACCGTTACTTATGCACAATTCATTCACCATTCGTTATCAACCGATTTTTCGAATGTCGAATAAGGAACTGGGAATAAGTAACGGTTGTCGCGTCGCCAAGATAGAACCCATTCCCTAAAAAATCACTATGAGCTCAAAGTGACTGTCTTCTGTCATTTAGAATGTTGGGAGTCGCAGATTAAAGATTACAATTTGTCTCCTTCATGAGATGAAAAAGAGTTCTCCCCACGTCTCCCTCACAAGATGAAAATGAGCTCTCCCCACACATCGTAATGTTGATGAGGCATGGACGTTGATATGTTTTCTTAATTTGTTGACTACATGGGTAGAGAGGGCTCCCCATTTTAGTCCATGTCGATATCCCCATCACATGAAGATAGGCTTACAGTACTGTGATAGCAAAAGTGGTCTCTTTTTCCATCAGATTGCGACATGGTCGCGACACACTCGTGACGAAAGTAGCATCTGAAATGAAATGTTTTATAATTTCTATTTGTACATGAGAGACTTCACAGTGTAGGGCTGGGAAAAGGACATCGAATTTCGACAAAACCGTGCCCCTTTCAATCTCGTATCAATGAGGCAAAAATTGAGAAAAAAAAACGTTTTAAAGCAGTTTATCTGCGATTTATCGGCTCAGCTGATTGAGATTGTCACGCGTTCAAAAAATGGTAATACATTTACATGTTTCATATTCAAATACATATACAAATTTAACTTATTTATATTCCATTCCTTTCCACCCCATCGTATTCTAGTCTGTTATATTCCGCCCGCCTTGTGCTATCAGGATGCAGTGGAAGATGCAGACCTTTTCAAAAGGAGGGTGGTATAATCCCCAAAATATTTCGTTTTCTATTTTGATCCAAGAAATAACTTAAGACACCTCATTGGAACAAGCTCCCCGAGCTTGTTCCAATGAGGGGTCATGAGCTTTGGTTTTGAAACAATAAATGAAAAACGTTTTTAGTTAATCGAATAAAAATGCAAATGTCGACTGCTTCTCGCTTTTGGTGATGGGTTAAAAACGTAAAATTATAACCCTACCCGCCCCTGATTGAGAACCTGCCCTGCCCTCTATTTCCTAAAATAAAAAGCTGACACGGGCACTGGAAATCAGTTGCATAAAAATAAAATAGATGTAGTTGTTTTATATTAATGTTACACCACTGTGCAAGCTGGATGAAACGCTGGTTCGACAAAAGCCTCCATGAATTAATAGAATTGAAGCGGAAAACACATTTCGCTGTGAACGGGGAAGAATGCTGTTTGATTCTCCAGATTGCAGAGACGTGAAAATTGCGATAAAACACTCCTTTTATAATTTCAGCAGCAGCAGTGTTGTGATTATTCTTCAGGGTTGTTTCTTGTATGTGAGGCGTTTCAAAATTTGGGTGCATGTCAATGCAAAAAGTGATTTATAAACATTATTTGCATCGAGAAAATCTACGCCAGGTGTATATGCTTTCACTGCCAATATAAACCTAATCATCCGATGTTTTCATACAAAGTCAACGTTGTGTGACCTTTAAAAATATCATAACTCCCTTCATAATCTTCAACAAAAAATTCAGTTGATAAAATTACGCCACGCGATGAAATAGCGCGACTCAAAGGTAACTGTATTTGATAAACGCGCGATGCATAGAAGAATACATATCAAATTTGACAGTGGGCGGAGAAAAGTTTGACAGATTGGCCAATAGAGGATGTTCTTAAAGTCTCATACAGGTAAATTGAACGTTCACTCCGGATAGGTTTACTGTGCACACATTGAAAGGGTACTCCAAGTTTTCGGATTAAAATTTTGTGAAAATAAACGCTCTAATAGTGGAACAAAATATGTGAAAAAAAGTGTACATGAAATTCACAATAAACATGCGTGAAAGACAGAAAAACGATATGGATTTATTCCTTATTTTAATATTCTGTGCCTTTGTTGGATTTATCAACTGTAAAACAGGTTTGGATATCTGTGATAGAATGCCAATACACACAACGTCGCCGAGAACCCGAGGGGATGGTGGTTTCTGGATAAAAATTCACGGATTACACGACGGGGGCAAGTACAGAGCAGAACAGACATACACAGGTATGTTTCTAGTTTTTGTATTCTTCACGGCGCAAGTCTGTCTGTGTTGGAAAATGATTTCCAGAATGTGTGGAATAGATTTTTACTGGGACACGCGCGGAGTGAACTTTTCACATGGAAAAGTGCTTTGAATTCTGTTTTAAGTTCAAGATTCAAGACTACAAGCAAGAATTCTCCTAAAGGACCTCCGGGTAACACCCGGAGGTCCGTTAGCTGAAATATTGCAGTCTTTCTTACTTTTGTCGTAGTGTGAGTAACTATTTTGTGGACATTCCCCCTCAGAAGTCGGTTTAGTAGAAATTCAACTCTTCGTACTAACTCAATGAACCACCACACTCTTTTTTGCATTGCTCTTGATATATCATATATTCTTGGTATCAGCTAGTTGTGCTGGCACTGATGGCAATTAAATAAGCTGTTAAAATCAAAACTCGTTTTGTGTTAACACTTTGGAAAGCACCCCGTATATTGGTGACAATAATTATCCGTGTAAGTTTATGAGGTGCAACCGAGACTTTCTGTTCTCAGGGGGCTTAGTTTTTGCCTTTGGATGTTAACGCAATCTGTGTCCGATATCAGTTGCTTTTAACATATACTTAGAGATTGCAAAGAACTGATAATTCGAAGTTCTGCAGTGCATTGAGAGAGTGTTATTACTAAATCACTCGTGGGTTGGTGTCTTCACTTGGATAAAAACACCTTGTCTGTGAAAAGCATTAGAACGACAAGCAAAGTTTCAGCCAAGGGTCTTCCGGGCGGAACCCGGAGATCCCTTCACTAAAACTGTGCCTCTCCTTCTCATGCATTTTCACTGGAATCGATTGTTATTAGCTGGGTGAAATCTCCAATCCACGGGTGTTTTAGTGGTAATTCACGCTCCGCGTACTGTAACAGAATTTACAAAAAAAAAATGTTTCTTGGCTTTAACCCTTTACCCAACGTAACGCCAAAACCGGCCGGACCTATTCTCAAAAATCGCCAGTTAATTTTCATCATGTTTTCATTTTTTGCCTCAAAACATAGGTTATGACTCCTCAATGGAACGAGCTCGTTGAAATGAGGGGTCATAGCCTATGTTTTTGAGACAAAAATGAAAAAAAAATAGTTATTCAAGGATTTTTTTTTGCAAGTGTCGTCTGTTTTTCATGTTAGGTAAAAGGTTAATTGAACTGTGATTATATGAACCAAATGTCTGTTTTCCGGGTAGGGTTTTAATGCTACTTTCAACAAATAAATCTATCTCGCGAGAATCACCGCGATGAAATATTATATATATTTTGCAATTTTTCACCCCAGACCAATGTGACAAAATTTCATACTTTAAAAAAATCATTTGTCGCATAGTGGTTTAGAATGTTCTCACCGCTTGAGGAAACGCAGCGCATTTTTTTTTCTCTCTGGTTACTTTTGCATTATTGCCCCGCCAATGTCGAAAGATGGTTTGTCTTTGGTAGGCCATTTAATATTTTTAACCTTCAAGCCGTATTCATTTTTCTTTTGATGATTGTGGAACAAACTCCGTGTGTAATGAGACTACATTGTACATGTTTAAATATCACATCCCTGATTCTGCTCCCATATCGAACAAAAACATACTGATGTTTATTTATAACAGTTTAAGGATGCAGTACCTGCAAGTATTTTTTCAGTATTTTACAATATTTTTAGCGGTAATTTTTTACAGTGTGTCAATATAGTTTGCAGTACATCGGGTGAATTACTACTAAATCAGTCACGGCGTGGAGTTTCCGCCCAGGCAATAATAACAAATTTTCTGCGTGAAAACCAAAGGAAGCACAACAGTTTCGGCCAACGAACCATCTGACCGAAAGCGAATATCCATTGGATCTTCGAGGATATACTGCTTGTGCGTTGTTTGATGCCACTTCACACGAGAAGAGAGTCATAATTTTTTTTTTTTGGGGGGGGGGGTGGGTGGGAGGGGGGGTGGTGGAGAGGGCTACTTCCGCAGGATGTCTTAACTCTTTCCTGTTTCCAAGTGGAAGTAAATAATGTTGGTAATATGGCATACTCATTTAACCCTTTACCTAACATGAAAAGCAGACGACACTTCCAAACAAAATTCTTGAATAACTATTTTTTTTCATTTTTTGTCTAAAAAACACAGGTTATGACCCTTCTTTGGAACGAGCTCAACGAGCTCGTTCCAAAGAGGAGTCATAACCTATGTTTTTGGGACAAAAAATTAAAAAATACTAAAAATTAATTGGCGATTTTTTTGTGAATATCGCTGATCGGTTTTGGCCGTAACGTTGGGTAAAGGGTTAAAATAGGAGTAAACTTCTTAGATATGATTTCATGACGTCAGACTCTAATGAATATTTTTATCAAATCAAGTCATGGCTGCTTTACAACAGCCGTGACTTAATTTTGTTGAAAATTTCAAGAAATTGTTCATCAGTTTATCCAGGCCATATTACTGTAATTCATTCGACTAACTGTAACCCTTTTTTCCGAAAATTGATACTTTTGTAATTATCTTCGATTTTTGCATGTATCTTTGATTTTTGGATGATTAATATTCACCTTACATTTTCATGGCGTTTAATGTTTTTAGTTTAGTGCTGATTTTTTCGGCAGAGATTCCGGGGTCGTAGAAAGCCGTGATCCCACACATCACCACCCATGGAAAAGGCAAATTAGCACAGTTCGGCAGTTTAGAATGCCGGGAAATACAGGAGATTCAAGCTCAGTGTATATAAATTACCATCCCTCCCCCGCCACCCAGTATATTCTCTGCTTCCGATTCCATATTCTTAAGCGGCCAACCCGCGTACCATGGAAACAACATAAGGGTTCTTATTGCATGGCCCTACTTGCGAGCTCCATGAGCTCTGTTGAACAGGATATCAAGGTTTATATTCTAATTTATCACCAGAAAGCACTTAATTCCGATAATGGGTTATTCCTGTTATCCGAATAATGTCAAAAACAATTTTACTGTTTGATTAATTCATTTGTCCTGTATATTTCCTATTCCTCGCTGATAGTCGCTTTTCTGTACTTTGGTACATTAGTCAATGAAAAAAAGTGCTCCATCAAACGACTGTCAATGTGGTTCCCGTTGCAGGAGAACGATCGATTTTTACGTTATTTGTCGAAGTCAGGAATTTCCAGTTCGATTATATTTACGTTGAATAACTTGTCGTTTTAGACTGGTGTTGTAGTGTGCTGTGGCCACAAAAGTTGTATTTCTTCGCGACCAGATCGTGATCGGTCGTGAGAAACACGCCATGGGTAGAAATTTTATTTTCCAAATGTTACAAAATGAAGACTGAATCAAGAAAACAAACGAAAACGAAAATAGCACCTGCAATCAATGTTCTCGCATTTCGACGTGTGGGATTCTATTGTGCTGTGGGGGGGGGGGGGGGGGGGGGGGCAGTAAGATAAGGTGGAGGTGGGTAGAGGTATGGCGGTAAGGTAAGGTGGAGTGGAGATTCCACCCAGATGATAACAGTCGATTCGAGTGGAAATGCATGAGAAGGACAAACACTGTTTTTAGCGAAGGGACCTCCGTGTTCCACCCGGAGGAAGACCCTTGGCTGAAACTTTTCTTGTCATTCTATTGCTTTTTCCAAGGCAAGGAATTTTTAACCCTTTACCCAACGTAACGGCCAAAACCGGTCACTGGCGGCCAGCGCTATTCTCAAAAACATAGGCTATGACCCCTCATTGGAACGAGCTCGTCCAATGAGGGGGTCATAGCCTATGTTTTTGAGACAAAACAATGAAAAAATTTAGTTATTCAAGAATTGTGTTTGCAAGTGTCGTCTGCTTTTCATGTTAGGTAAAGGGTTAACAAAGTGGAAAAACCACCCCACGAGTGATTTAGTCATAATACACCCTCAGTGTACTGTACACACCCGTGGGTCTAAATTTCATGAATGCAATAATAGAAATTCAAGACCGAGGCATGGAAAAACAAACAGAGCATCTCAGATCCAGTCTTCTCACATTTCTTTACCGATGGTGAGACTCCACAGCACTGTGGGGAGAAAATCAGAAAGATAATTTCGACCAGATCGCGATCCGAATGAAATTCTCTGTCCGCTTTTTGGTTACTGTACTGTTTTTCAAACACATTCACTAGGCTTTCTCGGAGAGACCTTCCCTGAAAGAAGAATTAAAATCACAGCCTGACGCTGCCGGCTCGATTCCTATATTTTATAGGTGGTAAATTGAGCCAACACCGTCGGAATAAATCAGGCTTACACCCCCTCCCAACACACACAGTCGTTCATCTTAGCGACGCCCCATGCGAGTCTATGTCGCTTGAACCTTTTGGAGATAGCTCACGGTCGAGCCTTGCATGAATTCTACACAGAGATCTGGGCCCACGTGGTGTCTCTCCTGAAACGCCGAATGAGGGATGTGTGGGGCTGGTATGTGTGAGCACTCGTGACCATTCAAGAGTGGTCAAGCGGCAAAGGGATCTTCCCACGACATTTCGGTGCATGGCGTTGAAACCTGTTATTTGGAACGTGATAGCCTGTGAGTTGTCGATGCTGTTATAACAGTCAGCCTGACCACTTGTCGAATCAAAGCACCAATGTGGCTGATATTGTCGTTCACGTGTATTCTTTTTGTTGAACGTGATCTCGCGAGAGTGTTAACTCTTTCAACACAGTGTGCAGAAATGATTGCGCGAAGAAAAAATGGTAGTGGACGAGCAGATGATATAAAGAGCACAACATCTGAAGGAGACTTAATTTAATCCAACAGCTGGACAGAGCTGTTGGATTAAATTATTACTGAACCTGCCAACAAACCAGGATAGTTTCACTTATTTTGTCGTTGACAGTATTGTCTGAAATGATATCTCCCAGGGCGCCAGTGTTGAAAGGGTTAATGCGAACATTTAAGGCCGATATGTAAATCAGAGAAGATCATTAAGGGGCCTTGGGTGGGGGTGTAACCTATTTCAAGCAAAACAATCTTCATAAGCTGCTTACATGACGTGGTTCACATTTCTTGTCCTTTTAACCCTTTTATTTCCCAAGTGCTGATATATCTCTACAAAAGGAGCAACCATTTTACGCCCCAACCGATAGGGCTACACACTAAGATCGTAACCACCCACCTTTAATGCTACCATAGCGCATTTAGTAATGGCCGACTTGACTTTGTTCTTCGCTTGAGAATCCTACTTCAGATTTCAAATATCAACGCACTTATGATCTCGGCCACCACTCAAAGAGTTGTTCGCTTCGCCACGCTCCGGTCACAAATTCACTTTGTGGCAAAAGTTTTACAACTGAAGTTCCCTGGAACTGGTGTTTCTGCCCAGACAATAAATCCTCTTTACTACGAAAAAGAAACCGCAAAGCAGAACAATGAAGTTTTCAGCTAATGGACCTACGGGATCAACCCGGAGGTCAATTAGATGAAACTGTGTCTCTTCTTATGATTTTCCACGAATTACAGTGTATGGGCAGTTGATTACCTCACGATCACCCGTAGAGTGGTGTTTACATCGAAGCGAAGAACTCTCAACTCTCGTAAAAACCAGACAAGCAAAGTTGCAGACAATAGACCGCCGGACCTAGCCCGGAGGCCCACTGTCTGAAACATTGCTTATGCTTTTTATTTATGTTTTTTTCTCACAGATTATGAGAGAGTGGAAACACAATGCTCTATTAGTGTTTAAATTGAAATCCACCATCCCAATATCTTATAGTTATTTCTTACAGTTCGTGGAGAGTGTATTATCACTAAATCACCCGCATAGTGGAGATTCCACCTGAGGAATAAATGCAAATCTGTTGCAAAGCATAACCAGAACCAGCAAAGTTTCAGCCAATGGACCTCCGGGTTAAACCCGGAGGTCCCTTGGCTGAAACATTATTTGTGTTTTTTGTCCATATGTACAAAATTTGAAAGTGATAGCTTGGGTGATAACTCCACTCTGCGGGTGATTTAGTTGCAATCCACTCTCCACGTACTGTAGGTGTAAATTTCGCTTTAGCGGTAAGCTACACTACAAAAACCGTGGCTGCGTTCTTCACAGAGGAGGATGAAGAATAAAATGATGGACGTGTTAGCGGCAAACATCGCGAGAAAGTATTAGAGTAGTTGGAAATAAGTTCACTAACGTTAGCGTATCTATGAGCGTAGGTGATTGATGAGTCGATTCAAGAAAGGAGATTTAACACAATAGGCAAACATTTCTTCACTTTACTATCAACAAAAGATTTTTTGTCTTTGCCAGGTATGACAATTTAACACGAACGCTTTATCACCCGATTTTTAATGGGGATGTTGTAGTCTATTGTTGTGATGTTTCAAAGTGTCCTGGAATACTTTACAGATCAGCTTTATTTTTTATCTTATCTGATATCGATTTGTAATGGAGACTTGACGGGTACATCTCATACGGATAAACCCGAAACAAATATCCTTTTTTTCGGACGTTCGATTTCCCTTTGTTTTCCGTTTTTTTTATTTTCCTCCGAGCTCTCAAACCACCAGTCTAAATCTGTATGGAATTGGTCGTTGTCATGGGCTTTTTGTTTACCTACTTTCCGTGGAGTTTGTGCACAGTCGACTGTTGGCACAATGTGATGTCTCTTTACTCACAGAGATGTACAGATATTCTTCGGGTTTCAGCTATAGATATTCCCATCAACAAGTATTTAAGTGACATTGAAAACATCAAGATATTGACACAAATAATCAGCGTAATCATGCAGTACAGTCAGCGTGGACTGGTCGTAATCCGTGCGTGGGCAGTGATGTCCACACATGTGTTTACTTGATAATGAAAAGCATCATCAGCAAAACTGTAATTTATGAAGCACCGGGTATAACCCGGTGCTTCATTAATTACATTTTTGATGACTATTCCTATAATTAGTATCTGGAATCTAATATTATTGCGTCCGTGAAAATATCGCCCACTCGTGGAAAGTGACCAGTCTACGGCGTCCGTACTGTATATAGATATGTGAGACTACGGTTAAAACAAGAAGTCCTGTCATGAAATGCGCACAAATAGCACGTCGATCTGCGCGTCAGTCTACGCGTTATGCCTATAGTACGGCTACCAAATTCTGTACATATGGCCTGTGCACATGCAACGTTTCAGCCAATGGACCTCCGCGTAACCCGGAGGTCCATTGGCAGAAACATTGCCTGTGTTTGCTATGAGTAACCAGGAGAACCGGCCGTGCTTCGGATGCCATTCGATATGGCTATTGCGCGCAATTCCTATGCGCAATTAAGCCTAGATAAGAGCACAGTTCATGACAGGACTTCTAGTTTTAACTGTATGTTTGAATTACAATTTCCCTAAAACACTTTTTTGTAAATAATACACCAAATATTGACGTTTCTTCATAGTAAAAAAGCCAAACCCATCCTTATTACACGCACATTTACAATTGCCTCGGAAAAACGATATAAAATACACTTACATCCAATATAGTCACTATGTCTGCCCAGCAGGCCTATTATTAGAGATTTGGACCTTCAGTCGAGCTAGTGAATTTTTCAAAACAGATCCAAATGATAGTGAATATCTCACAGATGTGTTTAAATTGAGTAAGTGAGATTTGGTCCCAAAGGCGGTGTAAAATCAATGAAAGTGCATGTGTGTGTGAGAGAGAGGGAGGGGGGGGGGGGCAAATATGTTCAAGATACACTGCCATACTACGGTTTGATCCGGTGGAAGAAAATGTGCCAAATGGATTCTCAGTATTCCTGCAAATGTACGATTACCTGCTTGTCTATCTTTTAGTGTGTATGCCACAGTGTGGGCATGGTTCGGTTTATTTATTCCACTTCAGCTATTTTGCAACGGGAATGCTAGCCTTCGGGAAGATGGTTGAAGTGGAAGAAATGGGTCTGGACGTGGATTGCATTGGTCAAACTCTGTTGAATTTGTTCACATTTGTTGATAACACATGGAACAAGACTGCCTTTACATTGACATCCCTGCATACTCTAGAACTGTAAAATTGATCGTGTTATCGGGAAGCAAATGGAAAAAGTGTCTCCCATCCTTTCCGGTTTAGCCGGCATTCTGGTCCCATTTAACATTATTAAGGGAAATAATCTCACTTAATTTGGTTGGTGTACAGTTAAAACTAGAAGTCCTGTCACGAACTGTGCGCTTATCTAGGCTTAATTGCGTATAGGAATTGCGCGCAATTGCCATATCGAATGGCATCCGAAGCACGGCAGGTTCTCCTGGTTACCCATAGCAAACACAGGCAATGTTTCTGCCAATGGACCTCCGGGTTACCCGGAGGTCCATTGGCTGAAACGCTGCATGTGCACAGGCCATATGTACAGAATTTGATAGCCGTACTATAGGCATAACGCGTAGATTGACGCGCAGATCGACGTGCTATTTGTGCGCATTTCATGACAGGACTTCTAGTTTTAACCGTAGTCTATTTAGGGAAATAATCTCACTTAAATTGGTTGGTGTACAGTTAAAACTAGAAGTCCTGTCACGAACTGTGCGCTTATCTAGGCTTAATTGCGTATAGGAATTGCGCGCAATTGCCATATCGAATGGCATCCGAAGCATGGCAGGTTCTCCTGGTTACCCATAGCAAACACAGGCAATGTTTCTGCCAATGGACCTCCGGGTTAACCGGAGGTCCATTGGCTGTAACATTGCTTGTGCACAGGCCATATGTACAGAACTTGATAGCCGTACTATAGGCATAATGCGTAGATTAACGCGCAGATCGACGTGCTATTTGTGACAGGACTTCTAGTTTTAACCGTATTATTTCACCTCCAAAATATAACAAAATAGATTCAAATACTGGATAATACACAAAATCTGTTGGCTTATCGTAGAATGAAGCTTGTCGCCGCAAACATTTTCAAGCCATTTTTAATTTTTTTTTCCGGCGTGTATCGCAAGACATATCACGAATTGTGAGTATAATGTCATGTGTATCAAATAGGCACTGGCCTAGAGACACACAGTCCTAGTTTGTTTTTTACAGGGGTTTAATTACGCTTTAAACAGCCATTGTCGTATCGCAACAAATAGCTTTAAGGGCGGAGGAAGTACGAGTGCATGGAGAGAAACGCTGAACACCGGGGCATAACTGTTTGACTCTAAAACTTACTACCCCGACGGGGGCGCGGTGGCGCGGTGGCGTTGCGGAAACCGGTTCTCGTCAGATCACCGAAGTTAAGCAACGTCGAGCCCGGTTAATCCTCGGATGGGTGACCGTCTGAGCGATCGATTCGGACTCCCGCGTTGTGTCTTTGTGCAAGGCACTTAACCCCGATTGTCCACATGGGGGCACGATGACGCCGTGTACTAAGGCGTACTGCACGTCGATGGTGCGCATGTCTTCAACCAATCTAACCCTGCCTGTGCTGCAGTGTGGAGTTACGATGTTGGGGAGCTGGCAGCTACTCGTCGTTGCTCGGTGGTTCTCTCCGGGTACTCCGGCTTCCTCCACCCGTAAAACTGTCACGGTCATGATTAGCCATTGTGCATAAGTATGTGATCGTAAACACCAATAAATAAATAAATACTAACCCGACACAAGCAGGTTTATCTTCGCTTGAAGGCATGTGTACCAATATCGTATTATAGGGGTATGTTTTACCACACTTCGCTATTGTGTTCCTACTTGGAAAGTTGTGGTAAAGTGCCTTGCCCAAAGGCACAACGCAGATGACGGAGACAGGCATGAATTTTTGACCTGTCAACCTGAAGTCCAAGGCGCCGATCAAAATTCACCGCGTCCCCAAACAGCCCAATTAGCGGAGTAATAGTTCAATTAGGTCAATTTTTGCTTGAACTCCCAGAAGTTATCTAGTTAAGGTCGGTACTTAATTTCACTTAGTTAATCATGTTGGCATTTCTTTCCTAATCCAAACACAACCAGTACGACCGCCTTTAGATTAGTCACTTTCTACGGGTGGGCAGTATTTCTACGGACGCAATAATATTAGATTCCAAACACTAATTATAGGAATAATCATCAAATATTTAATTAATGAAGCACCGGGTACCACCCGGTACTTCATTAATTAAACTTTTCCTGCTGGTGATTTTATTACCTGGTAAATGCATGCGTGGACATCACTGCCCACGCGTGAATTACGACCTGTCCACGGCGGCTGTACTGTAGCTTTTTGGACAGAAAATGATTTATCCGAAAAAAGTTTGAATGCAAAATTTCAAAATGACACTGTAATACTTTTCGACACAATTGATGTAAAATCGCCTATGGGGAGAATATTTAATACTTTTTTTCTCTGTGCAACTTCTATCGTGGTCGTGACTGTAACGTGCACCTCTTGTCTCGTTATTTACGTACTGTGTACATTCCTGTATTTATCTTTCCTCGACCTATGTGACAGTGGAGAGACGCAAATCTCTTAACATCGTTTATCATCTATTTAAAAAAAATCATAAATGATAATAAATGTGGGTTGAGTTGATAAGATAAACAAATTTTTCAAAGTTATAGACTTGTGGAGTGTGTGTTTTCTGAAGTCTCGAAATTCCATTGAAGAAAACACAGTGTGACCTAACAAGTACTTCCAAACATCAATTCGAGAAAATCGGTGTATATACGTGTTGTATACTCCATTCCACAGTTCAAATCTCAGGAAAGTGTTCGTAAAATTTGATCTATACGGTACATTCTTGTTGCGTACACTCATTCATCGCTTAGATGAATGAGTGTACACAACAAGAATGTACCGTATAGATGTGCTTCGGACAATATACGTGGAGAGTGGTTTACCACGAAAACACCCACGGAATGGATGTTACATTCCGACGATAAGGCTCAAATCGCACGAAAGTGAACTACATCGTGCGAAAAGTACGTTACAAATTACGATGGAATTCCTACCTACCTGTACGTTACAGTGAATTTTACGGTATCAACAATTGTCACCTAACTTAACGGAAACACGACCAGCGATAGTCACAAAACACTCCATTCAGATTTTATTATTTCCAGTTTTTACATCCTAAACATATCTTATGAGCATCGATTGGAACGAGCTCGCCGAGCTCGTTCCAATTAGGTGTCATAACCTATGTTTTTGGTAGTCGTTTCGTGTAAATGGTCTATAAACATTGACACCCGCAGCAACAGTAATGGCTCTCAACTTGTAACCGTCAAACCAGTATAGCATTTGCAGCTATCGAGGATAGCGGCGTGATTCCGTGACGTAACTCATTAGCAAGTACTCTTACTGCTGCAACAGTCTCTTGTTTTTGAAAGTATTGTCTTCTTGCGAAAGTTTAAATGAAATCCTACGAGCTATAATTAAAAGGTAGTCATATCCAGTGAAGGCAGCTGTTCCTAGACAAACAAATTTATCACATAATCGCCACCAAATAGCTCATTACGGAAAATATCGTTCACAACACGTCTAATGCGCTATTGACGTCAGAGGTCAATGTCGACGTCGTAACGTTGTAATTGAGTTAGTTTGGAAGAAGAATTAAATTAATCTTCTCTATATTTTCACGGCTGTTTTCCTAGTAGAAGACAATTGCCAAAAAAAAAACTAAAACATTTCCTGCAAAACTAAATATTTTAATGTTTTGCTTCAGAAACATAGCCTATGGCCCCTCATTGGAACGAGCACATTGGGCTTGTTCCACTGATGGGTCATAAGCTATGTTTTTGAGACAAAAAATGAAAAATAATGAAATTTGAATTGTGATTTTTTGTGAATAGGGCTGGTCGGTTTGGGCAGTTAAGTTGGGTGTAAAGAGGTCTTTCCAATGAAGTCCATTAGCTCTGTTTTCAAGGCAAAGGTTGAAAAAATAATAAAATTTGTTGCGCGATTTTTGATAATAGCGCTGGTCAGTTTAGTCGTTACGGTTAAAACTAGAAGTCCTGTCATGAAATCCGCACAAATAGCACGTCGATCTGCGCGTCAATCTACGCGTTATGCCTATAGTACGGCTATCAAATTCTGTACATATGACCTGTGCACATGCAACGTTTCAGCCAATGGACCTCCGGGTAACCCGCAGGTCCATTGGCAGAAACATTGCCTGTGTTTGCTATGAGTAACCAGGAGAACCGGCCGTGCTTCGGATGCCATTCGATATGGCTATTGCGCGCAATTCCTATGCGCAATTAAGCTCCGGCTCAGGTCTATTTTAGTGAACTCGATACAGACATTTCATATGAAGTTGCGACTCGTTAGATGTCCTGTGTTCATTCCTGCAATTCCCACATGTACTTTCGCATGATGGCGTCGTCCATGTTAAAAAATGTATTGTCTCGAAAAGTCCATTTAAAAAGTATACGAATTAATATTATTAACCAGCAGCCGTACGATTAATGGTATTAATTCAACTCTTGATAAAAGCTGAATGATCTTCCGGGGTCATGAAACGTATTCTGCCGGTATTACGCCTAACACCATATATCTAAACTGGAATGAGCACTTTACTTTAATGTAGTGTACAAAGAGACAATAACGTGGTATGTGGTCTCAGCTATGTTGTGTACTGACCCTTATATTTGTGATTTCCATGGAAACAAAAAATAGTGTTTTTGGAATTCTGCATATCTTTGGACTTTACCTAGATTTTCGCGGCTTCGCTGTTAAAATAAGGTAGAATGTTTCAAACAGTTTTGGAGATAACAAGCTCCCATTTCGACAGCCAAACAATCAGAACATCCTTCAATCACCCAACCTTTTTACACTTTTTTTGTTGTGGTTCGTTTCGTTTTAGTTTTTTAGGTTAGGAAAAGAAAGCAAGCAACGTTTCTGCATGTCAATGGACCTATACTCTTTTCCTTGAACGTGAGCTATTTGGTGAAACATCTAAGCTGATCTGAGAGCAATTTTATATGATAATGTGATAGACAGTGTCAGGTACAAGGCCATCTCCATATTGACGAGATGTATTAGGGTTAATGTTTTCTGCAATGCTCGTGTGAAATCTTTTGGAATTTGTCAGAATTTTAGTGGACCTTTTTGATTTTTTTTTTATCTCACTTCATTCCTCGGGGTTTCCACACGTTCTTAAAATTAAAAATTAATCTTCAAGGCCTTGAAAGTTCTAGAAAATTGACTCTGTTTGAAAAAAGTTTCGGAAAGTCCTTGAAACGGATCCCAAATTCCTTAGTTCCTTTGAACAGAGCTTCAGTTACTTCGAGTGGATTAGCAATGAGCCACACTACAATAGTTGGGCTGCTGAATTGATCCGCGGGGATAATAAATACACTTTTTGCAAGCTTATTTCTGATTATTCACTTGTAATAGTAGTCGCTCTATTAACCCTTAAAGTTCCATTTCCGTCTTTTGGTCAATGTTTTTTACTTTAGTACAGGTCTCCTAACATGCAGTTTCAACATTGGGAGTTATTTCCCGACAGGTCTTGGCTGCCTGTATAGGCAGCCAAGGCTTGCCTGGACACAACTTCATAGGTGAAGAACATAAACTGCCGCAGTTTTGTTAAATATATATGAAAAGTCTCCAAGTTTTTAAGAGTCAAGTGAAAGTAGGCATACCATCAAAAGAACTGTCACGAAATCTGATGACCTACAATCCTTACCGTTAAATTTGTCTTGGGTGACTCCCTTCTCCTGCCTCTCCCCTTCGCTTTACCCTTGCACTTGTGAGTTTTGTTATGAAATCGAGTTATTCGTGACCATATGCAAAAAGAAGGATGTGGCATTATAATGTGCTAAATGTTTCATTCTTTACTTCTGTCTTGTTAGTTCTATGAATAATTCAGTTTCATCCATCAAACACGTGTTTATGTCACTTGTAATTCTGTCGTAGATCCATGCACGGACAAGACCAACAAGCCATGGAGCATGGCAGTTAATTACCATGTTGGAATAATTAAATAAGACCACGCTCTCAAAATATCAAAGTTTTTGCGTACATTCGTATTAAATTAGCCCCCTTATGATAAATCATATTATTACGGTTTTGATCGAAATTAGTTTTTCACAGTAGTTTGATTTGTCATGACGGAGGCTCGAGAAGGTCCGAGATTCAAATATAATCTATATAAATATTAGCCGGCTGAGGGTGTCACCGAGGGCGGTCTGTTGTTTTCGTTTATTAAAAGTAACAAAAGGAAACTTGGCTTTGTTCTATTGATATCAAAGGTGTTTTCTCATCAATTACTTGATTTTTAAATTAGACCTTCCTCGCACGTCTAATAATTTCAAGGGAGATAACCTTTTCGAAAGTCGATTTTCATGACGATATAAGGCAGGGATGACTATTTTCTTAACCTTTTACCTAACACGAAAAGCAGACGACACTTGCAAACAAAATTCTTGAATAACTTATTTTTTTCATTTTTTTTTTTGGTTCAAAAACATAGGTTATGACCCCTCATTGGAACGAGCTCGTCGAGCTCGTTCCAAAGAGGGGTCATAACCTATGTCTTTGAGTCAAAAAATGAAAATGAATTGAGAATTTTTGAGAATAGCGCTGGACGGTTTTGGCCGTTTCATTGGGTAAAGGGTTAACGCGAAATCTTACGTGTAACGGAGTTAAGACAGAACTCCAAGCTACGTATTAACCCAGCTGTTTATAAAATTTGGTGTATTTACAAAAAACGCCACATTCCGCACCGCAGTTAATTGTACAGTACGTGGAGAGTGGATTGCAACTAAATCACCTGCAGAGTGGAGTTATCACCCAAGCTATCACTTTCAAATTTTGTACATATGGACAAAAAACACAAATAATGTTTCAGCCAATGGACCTCCGGGTTTAACCCGGAGGTCCATTGGCTGAAACTTTGCTGGTTCTGGTAATGCTTTGCAACAAATTTGCATTTATTCCTCAGGTGGAATCTCCACTATGCGGGTGATTTAGTGATAATACACTCTCCACGTACTGTATACTAACTGTTCATTGATCGTACTGACCTGTCCAGAAGGTCATATTTCATCAACAAATTATAGGACGGCTGTCGCCACAAAGGCAGATGAGATTGCGACTTACCACAGTAGCGAAGGTACGTTTCACCAGGGATGGGAGAATGAAGGACATGTGGTTAGGGGGAGACTCAAAGGAGAGGGTTAATATGCTAATCGGAGAGATTGGGAAGAATGGGACAAGGGATGTCATCAAGCAGTTCGTTTCCGAGTGTTAGGAGGAGAGGAGAAGCGTGGGAATAGGGAGGCAGTTGGGAGTACAGGGGTAACCATGGCCTTCTCGTCCGAGAACCGCGACAAATGAGCGGCTGGCCAAAGTGTTATTATTATTATTACTTCTCTATGGAGAGGAAAGCGAGGGGAACTAAAATGTGAGGAAGAAATTAGCGATGCAAACTTTTAGGACATCTGGGATACGTTTGCCTGTTTCTGATTTGGGTTGTTTTTTTCTTCTGTTTTTTCTCTCTATTTTTAATCTATTTTTTTTTTACTTTTTATGTAGTTTTAGTCTTGATGTTGCAATATTTCTTTTATGAAATCTTGATCCACCAAACCAAGTATATTGTGACCAGACAGCAATAAAACCGCGACCCAGAGACGGACTGGCCGTATGGTCCACCGGAAAATTTCCCTATAGCCACTCCCAGCCATCACACCTCCCACCGAACTGATGCAGCCCAACACCTCTCCGTACATGAAATTTATCACAAAACCCCAACACCTGTCCGAACATGAAGTTTCGTAAAATTGATCACAAAACGAAATGAACTAAAAAACGAATTGAATTTCGTGAAATTTATCAAAAAACGAAATGACCTAAAACACGAAATGAATCTGGTTGAAAAGACTAGCTGTATATCGAAATGCCCTCTCTATGGACTGCCATTGTCAGTTCAGATGGAGGGCATTTCGATAAACAAGCAGTCTAGTCTGCCATTGATTGTTCAGATGCAAGGAAACGGCATTCTTTCAATTCGAAAAATCAAAATCCCATTGTGGTTGACCATATGAACTCCCCCCTCCTCCTCCTCCTCCCCCCGCCGGTCATATGAACATCTTGGCCGAAGGAGCGACGCAGATGATACAAAAATGAATGGCATCACAAATACCCTCTATGTGGACAGCCACTGATCGCTCAGATGTTAGGAAGCAGCGTTCGTTCAGTTTGAGAAAGCAATATTTTCTCCCGGTCCACCCCATCCGGTGCATTTCCCGGTAACATTTTGTGGCCCAGTGCGTCCCTGCAGCGACCATTGTGCTATTGAATTCCCACTGTTGAAGTGCCTAGTACCAAACAACATTGTGCCAGAGGCGAACTGGCTGTATGGTCCACCGGGAAAATTCCAGGTGCCCCCCCCCCCCCCTCACCTATTTGGCTCCCCATGGGGCCCCCCAAAATTGATGCAGTCCTACACCTCTTGCTACGTGAAATTTCGTGAAAATGACCAAACGGCGAAATGGTGCTGATTGTATAGACTGCCGGTATATCGAAATGTCCTCTATGTGGACATGGCTGTCCACATAGAGGACATTTCGATATACCAGCAGTCTTGTGTGCCATTGATAGCTAAGATGAAAGGAAACGGCGTTCTTCAATTTCAAAAATCAAAATTTTCTCCGACTGGGCCAAACTATGGTGTTCATGATGCTCCACCTCCCCCGGTAGAACTATTGTTCTCGAACGATCGATGAAGATGATACGAAAATGATATCGAGATGTCCTCTATGTGGACTACAGTACAGCCGCCGTGAACTGGTAGTAATACACGCGAGTGGAAAGATGTCCACGCATGCGTTTACCAGGTAATAACAATCATCATCATCACAATTTTAATTATAGTCCAGGCACATTAGACATAAAAATGAGAAAGTAAGGAAAAAAATCGGAGAAAGCTGATTTTTTTATATGTTTCCGGGACACACATTGCGGATAAAGTGTGAAAAGTCCCCGCGAATCCGAGTTGAGCTTTTTTAGTTATAGCGTTTTTTTGGATGAAAAAAAAAATTTTAAAAAAAATTCGACCCAGCTCCATATTTCTCATTCTTATTCGCCTTAGTAGGGTGAGAATCATAAATATCGTGCTGAATTATATTGAGAATACATATCCCCAACAGAAAATGCCAACTTTGTACCAATCCTCACACTCAATGGTGAAATATTCACGAAAATGTACAAAATTACGAAAAAAAATTTATTGTTTTCATACACACAACGGTACACAACGTCCATTAAATCAAATCTACGACTACTTTGGGAGTTAAATTATATATCAAAAATTGCAGGAAAGCAGTGGCTTTATAATGATATATAACAATAGTCATTTATTCCATAATGAACTGGTGAAACGTGTGAAATATTAACCATACCCCCTAAACTCAAATTCAAACGGCATCGACTTTTCTCATTCAAATACCGTATTATTATATTAGATGAATGAGCTAACAGAAATAATGCAACAGGATGATTTGAAGTTGTTCACTGAGAAAGGTTACTTTACCATAAGGCGCTCAGATAAATTCTGGGACGGGATATATTCTGATCAGACCATAGAGCAGTGTTTAATGAGAATGTTCAAGCTCCCTGGTGGTCTCACACATGGCAGGGGAATAACCGATAGCACTGTTGCGAAATGGGTACATGGACTACCTCTTTGCCTTCCGATATGTAATGCTCTCGAAAATTTTGTTCATGTTCACACTGGTCATGGCGAACATCATCGGGATCTCCGTCAAAGTTCACAATTGACTGATGCCAATGATATCACCAAATTATTGAACTGGCTCAGAGTGCATTCCCCCTTTCAGAATAGAGATCCACTACAATTAGTCTCTATAGCGACCGGGCTTGTGGCCGACGAAACTGTGAACTGTGACCAAGTTCGCAAAATTGGTGAATGTTGCGTATCGAATGTTGTAAGCAAAACGTTCAACAGCATCAAACTACGACGTGTTGACACTGTGAAGTCTTTCGCATCGATGGCAAATAGTATCAAAGTCCGTGGAAGTAAGGTAGTGATTGACCCCACAATTCTGTTCAACCGCATCACATGTGTTATTCAGTCACAAGCAGAGATGGAAGAGTATCTCAAATATGAACTCGCCCCGAAACCACCAGCATTGTTTGATTCTGCTGGAATGAGGAAGACACAGAAAAGCACGCTCGGTAAGATCCTCAAAACATACGGTTCCGAGCAAACTAAAATCCCAGAACATTCTCTGTTTGTTGTAGATGGTGGATTTTTATTGAGGGCAGTTGTATGGCCTGAACAGTCGTCATATAAGGACATATGTACATCATATTCCAATTATCTAGTGAGATATTTTGGGGCGAACGTCGTGGTTGTTTTTGATGGTTATGCTTGTACAATGTCGACAAAGGGCATGGAACAAGCCCGTAGATCTAAAGACAGGTATTCCATTGATATCAATATCTCACCCGAGTTACCAGCCACCACACCCCAATCCGATTTCCTTGCAAATGCCAAGAACAAAACCCAACCGATCGATCTTCTAATGCAGGAGCTATCTGCTATCAATATTCAGTCCAAGCAGGCCGAGGCTGATGCTGATGTACTGATAGCCGAAACTGCACTTGACATCGCTCAAGATGACAACAATGTTGTCGTTGTGGGAACAGACACAGACTTGTTAGTCATTCTTACCTCTCGAGTTCAACCGGGATGTAATATTCACATGATGTATTCCATTACCCCAAACTTACTAGTTTCAGTTAGTGAAATAGCAACCAAAACGGGTGACCATAGAAGCAACCTCCTTGTAGCACATTCTATAAGTGGTTGTGACACTACTTCTGCACTTTTTCGAGTTGGTAAGAAGAAAGTATTCAGTACAATTGTCTCCGATGTTACTAGCGACTCACAACAGTATGTCAACACAATTTTGGCGGATGACAGTACACCAAGTGCAGTAGCCGCTGCCGGGGAACAACTTCTCCTGATCTTATACGGGAGTAAAACTGTTTCCTCTCTCGACCAATATAGATATGTCACTTACAAGCGTTATGTAGCAAAATCTAAACTGAATAAACCCATCGACCTAGCCTCACTCCCACCAAGCAGCGATGCTGCACAACAACATGTCTACAGATGTTATCTCCAGGTCCAACAATGGCTGGGCACTTCGCTTCCTCCGACGGATTGGGGGGTGGTCGCTAGACAATGGACTTCTTGTACCGACTGCAGCCACAAAGCCATGTGCCCCCGATAACCTACTGAATCTGATCAGTTGTGGTTGCAAGAGTGCTTGTACAAAAAGGTGTGGGTGTAAGAAGGCAGGACTCTCTTGCTCAGGTTTGTGTAATTGCAGTTCGGATTCTTGTAACAACCACAGAAACACTGTCCTGTCGGAAATTTCTGAGTTCGATGAATAATATGTATACAGGTCATGTCATTTCTGTATATAGCGTTGATAATAGTCAATGTAACTTAATCCATGTTGATTGATTTGTACATTCTGTAAATATTATTTATTGATTTTTGTACATTCTGTAAATATTATTTATTGATCTAATGCTGCCAGACACAGACGTGTCTGTTCGGTCCCAAGTCCGAAAATAGTTGTGTTCTCATGCTGACGAATTTTATGCCAAAAGGGGAACTCGGCCAGAAGCAGAGGGGGTCTTCCATAATGTCTATTTTGTAAGCAATAATAAAAGTCTTCAAATGGTGGTGGATTTTTTATCGTCTGTCCAACTAACATCCCGTTCTGTACTACGACCCTTTGGGCAAATCCGTTAGGAAAATCGTCATTTTTTGCGTAAATCCGATACTTTTTTGTGAATTTTCAATAATTTTTCGCAGAAATTGTCACAGAATGCACATTTTCCTCTAGGTAAATGTATATTAGACATTATGTAGCTCGAAATACGCGTAAACAAAAAATACAGTTGGATCAATTCGAGGTTACAAAGTTCGTGCGATTTTTTTTGATTTTTTTCAAACGCGTTTTCGAAAAAAGGCTGTAGAAAAAAAAGCTCAACTGGGATTTTAGGGGACGTTTGTCTAATCGTTCAGTGACATGTACTCGACATTCCCTGAAAAAATCAGCTTTCTCCGATTTTTTTCCCTAGTGAAACCTAATGTTCTGCGATTTTTTTTGATTTTTTTCAAACGCGTTTTCGAAAAAAGGCTGTAGAAAAAAAAGCTCAACTGGGATTTTAGGGGACTTTTGTCTAATCGTTCAGTGACATGTACTCGACATTCCCTGAAAAAATCAGCTTTCTCCGATTTTTTTCCCTAGTGAAACCTAATGTTCTTGGGCTATAATGACGCACCGGGTTGTACCCGGTGCGTCATTAATTAAAATTTTGATGATTTTCCTATAATTAGTGTGTGGAATTTAATATTATTGTGTCCGTGGAAATATTGCCCACCCGTGGAAAGTAACCAATCCATGGCGACCGTACTGTACCATTGACCGGTCAGATGCAAGTAAGCCGCGTTCGTTCAGTTCGCAAAATCAAGAGTTTCTGTGGTCATGATTAGCCATTGTGCAGAAATATGTGACCTTAAACACCAATAAATAAATAAATAAATCAAGAGTTTCTCCGGGTCTGGGGCCCCCTGGGTTGTACCCAGTGCGTCATTAATTAAAATTTTGATGATTTTTCCTATAATTAGTGTGTGGAATTTAATATTATTGTGTCCGTGGAGATATTGCCCACCCGTGGAAAGTGACCAACCCACGGCGACCATACTGTACCACTGACCGGTCAGATGCAAGGAAGCCACGTTCGTTCAGTTCGCAAAATCAAGAGTTTATCTGGGTCTGGGGCCCCCTGGGTGCATTCCCAGGTAACTTTTCTTGGCCCATCAACCTTTGCATTGTGCGTACCTTATGGCTTGTTTTTGGTACTTTTGACAACTGTGAAGACTCTGCACGTTTTACATATACCATATAAGCTACTGTTGACTTAACTGTGTTGAGATCATATAAAATTAAATCCATTTAATATGGCACGCATTCCCAGCTCAGACGGATCTGGTGGATTTTTTCACATACTATTTGATAATCTTTTCTCAAACATATAAAACTTGGCGTCTTACAGACCACAAGGAACAAACGGTGACCGTTCACGAAGTACAAACAGTAGATATTTATGTAAACAATTTTATACTTCAATAAAACGAGAGCGATCAAAAGTAAAAATTCACAATTCCAGTTATTGTGTAATATGACAGAGGGCACATCTTACACTCGATCCACTATCATGTTTTGTTGCAGATCTTTACTTCAGTACTGTGTTGAGATTCCAATCTGTTAGTTTTATTTTTTTCGATGAAATAGTTTCACAAGAAGGTGAATAGAGGGCTTGAGTTCTGGGCTTTTAACACTTCTTGATAGAATCAATAAGACGTTTGGTATTTGATTTCGAAATGCCTCCTGTTCCTTTAATCCGTTATACTACACTTGTGGCCATAGAAAGTCTATAAGAATGGTACGGCCGAACACCCTTGAGGTAAATTTTGTCATGATTGTGTTTTACAAATAATTCAACAGAGATGTTAAGAACGAAGTACTTTCATTTTCGTTTAGCTTGGACTCTAAAATAGTTTAAGAGGCCCTTTAATTTCCTTCGTTTTGGGAGCAGTACTCCAATATACAGCGATTAAAAATTCGCCGGGACATGATTATAAAACTGCATGATCTTGCGATCATTGGTATAGCCAGATGGAGGGCAAGGGGACGGTAGACCATGCCCCAAATGTTTGTATACGGTACGGTCGCCGTGGACTGGTCACTTACCACAGGGGAGCGATATTTCCACGGTCGCATTAATATTAGATTCCAAACACTAATTATAGGAGTAATCTGCAACAAATTAATTAATGAAGCACCGGGTACAACCCGGTGCTTCATTGATTAAAATGTTGCTGATGATGATATTGCCTAAGTTAATTCCAATCTATTTTGGAGTTATTGTTTGCTCAGTTGATGTAGGAGCAGAACATCCGGGGCTAAGGGATTCGGTGCCAAACTTCTGAGATCGATCCAGTCGGGACCGACTGCAGAAAACTTTAAACTTTGACATTTTCGGTTGAACAGTCTCGTACGTAGCACAATACCTGGTGAAATTCCTGCTGGAAATGGGCGATATAATATCAAACTCGAGCAGTTGCATCTTCACGAATATTTCATTAATTGAGATTTCTGTGTTGGGTTTAAAAGCTTGACCATAGACCTATAAAGCATATATATACGTGTGTGTAATCACACGAAATATTAACATATGTTCAGTCTAGCAAACGCCCTTTTTCAATACGAAACACGTTTAACCCTTTACCTGCCACGTCCACTTTTATCATATATGGGGGTTCCTTATATATATACTCATATAGGTCCCTCGTATATGGTAAAAGTGGGCGTGACATGTAAAGGGTTAAACGTGTTTCGTACGTTTCATACTGAAAAAGAACGTTTGCTACAGTGAACACTATAACATACGCCCCAAGCCGCAAACCTCAGACCATGATACCGTCAATTCATCACAATAACGTATATGTTCCAATAGACACTACCCATAGCCCAAAACCTACATCGTGAAACAGGATAGGATTATTTATTAAACTTGTGATCGTTGAAAGTTGCCTTGTTCAAGGCAAATTTTAACGATCACGGATTTTAGTAAATAAACCTCTCGTGTATCCACGACGGTACTGGATAAATAATCAATAAACCAGATAAACTCATTCCATCTTAGTTCAAATCGTAAAGCAATTTGTAATTTGAACAACACTTCATCCGGAATACCGTCTGCTGCACACGTGAAACATCCAGAAAAATGAAGCGGCTTGCTAGTCACTCCGTTGATGAAGCAGTTACGAAACGGACGACGTGATTGCAAATATTTCGCGTTGTGACGTCAGACGGTAACATTTGCCACTTGAGCCGTAAACATAGAATATACTAAGCGAGCTCTCGTCCAATTGGAGGAGGAAGATTTTAGTCTTATTGGAACATATGTTAATATTTCGCACGACTGCACATTGAATAGTTACGTTCACAGGGGAAGAACCGGGAGCGAATTACTGGAAATTTTACCTTACTTTCAACAGTAATTTTCACAGCACAAAAGCCACCAGCGGATTCTAAGCATGTATTCGACGTTTCATCTGATATGTCCCACCCCAACAAAATTGTCATCCTTACAAACTATTTTTATCATAGAAAAATTACATGCAATGAATAAATAAAAATAGAGGCACAAAGCAATTTTCCCCATTTCAAAACTGTGAGATTTGGATTTTATGACGTTCAATATTTTTTAACCCTGAATTTGCTCCATACTTATATTGCAGACGACCTATTTTCTTGAATTTAAATGCCATATAATGTACATGTGGTTTGTTTTATTTTGTAAAATGGCTCATATGGAACAAGTAGTTAATTACCCCGTTGCGTAGTGTAAATAAAAGTTTAGGTGTGGTTCAAAATATTTGATTTACTTCAGTCTGAAATATAGAAGTCTATTTTATCGCTGCACTATTATTCCCATTGTGGGCTGTTAATAAGTCATTTTCATCTTGTAACACAAATAAATACACACACAGAATGGTTTCTGTGGTAGGTAACAATCGATACTTTCAATGGTAACACAACGTCATTGCAATTAAACTAAATAAACTTTTCATTGCGGGCGGATTACTGAAGTGCTGTTGTATCCATGGGAGGAACTCTGTATTATTCGCGATCATGGGAACTGTAATTGTCGGTTACGCATATTAATAAGTGATTTCGTCCGTTCGGTAGTACGGGGGTAATGAATTCTTATTGAAAGCTAAGATTTTCCCTTTAAAACCCCAGGATCACTAAAAGTTGCTTACTACTAGTACGGCCGCTGTGGGCGGGTCGCTTTCCACCAGTGGGCGATATTTCCGCGGACGCAACAATATTAGATTTCAAACACTAATTATAGGAATAATCACCAAAAATTTAATTAATGAAGCACCGGGTACAACCGGTAAACGCATGCGTGGACATTACTGCCCACGCGTGGATTACGACCAATCCTCGGCCGCTGTACTGTTTCGTGCTGTTGTCCGAATTTAAAACCCCACTTTAATTTGAAAGAGAAAATAGTGTTAACATCCAGTTCACGTTTATAATCCAATTAACCCTGTTTCGAAATGACATTGTCCTACACAGATTGTTGATTGAAAATGGATGATTCCATTCGAATTTGTGAAGATGATTAGTTATAATTAAATCCTACAGCCTCAGAGGGCTGTAGGATTTAATTATAACTAATACGTTGCGGAATTATTTATTATTCAGTATCTTATGTGTTTAAGTGAGGCTGGTCTCCAGTAAGGAGAGCACGTGCCAACGTTGGGAAGTTCAGTGAACTCACACGGAATGTCTTTCAGAGGGTACCAAATGGAAGCATGGACGGAATGGTTTCACGCGCCGAAGGCGCGCAGGGACGGTTTGGGGAACAGGCCCCTTTCGACCCTCAGTGACTGTATCTGATCAGTTTTCACATGTCTAGGCCTAGGCGTGTTGAAGGAGGAAAAGGTTCAGGTACTCTCAGGTGTCTCCGGTTGCGGCATGATGGCTTCGTTGACTGATCTAGGTTGAACTCTCGGGTGTGGACCCGTGTGGGAGGTTGGGTCCTCTCACAAAGGTACTACCTCTCCCCGAGGGTGCAGTAGACAAATGAAAGCAGAATCCGGACGTTATGCGTTATCTGATACAATAGAATTTTTGGTTTGTTAATTTATTTATTGAGGTTTTGCGACACTTTGAACAGCCAGGGCCACATGGCCATAGAGGAAGCTGGAATACTCGGAAAGAACCATAGAGCAGCGACCAGTAGCGGTCAGACTCTGCAACGTACTTAATCTGTAGATTTGGTAGCAGTTGAAGACAAGTGCGAAGTCCACGTGCAGTACGGCTTAGTACACTGTGCCACTGTGTCCTCACTTGGACAATCAGGATTACATTGTTGGTGCCTTGTCCAAGGACACTACGCAGTAGCCGCTAGTCAAGGTCGAACGGACTACCTTTCGGTTTGAAGTCCAATGCTCTAATCACTGAATTAATGCACTCCTAGAATATTTGAAGGCCTTGGCTACCTCTGGCATTTAGCTCTGGGTGAACATAACCTATCATATGGAATACACCAAATTATTATCTGCACACCACTCTTTGTAGCCATGGCTGACAATTTTCGTCACTGGAGGTGATTAACGTGGAAGTTACGCCCCTTTAATTTCCTAAAGCTGTCAGTAAATTTAACACTAAGGTTATGGGAATTTCAGATAAGAATTGAAATTTCGAAATGTTAGCGAATTTTTATCATCGGTGTGCGCATGATTTCAGAAACTTAGGTAATTTTCCTGTCGCACCAACATGTGGAAGTGGAAGCAACACACAGGGGCAGACTGGCCATACGGGCATTTGGGCAATGCCCGGTGGGCTGGGACCGCTGGGTAAAAAATGGATCGCTGGGCTAGATAAAAAAAACTGCTGAAAAAAATTGTCACAGAAAAGTCCATCCCAGGGGATTCCCCGCTAAATATCAAAAGGTCACCCCTGACGCCTCATTATAATTATTGAGCAGTGGAAGCTATAGCCTATTTGTTGGCGCCACTGCATGCTGTGGTACATAAGGAAAAGTAACGTGAGAAAACAGGTCTTGTCGTCTAGATCCATGTACCGGCGTAGGCGGTTGTTAAAAGAATTGCATTCTGTTACAAGAGATGGCTGAGATGCAAAGAGTTGCAACGTGACATAACGACATTAGCCCAGCTCAAAGTAGGGACGTAACTACAGTTATTGTCAGTTAATCTGGCAATCTTGTTCTAGATCTATGACTATTGTCACTATTGTAGATCTATTCATATAAGTGCATAACACAAGAGTTGGTGGAAATTAGCCTAGGCCTGAGCCGTAGTAGGCGGGACACAGTGCCGCCATCAGTCAAATTACAGATAGGTCTAGATACTTTGAGGCTTGTAACTAGCAAGTAGCGAGTCTAGAATATAGGGGCCTAGCAAGTTTGATCAAGTGCCACTGGGAGGTATGGAAGAGCTGCATAAACATTTACTGAGATTTGATTATGATGCCACTACGGAACAACTACGAACAGAACTGCGAAGTCTTGAAGAACCGTGGTCAGTCCTGAAACAATCAGTAGCAGATGCTTATACTGTACCGGAGGAGTGACAGTTAGTTTTAACAGGACAGAAAGACTCTGTGAAGTGCATGTAAGTCATGTAAAGCCTGTCCTCTCTGCTGCTACAGGGTGCTCCTGAAGCAGAACCTCTTCACCGATGCCTACAAGAGCAATGGGCTTGCCTAACGATGCTTGTGTCACAAGTGGCATGTGAACGGTCTTTCTCTGCTTTGAAGAGAATCAAAAGCCGTCTGCGAAGTACAATGACACACGAACTTTCTGAGACGTTCATGTTGATGTCTGTGGAAAAAGGGATCCTGGCCAAATTTGACACTAAGGATATCATTGATGGTGTGGCTACTAGAAGCAGCGAAATGCGCAGGCACCTACAGTTAAATCCAGAAGTCCTGTCATGAACTGTGCGCTTATCTAGGCTTAATTGCGCGTAGGAAATGCGCGCAATTGCCATATCGAATGGCATCCAAAGCACGGCAGGTTCTCCTGGTTACTCATAGCAAACACAGGCAATGTTTCAGCCAATGGACCCCCGGGTTACCCGGAGGTCCATTGGCTGAAACATTGCTTGTGCGCACAGGCGATATGTGCAGAATTTGATAGCATTACTATGGTCCTAACGCATAGATTAACGCGCAGACCGGCGTGCTATTTGTGCGCATTTTATGACAGGACTTCTAGTTTTAACTGTTCTCTCTTAGACATGACATGACTATGCTTGTGCTACTGAAAGTAAATTTAATTTTTAGTGGATTTTATTTAGTTTGTTTTCAAGCATTTTGTCTAATATCTCAGAAAAGCCACACATTTATGAATAATGGGTCGACCAAGAAGGTGAAGGATGCCCGGGGAGGTTTTATGTCCCAGTCCGCTACTGGCAACACGAGATAAAACATCCTGAAAAACCTATGTATAATTCAAACAAACCAACAAAGAACATCACAATTAATAGTTAGCTTAGAGAGCGCTCGTTTGAGAACAACTGTTAAGAAATATGTTAAGAAATGAATCATATTGTTGGAAAATATTCCTATTTCACGCTGAACTGACCACAATAAATGAAGAAGGGACTGATCTCAGACAGGATTCGTCTGAAAGCAGCCATGGATCCTGCGATATTGAACGATCTGGACTGACACGAGAAATCGTGGCAAGAGATTGGGATCGCGCAGGAAAACAAGAAAATGCCCGTACATTTAGGAAACGGACGGGGTGTACAAATGTTTTTCAATGTCTATATCCGAAAATAAATATGTTTTGTTATTTTTTTACTATTTTTAAATTTGACTAACATTGGTAGCTTTTCTCACGGGTGTGGTTGTCGTCGCTTCGCCTACAACTAAATAGAGCATCTACGTGGATATGATCACACCTTAATATCTTGATAACCCATTCGCAACCGGAATACGAAAAGTCACTCAGTGTTTTTATACATACATATATGTAAAGTCAAGAGGTCTTTTTTAACTTTACCCTTCTGACTGTTATTTTAACTGAGCATCTGAACGCTCATTCTAGCCATGCGTTCTTATGTAGTTTTGTGATTGATGTCAGGCGCGTAGCCAGGATATCAAAGTTAGGGGGGGGGGAGTAATATTTAGAGGACTAGTTCAGCGATCTGAACGCGAAGGGGGTGGCGGGGTGGAGGATTGGTAGCCGCTACGTTCAGATCGCTGACCTAGTATGGGGGCATAGAGAATAGGATGCCCAGCATCATCTGAGCCACGTAGCGGCGAGATGGGGGCGAGCACAAGAGGGCGACACCCTTTCAAGCTGGAGGGGGCGCCCCTGAGGAAAGTTTTGAAATTCTAGACAAAAAAAACGCAATTTTCTTGACTCTCTGTCCGTTTGTGTCCATAGTTTATACGTTGTGAAAGGCATCAATAATTAGGCCACATTACCTGGAGAGGGGGATGACTCAATTTGGGGTGTGTGTGTGCTCCAACTCCCCCACCCCCGCCATGGTGACGCCACTGGTTGATTTTTAGACTGATTGGGAAGGAAGGAAACAAATTGTCTTGTATTTTGGGAGCTTTTTTTTATTCAAATTACCTCGAACAACAGATAAAAATGTCAACGCTGTTTACTAGGACCGAGCGATTCTCGACTAACTTGAAAATAAAGGGCTCATATCGTAACCCGTTGGCAGGGTACGCTATATAGGATCGTGGTAACCCATAGGAAAAAAGGGTGTCGTAATGCTTCTCCGACTTCCCTGTTTAGTGCGCCAGGCACGCTGTTTCACGTCTTAACGGAATTTCCACCTGAATAAATATCAACAACTAACGCGCGATCTCACAACAACGTTAGTTATTGCTATTTATTATGGCGGAAATACTTTTAGGGTGCCAACAGAATACAATTTTGTTCATATGGGCATAGTTCGAGATAGTTCCGAAAGATTGTCAAGTCTTTCGGGTAAAACATGCAAAATTAGTAATTTAACACTTTACATAACATGAAAAGCAGACGACACTTGCAAACAAAATTCTTGAATAACTAATTTTTTTCATTTTTTGTCTCAAAAACATAGGTTATGACCCCTCTTTGGAACGAGCTACACGAGCTCGTTTCAAAGAGGGGTCATAATCTATGTTTTTGAGACAAAAAATGAAAAAAATAATGAAAATTAATTGGCGATATTTGTGAATGGCGCTGGTCGGTTTTGGCCGTTACGTTGTGTAAAGGGTTAATAAAGTTATTACTTTGTCGTAACCTGTAGCTCGTTCGCGTGTTTTACTATTGACGTAACCCACATGTAACCTAAACGGCCGGATCAACGTTTTCGGCAATGTTTACAGCTTAGACCGAGACGTTCCGAAGAGGCGCCACGAAAGCACCCGAGGTGAGGTAAATTACAGAGAACGAGTCTCTCCAGTGAGAATTCCAATTTTGTGGGAGATGCCTTCGTACCCGTCGAACCTCCCCTGGCTACGCGCCTGCATAAACACTCCTCTATAAGTTTCCATGTGGTGAAACTTCAAGTAGAGACAGTCATTACTTTAATTGTTACGGCAGAAATTACGGCAAATGGCTACCGGTACCTCTACGGTAATTTTAACCGGTAACTGTTTACATTGAGGAAAAATTGCTCTACAAGACTAAACGCTTAATCAGCTGTTATCGTCTTCAATTGCTCTCGCAGTCTCCATTACTTAACCCTTTGAACCCGACAGGCCGATTTTCCGGCCCAGAAACATCATACATCATAATTACATTAAGTAGAATGGTTGCTAAGTGAGTGTGTTGGGGTAGACCAATTAATATTTTCAGCGTGCAGCCCCCGGGCTGCACGTTGAAAATATGATTGGTCTACCCCCAAATAATGAATATGGACTCTTCCAATTGCTGCAATTGAACTGACATGGAAGATACCACCAGTGGGGTAAAGTATTCAATAATAATAATTATTGAAGAGTCAAGGAAGTATATATAAGTTGCGCAGATAATGAGGTTCATAAATTTTTGATTGCTAAGCAAAATAATTGTACTGACGTGATTACTTAAAAAGTCGAGAGGCAGTAAGTGTTCAATGCTCAATATTATTAAATGGGCTTCGGTGTGTTTACCGCTTTCACTGTGGACATATTTCTATTAGACAATTTCTATGCATCTGATATTCATCTGTTTATGAAATATATGATTCGCTATTCACCCCGTATAGAAAACAAGCCAAGCAGTCTTGAAGTTGATAGCGAATACAAATAGAACGCTACCAATGAACTTTTGAAACGAAACTCATTCCAGAGTAAAAAAAATATATAGATTTGAATATTTATATAGTTGCGTTAATGACATGTTAATTTCACACCACAGTGACTTCTACCCTCATTTCTCTTCTGCTGGTAATCATCAAAATTAGAAAGTTGCGGAATGAATGCAATAATTTAGTTTAACTCTTAGTGTCCTACGGGTCGATTTTTCTGCCCAATACGATATACCCTGTTATCTGGGAGAGGACCATTTCCGACCCTTGTTTATAACAGATTCCCCTATAAATAGATGTTTTCCTCCAGGGGCGGAGAAAGCTCGATAAAAGTGGAGGGGCAAACATTTACAATGCTCCCATGATTCGTCCCAGTCTAAGGAAGGTTACAATCGTATATCGGAAAATGTACAATGACTCGCTAGAGTCTCTCGTTAGATGAATATACCGCTGTGTGGTCACTGTCCTGTCCGTTTCTTCTACTTCAATCATATTCCAACCCGAAGGCCAGCCTTCGGGTTGGACGATAGTTGAAGTAGAAGAAACGGACCGAAGCGACCGAAAGTGGGATTCTTTGGCTAAATATTGTTTGGATTTGCAAATAATGTTACAGAAATGCCTGTATATTGAGACGTTTGCATGAGCCCATTTTAACTCATTGTGTAACTCCGAAACATATCTGTGGATAAAATGGAGGGGCACGTGCCCAATGTGTCCCCCTGGCACCACTGCCTCTGTTTTCCTTCTTCTTTGCCCTACTCCACTGAAGTTTTTATATTATCAGGTTATGACTGATGGATAGCAGCCATGACTTCCTTTCAAGAGAAATGCAAAAACATGTTCAGGAGACTAAGGGTTGTTCATCTCAAAACTGGATTGTATTGGTTCACCCGTTGACGGTACAGGACTGCCGATTTTTGATCATGACCTCATTCGAATCTAATCTGCGTTACTTTCATTTTTAACATGAGAAAATAACTTTATCACAATCATTCTCGTTAAAGGGTGGTATTGATATATGGCACATTAATGTACACTTTCTCCATCCAATGATACCGTGGCCCAGGCTCCACTTGTGCTCGATTGGTCAGCTGAAATGTCTGGAGGTCACTTCCCGCTGTCTGATGCTTCTGTCCGAGTAATTCTGTTTTCCTTTACCTTAATAAAACAGCCTGGCTCGGCGTGACTCGATTTGTTGAAAGCGTTGTGTAACCCCAATAAACGGGCTTTCGAGAACTAATGTCTTGCTAAATAATATCTTCCATGCTGAAGAGGATCAATTTTGAGCAAGTACTTTGTCCCTGCAGCGCAGTTCAAATTGCTGATCAGTCTACAAATGGAGAACGTATCCTGTCCTCTGATCGGATCACGCCCCATAATGTGTTCTTGGATTTGTCATCAAATAAAGGCAGGACGGTAAATTTGTAGCTTAAAATAATGAATCCAAGTATAGAATGGCAAAGATGATGTACGGGAGGAGGCGAGTGGGAGAGGAACTCCGTTTGTTCCACTTGTTCACCACCAACACTGTTAGATTTATAAATGTATATTGTCAGTGACTGGAAGATAAAATGTATCTAACATTCTGATTATGCAGTATTTTGGGAGTAACAGTGTCAAAATGCAAGAGAAAATGTCATGCACTCATTTCACGTGACACTCTAGACCTGCGGGCGGCGACGTCATCATGAGTATGTCTTTCTCAAAACATAATTACCGCGTTTGAATTGCTATCGACTTCAGTACATTCAATGCAATAAAAAAACATACTTTTTAATGTTTGAATGCATTTGAATGTAACCGCAAACGGCGCAGATTCTAACGAAGTCTACAGTATGGCCGCCGTGGACTGGTAACTTTCCCCGGGTGGGAGGAAATATATCCACGGATGAAATAATATGAGGCTCCAAACACTAATTTTAGGAAAAAACATCAAAAATTTAATTAATGAAGCACCGGGTAGAACCCGGTGCTTCATTAATTAAAATTTAGCAGCTGACGATTTTTCTTACCTGGTAAATGCACACGTGGACATCACTACCCACGCGTGGATTACGACCAGTCCACGGCGACCGTACTGCGTCACTCGTGCAGCTGATTGTGAAGAGTGCGAGTCTGGTCTACAGTTGATGAATATTGAGTGACAGAATTATGTATCCATGAGCAAATTGTTCGAGGTTAAGGCACAAGGAAACTAGAGTCTACCGAAGGGTCCAATTGCTTGGGGGTTAGGGCACAATGACACAATAGCCTACCGAGGTGACCATGATTTCCTCAGTCGCCGTTTGCCTGTAACGTCTACTGGAACTCATTGACTCACTGGCTAGAGCATTCGACTTCAGCTTGAAAGTCCATTGGTTCGATCACAATTCGAATAATTTACGTTGAGAAAGTACAGTTAATTCAATCAGCCCAAGTCAGAGCACTTCATCGTACAAAACGGGATCGGTGAGTTCGTTCCAACAAGGGGTCATAAGCTTTTTGTGCGCCCAGTGGAAAAAATAGAGCCTTTTCCACGACACATACAGGGATGGGGTAACATTGATTATCGTCAAATTATTGAGGATGTGGATATATTTTATTGCAAGTACTTTCTGGTTTTGGTTAACAGTTTCAAGCCCACGGTCAAGATCGTTTATGCGGAACGACGAAACAAACATTTATGTGATCGAGTGGCAATTCTGCCGACACTTATCATTATCGTAGCGATGGTGATCCTTTAATCGAGCACCCAAGGCCTGGTCGCTCATAAACTGAATTGTTTCTCATAAACTGAATTGTTTTCGCCAAAATAAATGGCGAAAGCCCCACTGATCGCGACGAATAGCCCGAGCTCCTTAAATGATATTCCGCAAACGATATTTTGTTGGGGTAATGCCAATTTTTCTGTATGAACACATCTTCATATCACCTGTCGGATATTGCAGAGGAATCTTGGATCAGGCCAGAATGCCCGGAATGCGCTGTTTAATGTCATTATTTTTTTTAAGCTTCAGGACGGGCGAGGGTAACACATCTGGATACTCGCCACGGGTTTCTCTATCGCTCTCTATCTCTCCCACTCTCTCTCTCTCTCTCTCTCTCTCTCTCTCTCTCTCTCTCTCTCTCTTATTGTCTTTTTTCTTTGCTTGTCTCTGAAAGACGATTATTATTCATGTGAATGTTGCACGTTGATTCTACCATCTCCATACTAGCTGCGTTGATGTGTACTTTCATCACAGAAATACGCGAGTTTTAGAATCCATACGAAGTGTAACCACTTGTCGTTTATCACTCCTTTTCAGATTCGACGGTGAACCGCCCCTGATAACAGACGGTGTCGATGGAGCTATTATCCTCCTTCGAACAACTGACATGTTAGAAACATGACAATTGTCACCTTGTCACGGATCATTTAAGAACCATTTACTTAAAAAAAAAACTTTAAAAACTAGAAGTCGAGTATTCGATATGATAAAAGATTTACAAGAGACAATAAACGGTTCCTTGGCTTTATTGATCAATATTCGCATTTTGTGTGAAATATGATATTTCTCCATACAGAATTCAACAGTTTACTTTTGTAAATTCCAGCCAACCACGAAAATCCACAAAACCCCCTCAAGGAACTATAAAATGAATATTGGAAATTTATTACTGTTTCGATTTTAGTTGATTTCGCAACACATAACAGGATAATAAATAGACAGAACGCGATGTGTGTTTGAATCGGTGGATGTTTTACATAACGAGTTGGAAAGGGGTAGTTATATTTCACAAGAGCCCTAGGCTCGAGCGAAATATGACTACGCCATTCCAACAAGTTAATGTAAAACACCCACTGATTCAAACACACATCGCGTTCTGTGTTTATTATACACCCCGTGCATTAAAATTCAGTTAAATAAACAAATTTTAATTCAGATGTTTAAACTCAAAAGTGAAGAGTCAGTTTGTTTTGCTTGAAGCTGTACTGATCAAATGGGTCGGTAAAAAATCAAAACAACCTTGTTTTGGGAACAGTCTAAATTACGTTCGTTATCTTTTCTATTGGGCTCGTTTATTGAAATTCGTATCGTTGTTTCTCTTCGGCTGTAGTCCATTCAGTGATTCACGCTTAACCATTTGGTGGCTATTACTGACAGTAAAAATATAAGTACAAATTTGGACAGATTTGCGAAACAGCTGAGAGAAACTTTCGAAAAGAAAAGTTCGAAGCATGTCAGGATGTCCGAAGATTGACCGAAATAAAGCTGACCAATTTAGATATATGGAGATTCTTAGAGGAGACGCCCACGTGACTGGGTCAATGTTGTGGTAGGAAATGATTGTTTTTTTAATATTATGTCATTTTTAGTTAACTAATTTTTTTGTGCCTACTTTATTTTGCTTTGGACGTTTTCATTTTCACACAACGCGACAGACAATCGATAATTATATAACGAAATGCATCCAGTGATACAGATGGTGTTTTGTAGTACGCGATCCGGGAAGTGCGTTGACTCAGTGGTTACACTATTGGACTTTAACCCTTTATCCAACGTAACGGCAAAAACGGCGAGCGCTATTCTATTAATCGCCAATTAATTTTCATTATTTCTTCATTTTTTGTCTCAAAAACATAGGTTATGACCCTTTGTTGGAACGAGCTCGTCGAGCTCGTTCCAATGAGGGGTCATAACCTATGTTTTTGAGACAAACAATGAAAAAAATTAGTTATTCAAGAATTTTTTTTTTGCAAGTGTTGTCTGCTTTTCATGTAAGGTAAAGGGTTAAACCGAAAGGTTCACGGTTCGATCCTCACAATGGGCATCTGCCTTGTGTCCTTAGGCATGGCTCGTGGTAGCACGGTGGTGATGTGTACTAAGGTCTACTACACGTCGATGGTAAACGTGTATTCAACCAATGCTAACCCTGCTTGTGCGGAGTTTGTAAGTTTGGAGTGACAGTTGCTCGCCGTTGCTCGGTGGTTCTCTCCGGGCACTCCGTCTTCCTTCACTTGTAAAACCATCCGACACGAGGTGACCCTGGCTGTCGGAGGTGTCGTTAAACCCCAATAAATAAATAAATAAGCAGGTATGGTACGTGTTAATTGAAAAAGTTGTCGCGACTACTACCTGTATATTTTATTCTTCCACAAATAAGGATCCAAGAAGTCTATATTGTTTGAACTATATAACCCCAACCGAATAATAATTCAGACTACATCATTAAGGCATGCCTTCAACGATGGCATGCCTCGGTGATGTATTTGGAACATTTGACCAGTCAGGACTAGAGCAATCACAGTCGGGACAAATCGGGTTTACAATGGGTCAATTTCTCGGCGCCCCTGTATCGTGCCACGCGATCCAGACAAATTCCCTGGAACCACACATTCATTATTTTTGCCCAAGAGGATACCATCGCGTGTCATTTGCGATATAGCGAAATTTTAGTCAACTAGGCTGGCTGTGCAAGTGAGATTTTCATAGAATACTAGTTTCTTTGTTACGTTCCCATGGTTAGCTAGACGGGGATGAAGTTTCAGTCTTGTCTTTGCGTCTGTGTGACGTCGTCACGTACGTCTGTTCGTCACTTTCTTGGACGATGTATTCTTCGCGATTCGATTCAATTCAATATCCTTCGCCCTATTCGAATCAAAATTGTCAACCGTATGTAGCAATATTGTAGCAAATGCCATAGCAGGCCTTGCTTCTACGACAGATTCATGGCATCGCAAATTGTGTGGGTATAAACAATATCCATTGCACTTTACTTTAGTCTTAATGTCATCTGTACACGTTCTGTCTCATTCTCTAGAAAGATGGCTTTCAAAGTAATATGAATACTAATTGGCATGTGCAATATTAACCAGGGTCTCTAATCTGTCAGGACACCTGAGGCCCCGTAAGGCATGGGCTGACGTGGGGTTATTTAGTCCCGCTGATGAAATTGCGGGAAAGTAAGACCAACGTGGAGGGTCGGAATCCCAGTGTCGCGAACCGACGCCGTGATTCCTTCTCTGCCAGATTGGCCTGAAATAGGTTCGATTTCTGTTAGGTGTGATTCCTAATCACTCCAGGCTGTGTAATGGAAAGAATGACTTAACGTAACAACGATTCTTTTATTTACACATAAAAATAAAGCCGTTTCAATATTTCAACAATCAACAATTCGATTTTTTTCACAGAAAATGGATTGCTAGGGTTAAATAATTCTCAACAATCATATAGTCATTCTATAGCCCTATACTGGCACTATAGTCTACACACTGGAAATGTTACTACCGTGAGCTCACCATAAGAGCTTCACAAATCTGAAATGTTATTACCGTGAGCTCGCCATAAGAGCTTCACCCGCTTAGGCTCAAATGTCAACGTCCGCGCGAAACTGTACCTCTGGCTGTCGGAGGGTTCCGACCAGCAATGTTTGTCATCTATAAAGCCACCGTACTTCTGATTCGGGTCAGATTTTGTCTACTCATACCTTATGTGCCCTTTGAAAGTCCTCCGTGAAAGTCCTGTTGAAATGTTCACTGTTCCTGGTTGAATTCACGATTCACAAATGCCCCTTTTTGTGCTAGGGCGAAATTGTCACTCACACCGATCTCCAGTCGGTATTACGATGCTTCGACAGCAAAACAAACTACTCACAACGCAATCAGTCCGACGCTTCAAAGGGTTAATATGCACAATACAATTAACCTACACTTCTGACTATTGCAGGCTGATACCTGCTACTCGACAATCTAAACTTTAACGTTTCACCTTGGGTTTTCCTTCTCAACGAATTTGGCACTGTAGCCGCCTATCAACCTTAAGCTAAATCAATCGTGGAATGCCCTCTCTGGCGATTCCAGCCGTTTCAGGGTCCTGTGGTCGACGGTACCCCTATGCCAGGAAACAGAGTCCGCCTGCCCTGGACTTCACCAACGTGTGTGTGACCCCAAGTGTGTGTGTAATGCTCTGCTCTTCAAGGTATATATACTTTTTACCCTAAACTGTCAGGTGGACAGACGCTCATCTGTCCATCTGCCAAAACGGTGGGAGATGACGTATATCGAGGCAGAATCAATACAAGTCATCTCGCGCGTGACTTAACGGTGATTTCACTTGTCGAGAGAACCGATTCGTTTCTGCCAGTCGTTGTCATGACAGACATTTCTATCTTTTAGAATCTCGTTTCTCAATTGGCCGTGACGATATCCTGCCACCAACCGATTACATCTCGTAAGACTCGCGACTACTGTATAAATTAAATGAGATTAGACCTTATCTAGCATACCGTTTCTCCCTTGGGTCCCTGCGCTGAAGCTGGATATACACCACGTGTGTTTTTTCAATGTCCAGCTTCACAGAGAAGTGCAATTCACGTAGGTTTTTCGCCTTGATGCGGAATATCTTTTAAACTTACAATATCTTTATATATGAGGCCCCTTGCCCCTATATTTAGGCTGGCTTTGCCCTGACATAATCGCTATCTATCTCTTCAAAGGAGGGGATGGGTGTGTAACGACTGTATGATCCTTGTACTAAGAGTCTTTTTGTGCTGTTGAAGGTGAATATGTCCCATAACCCACCACGGTTTACAAACTTGGGATTGTTGAGAGCAAAGTAACCACGAGGCAAAACCACACTGTGAGTATGTTAAAAAGACGCCACAGTGTTCAAGTACTATAGCAAATGTTTTCATGGGTTGACAACGAACAGTAACTGGAAAAATATTCGCTTTTCTCCAACTCACGCTCCTAATGGCCGCTAACTACGATAAAAAAGACTGGAACCCTCCTCCGGTACTTCTGCCGTAAACCGTAACGACAAAAATACCGAATGAAACCATTTTTGCTCGATCCTGTAGTAAAACCGAGAAAATGATATATTTTGGGTGTCTCTTCCCTCCACCAGAGGTCTGATCATTTGAAGAGTAGACTACTTACATCTTTAACCTTAAAGGTATTAATTAGTCTACCTTAATAATTGGCTCTTCCACAACAAGGCAACTTCGACCTTAATAACTGACCCTTCTACAGCTAGTCACACTAATAATTGACTGTTCCACAACAAGGTAAAATCGACCTTAATAACTGACTCTTCTACAATAAGGTCCCTTAATAATTGACTCTTCTTCAACAAGGCAACATCGACCTTAATAATAGACTCTTCTACGACGAGGCACCTTAATAATTGAATCTTCCACTGCAAGGCAACGTCGTCCTTAATAAGTGACTCTTCCATAACAAGGCACCTTAATACTTGACTCTTCTTTAACAAGGCAACTTCGACCATAACTCTTTCAACACGAGAGGCCGCTTTTCCGGTCCCGGAACACGATACGTCATAATTTCATTAAGTAGGATGGCTATTAAGTGAACGTGTGTGGTAGAGCAATTAATATTTTCAACGAGCAGCCTGAAATCTGCACGTTGAAAATATTAATTGCTCTACCCCCCAAATAATGGATATGGACCCTTCCAATTTCTGCCATTTAAATGGCATGGAAGATACCACCAGGGTTAATAATAAACTCTTTTATAATGAAGCATCTTAATAATTTACTCTTCCACAACAACGCAACTTTCACCTTAATAACTGACTCTTCTACTTCAAGGCATCTTAATAACCGACTCTTCCACGACAAGGCAACTTAGACCTTAATAACTGACTCTTCTACAACAAGGCACCTTATAACGAACTCTTCTACAAAACATGGGCCTTAATAATTTACCCTTCTGCAACAAGCAAGGCAACAGTGCCAATTTTCAAAGGCATGGTTCAATTTTTTGTTCTGAAACGCTTGGTCCACTGGACACGAGGACTCCTTTTGGTTTTCGTATGATTGAATTCTAAACCCTAACACAAATCGCTGTGACATTCACTGTTGGAGTATCGGAAGCTAGTACTTTTATCGTACTTTTAACGGTAAGTTCTAACAGAGTGGCAAGAAATGTGTAGTAATATGAGTACAGTACGGCCGCTGTGGACTGGTTACTTTCCATGAGTGGGCAATATTTCCACGGATGCAATAATATTAGATTCCAAACACCAATAATCATCAAAACATTCATTAATGAAGCACCGGGTACAACCCGGTGCTTCATTAATTAAATTTTGCTGATTTCTGGTAAACGCATGTATGGACAATCACTACCCACGGGTGGATTACGACCAGTGCACGGCGACTGTACTGTACTTTCACATCGTGCCTTTCTTTAATTTTTCATCATTACGCTCTTAGTTATCGGTAGGGATTTATACAGAAATAGCAGTGGAACCCAATATCAGTACTTGAATTTCTTTCAAGTTATTTCTGTATAGGTTTTGTTTTTGTTTCACAATATGTTGACCATACGTTTTCGTGAGCCGCTTCCGAATCAGCTCCGATTATAGAAATCCAAACATGTATGTAATTCTGTTCGTGTGTCTCAAGTTTCCATAACAAAAAATTCTCGATTGGAAACATTCTGTTCTAAACAAATTCTCACTGATTATTAAAATAAGTAGACTACAGGTACGGTCAAAACAAGTTGTATTTATATGAACGTAAAAGTACATGATACTTCATATGCCCAGTATCACATCAAGGGTTTGACGTGGGTATTTTATTTAGGTATTCAGGTATCGTGAGACCAGAAAGAAGTAAAATATACCCCGGGGAAAGTCTGATGTTAGTCGTGGACCGGGCGACGGGGGCCCTCTCTCCGTATAAACCCACCTGTCTGAAAACTGCTGTTGGAGAAAAAGATGTGCTTTTCATGTACACACAGAAATTTGTATGCATACAGTATCAGCAGAAATAACTACAAGCTGTTACATCATTACTCGATTCGCTTTCATTGAGATGATGTGAAAACTTGGAATTATCAACGACGAAAAAACATATAACATAAATTGTCTTGTGGTTATCTTACGACTTATTTCAATTGGTACTGTAACTCAAGTACACAAGAAATTTCTGAAGTGTATTAGCATTATTGCACAATTATGACAAATAAGTGTGCCGGATAGATCCAAATAAAACTTTTACTTTCGATTTCCACAGAATTTACACGAAGGAAACCGCAGGAACAAGGGCCCTACGAGGCTTCGAAATACGATTCGCTTCGAAACCGTTTCGATGATTCGATTCGAGTTGGACTGGTTTGGAAAATTTTGAATAGTCGCGATGATCTCAAAATTCTACCAAGTTTCTTTTTTTAACTCTTCTTCTATCATCAGGTCTCCTGCACAGGACCCCCCCCCCCCCCCCCCATCCCTCCTGTACAGGAGACCCGATGATAGAAGAAGAGTTCAAGGAGATTCCGCTTCGGAAACTATATCGATTCCGTCTCTGGAATATTCCGCTTTATTTAACTGACTTGCTCAAACAAGTCACCGTTCAATGCAAGACGTGAATGAAGGCTGACGGTATATTCCACGGCTGTAAGAAGTTACAATCTACAACATGAAAAACGGTGTGATTTGATTGGAGATTGAATTCGATTCACATTCTTCTGTCTGATTCGTTTCGACTCGAAATTTGAGGCAGACAAACACATTTTCACGAATCCCCGTAATTTCCACCAATGAAAGACACACTCTCCTATACGCAATATTTTGTACCTCGCAGAGGGCCTGCAACATGCTATGTTAGTACACCTCCTGCAAATTTTTTACCGTACACCCCTCCGCCTTCGGACCTGCAGCACGGTCTTTTTTCTGTCTGAAGATTTTCAAAATTTCAGAGAAAGGCATGACACGTATGCAGAACGTGTAAGTGTTTGCCCGATGGAGAACCTATTTGGCATAAGTTAATAGCAATCCACGCACTTCCCCTTACTGTACAATACGTGGAGAATGGACGAATACTAAAACAATCGCGGGTGAAGTTTCCACCCAGCAAGAGATTGTATTCCTGGAAAAGCCATGAGAAGCTCAAGCAAAGTTTGCAAATAAATCTTCAATGTGAATCCGTAATTCCAATGCCCTAAACATTAAATAATTGTTTGTGCTTATTAGAGAATTTAGAAATTATTATACCAGTGGAAAATATTCTTCGCGAGTAATAATAATAATAATAATAATAATAATAATAATAATAATAATAATAATAATAATAATAATAATAAATCCTCGGCCTTCCGCTGATTTGTCCTGGTGTAACAGGAATGGAAGTCCGTAGGAAAATTAGTCCCTCTGGACTATTATTCCGCGGAATTATAGTCCTAGGTCTAACATTTCTAGGAATAGTAGTCCGCCGGACTACTATTCCTAGAAATGTTAGACCTAGGACTATAATTCCGCGGAATAATAGTCCAGAGGGACTAACGTTCCTACGGACTTCCATTCCTTTTACACCGGTCCTCTAACGAGGAAGCCTACATTAACCCAGTGCCCCGTGAGTATACTATTGATAAGGCACCATATGCCTTTGCTCTTATGTCTCACATATAGCCTTCCAAAAATCGATTGGTGGATGTACCCAGTTATAAAATAAGTTTATTCTCATTCCTTCATTTCGAGGCCCCATAATGTATTCAACTGCTTGGAACTGCGCATTCATTACATTTTCAAGTGTTTATGAACGATCTCACATGGTCAGAGTTTATCTCCCACCTTATCTCTCACCTTATATGGAATCGAAAAGAGCATCCTTTCTGAAGATGACGATCGTATAGTGTGATGATCGTATGATCTAAGCTAAAACTAGTTTAAAATACCATCCCCATACCTGAGTTCCGCATTTCAAAATCAACATATCGTTGGAAGCAAAAGCGATAACGAACTTTTAAGTTTTACCCTTGTCCTAATGTAGCGTCATATAACCGTTCAGCACTGTTTACAAGGATTCCCATTCAAACTTTATAATTTTTCCCCATTTTTGCATCGTAGCCTACCCCCCCCCCCTCCGATGCGCCCTCATCTCCCCCATTGGGACGAGCTCAATGCTTGTCCCAATGAAGATTAATCAGCTTTATGTTTTTGAAGATTAGATTGAATACTGTTTGTTGAGACCCCTTTGCAAGTGTCGTCTTCTTAGCGTGTTTAGTGCAGTACGGCCGCCGTGAACTGGTGGCTTTACATGGGTGGGCAATATTTCCACGGACGCAATAATATTAGATTGCAAACACTAATTATAGGAATAATCATCAAACAATGACGTCAGACTAACTGGGTTTTTTTCTTAACAACGGGGGAGATAAAGTTGAGCTGATTCGGAGATTTTCGAATCGTCGAGATGTTCTCAAAATCTGACCAAGTGTCCTCTGGAACGCTTCTTCTATCACAGAATCCAATACTATAAAACTTTTACCATTGTATTTTTCTAGAATTGTATTTTCTACCTATACTGACAAAAATGAAGTAGTTGCATTTTAAAAGATATGGCAATTTGCCAACTGGAATATTGCCAGATCTTGGAAAATGTTTGTGGTGCATCTTAACACTTTTAAAGTTATAACTAGAAAATACAAGTCAAGAAAATACAAATTTAAAAGTTATATAGTATTGGTCCCTGGTCTCCTGTATAGGAAACCTGATCATACAAGAAGAGTTCGCTTCTTAAACTACATTGATTCCGTTTCAGGAATATTAAGGTCATTTGAATGACTTGCCAAAACAGACAAGATACCGTTCAATACAAAAAGTGAGTGGAGACTGTCGTATATTCCATGGTTGTGAAAAGGTGCAATCTCCACAACTTAAAAAACGGGTTAAATCTGATTCTAGATTAGATTTGATTCGCAGTCGTCTGTCTGATTCGATTCTGATTTGAAATTTGAGGCACGCGGGGCTTTATCGGGAAACCCCACCATTTCCACCAATGTAAGACATGCTTACCCATATCTCCCAGAGTATTTTTCCAAATACAGGAGGTTATCTTGTAGAGTGCCATATAAGATAAAAGCCGACACCTATCTGGAATAAACAACAATTGCCAAAAATGAGAGTAAAGACAATCCAGTTGATGTGGAGGTTGTTATACGCCCTTCATTTCAAAATACTCAGCTAAAGTTATTCGAAACTGTACTGGTTAAACTACATCTAATAAACTACATCTAAATATAAAAAACACTTGAGTTGAAAATATGTAGAATGTTAAGATATATACAAACTCATTCACCCTGATATGTCACGCCAATTCAACGACATGTTTTAAAAAAATCCCTGCTTAACATATGGAGTAGACAATTTGATATTGTCAGCCTACAACCCTGTGATTGTATGCTGGGTCTAAATATGAATTCGTTTACCGAGGAGAGTATTCTTTACACTGGCCGTATTAGTGGGGTGTAGTATTGTATGAGTTAAGACGTTAACATCTGGCGTGGATATAAAATACATGCTATACACGCAAACATCGGAATTTCTCAACACTTAACAAAATAATGTGGGAACAGGTAAGAAACATATAAAAGAACATAAAACACAAAACTTTATAAAGACCAAAAGCAATGTTCACGCTTTGTTAGCTGAATGGGGGTTGCGATTACGGTCTCCCCGCCCTATTTTACTTCTATGACATTAGTGATCTGGTATCAGTACGCCGATTGTGCGCTTAATCTATGATCAGTTCAACGAAGAGTGCCAGGTGATCGGGTCTTGGAATATGTCGCCAGTTTCAAATTTGTGACACGTTGTTGAACAGTTTGAATATTTCCTGAACTCTCAGTTTGACTCATTATTGCATGCATGGTTAACTGAGTCAGTAACTAGACAGTCTCGGCCCTTTTACGAGCTATATATACAATCGTTAGACTGGTGAGAGCGGCCTACCGCGGTTTAACCCTTTACCCAACGAATCGGCCGCATCTGCCCGCGTTATATGCCAATTCAGTAGTTGAAAAAATATTATTTTTCAAAAAATTTCAACAAAACCATATCATGTGACCCCTCGTTGGAACGACCTCGTTCCAACGAGGGGTCACATGATATGGTTTTGGTGAAATGTTTTGAAAAATTTTAAAAAATAATATTTAAAATAATAAATTTTGATATCGTCTGCGTTGGGTAAAGGGTTAAGTCGGATAATATATATATAGCTAAATCTCACAAAGAAGTGATGGGGAAAAGCCTATTTAATTCACGAATTTTAGTGCCGGGGTCATTATATCGCACATATAGACATATACATCAAATTGATGATGCTGGTCATACCGGAGCGCGCATCGGATATATGTTTGTGACATTCCAATGCCATCGCAATGACAACATAGTATGTAAGGTCATTGAAGTTTGTTTTTCAGCTTTAAAGCCAATGGCCAATACAGATTAGCTTATGAACTATTTTTATTATATGATCTGATCCTTCTTCTGGTTATTGAGCCCATTCTTTAATCCTCTGCACTCTGATGTTGAAATATCAAAATTTCAAGCTGCACTTTTTCCCCACAATGCAACTTGATATTTAATCAGTTCAAGTTTGTGTGAGAGAGCTCATTGAGCTCTGCCAAACACGATTGAATTGGTTAAGGTTATACTTGCATTATGGGAAAAATTTGTTGCGTGAAATTTAATTATTTTGACATCAGAGTGCAAAGGGTTAAAATGGTTACCTATGGCCCATGAAGCTCCGGAAAGTAATCTTAGATTCAAACTCAGGGGAAGAGGGTTGATAAATATTTGTTGTCCGTGACAGCAGTTGATGTTTATTTGAAAATTATTTCATTAACCCTTTACCCAACGCAGACGATATCAAAATTTATTATTTTAAATATCATTTTTTCAAATGTTTCAAAAAAAATTCAACAAAACCATATCATGTGACCCCTCGTTGGAACGAGCTCGTTCCAACGAGGGGTCACATGATATGCTTTTGTTGAATTTTTGGGAAAAATAATATTTTTTCAACTGCTGAATTTGCATATTACGCCTACGAATGCGGCCGATTTGTTGGGCAAAGGGTTAAATTTGTGTGACTAAATTCTTCACACTCTCTTCTTTATCAGGGACTATTTCTTGACGCGGACGCTGTAGACACATCTTAAGTTCTAACGTAACGGAGGGCTGCTGCTTGTTTCTCTTTCCATTCAATTGTCTTTTCTGCAGGGTTTGGGGATCACATATAAATAGAATCTTCAACTCGTCCCCAATTTATATTGCAAGTTACAAACCTCGTCCAGTAATTTTTGATATAACTGAGGATCTGTTAGAGACCCTCTATTTATGACAAGGCACATAATATCCCAAACTAGACTCCTATAACAACAAATCAATATTGTCCTTCGAATGTACGTTCGTTGACAAATACTTAACTGGCAGAGTACCAGATTAATCTTGGTAATTGGAACTGGTTCATATGGGTTTGCCTTCTCACTATTTATTGGAGAGTGAATGACAAATCGATATGAACAAAACAGATGGTTACATCTAGGAGATTATGAGCCACACACGCAGAATATGAAGCCTCTTAATTGATGCACCCTGATTTTCCAGTAGAACCCAAATATGGGTTTCCAACACTCAACCAGTTAAACCAGGTCTGTAGCTTGACTACATATGGTGATATGACAATGGATGAAATTGGGAGCATTGGCTCCCATCGTAGCGACTATGATCACACTTGTGAGTCCAATGCATTCAAATTCAGTAATTCTTCAGGGCACTGAAAGCCATGATTTATACCGATGGCCTTAACCCTTTGAACCCGAGAGAGCGCATTTCAGCTACACATGATTCGCCATAATTTTATTAAGTTGAATGACTGCTAAGTGAATGTGTGGGGTAGACGAATTAGTATTTTCAACGTGCAGCCCTAAGGCTGCACGTTGAAAATATTAATTTGTCTACCCTCATATAATGAATATGGATTCTTCCAATTGCTGCCATTTGAACTAACGTGGAAGATACCACATGGGTTCAAAGGGTTAAATTTCCCTCGGTGTGAGTCTGAAAATATCGTTTGGGTCGAATTGACTTTTTAGGTTGAAATTTGGCCAACGTGCTAGAATATTCTACGGCTGAGGTTAGAAAGTGGAGATTGTGTGGAATACTTCACGAATATTTTAGAACCTCCGATAGGTAAAACAATCGGAAATAGTGTAGAAAACTCTCAGCCAATCAGAGGAAGGAAAAGTCACTTGAGATGTCATAATTTGGAACAAGAGAATATTAGTGGCACCCACTATTCTCTCTCTAATGCTTTCTTCATCAATATCCTATCTAAACCATTCTGCTGTGCACACACGTCTAATTTGTTCCATTTTATCCGTCCACTTCCACAATTGTTGTTTTACTTTCCATTTGTGTCCCCAGTAGTCCTCCACATTTCCACACATCCTGGGTGGATACCATCGTAAAGTTGCATAACGGAAAAAGATCTATACTGAACTTTTTATCCTTCCTACCGTTAACCACATTTACATTTACAGAACGTTATGCCACCCAATACAAACTAAAGGACCTTTCTAATTCTTTGACTCTTAGTAGTGTCACAGAGCACCATTAAGTGATGGTCTCCAACCCGAGTGGTAGACTTATTTCAATTAGAACAGTTGGACACAGATCCGAGGTTCGAACACATTCCTAGATGGACACATAAAAATCACAGTTGCCGTGAGTGTCCACCTTTTTTTAAAAGAGCTGGCAACTGGCCTTGATAAAAAACATCCATATAGGCATACAAGTCTCACGTGTAGAGCTAGTTTGGTGATACGTGAGTTGGGAGTAGCTTCCAAATTAGCCATGTCAGTCGGCACTGCGATGTTAAAAGCCACGGCCTCATAGCGCAGGGTTTATGACACCATTGCTGATAGCTGTGGATAGGTTTAGTGACTGAAGACTCCTCATTTGAACAGCTAAGCAAGAAAGCACAGGTATGTGTATGTAACAACAGACAAGAGACATTGTGTGCCACCGCTCCTACTTTGGAGATAGTAAAATAAAGTTCTGAACGCATTCTGGATCTGATCGCTGTTCTATAATAAACAGGCAATTTGGATAGGCAACAGAAATATAAAGGGGCTTATAACCATGGAGTGCAAGCGCATGAGGAATTTCCTTAGAACAAATCGTGTATCCCTTTCAGGTGTTCATGTGACATTCATGAGCGAAATGAATTCTTCTCTGCGCTTATCGCTTCATCGCAGTGTCCTATTTCTGTCACCAATTGTCAAATAAGATTGAACACCAAAGATTAACAATATTTTTCTGGTCAGGGTAATTAATCTGGTTAGTATAGCTCTGTGTTTATTGTATTTTATAACAAATCATATTGTATGAAAGGCAATGAAGTATCGAAATAAGCCCCGCGGCAAAGACTTAATTGCGACTGACCGCCCTAATGATCTTAATCACTAAATGACTAATGTCGGAACGAAAATAACCAAACATAATACGTCTATGTTTTTGTTAGGGGAAAACTGAAGAATGTAATATGTGTAGACAGGGATGGAGGTGGTTGCCATTTGCACGTTTGGGGGGAACGTTACTGGGTTATTCTCATATAAACGTTTTTTTTTTTCTTTTCTTTTCTTTTGGGTGGACAGCGAAGTGAGTAAACCACCGAGCAAGAAACCAAGAGATTTTCCAACCGCTAAACAAACCTATCATAAGCAGAGCTTGAGACCAGTGGCCAATACAATAAAACCTTTAGAATTGTATTTTCTAGAATTGTATTTTCTAGTTATGACTTTACATGGGTTGAAATGACCCATTAGAATTTTCAGAGATGTGGCAATTTGTCATTTGGTAAATTGCCATATCTTTTAAAATGCTAATGATTCAGTTTAGTTAGTTTTATTGATAGGCAGAAAATACAATTCCAGAAAAGCATTTAGTCAGTTTTATTAATAGGTAGAAAATACAATTCTACAAAATACAAACTAATCTGATCTCTCCTATACAGGGCTCCTGATTTTGCCATTTGGCAAAATGCCATATCTTTTAGAATGCTAATGATTCATTTAGTCAGTTTTATTAATAGGTAGAAAATACAATTCTACAAAATACAAACTAGTCTGATCTCTCCTATACAGGGCTCCTGATTTTGCCACTTGGCAAATTGCCATATCTTTTAGAATGCTAATGATTCATTTAGTCAGTTTTTTTTAATAGGTAGAAAAAACAATTCTGCAAAATACAAATGTAACAGTTTTTTAGTGTTGGCTCCGGGTCGCATTTGTTGAACGCCCGGTGTACCACCGCGCTCCCATTTGTGAAAGCATAGGTGTCTTGCTCGAGGCCACAATGCAAGTGGTGCGGCAGCGAAGTGAGTAAACCACCGAGCAAGAAACCAAGAGATTTTCCAACCGTTAAACAAACCTATCATAAGCAGAGCTTGAGACCAGTGGCCAATACAATAAAACCTTTAGAATTGTATTTTCTAGAATTGTATTTTCTAGTTATGACTTTACATGGGTTGAAATGACCCATTAGAATTTTCAGAGATGTGGCAATTTGTCATTTGGTAAATTGCCATCTTTTAAAATGCTAATGATTCAATTTAGTTAGTTTTATTGATAGGCAGAAAATACAATTCCAGAAAATACAATAGTAAATGTTTTATAGCATTGAGCCCCCCCCCCCACCCCCTCCCCCCTTGTCTGATCTCTCCTATACAGGGCTCCTGATTTTGCCATTTGGCAAATTGCCATATTTTTTGGAATGCTAATGATTCATTTAGTCAGTTTTATTAATAGGTAGAAAATACAATTCTACAAAATACAAATGTAAAAGTTTTTTAGTGTTGGTTCCGGGTCGCATTTGTTGAACGCCCGGTGTACCACCGCGCTCCCATTTGTGAAAGCATAAGTGTCGTGGTCAAGGCCACAATGCAAGTGGTGCGGGTCGGGACTTGAACTCACAGTCTTTCAATGACGAGTCTATTACACCAATCAAAGATCCACTGTTGTCTTACAATTACTAAACTTGCGTGTAACACGAATGGAAATGTTATTGTCTAATTTTCGTATTTTAAATTCTTACTATTTCCAATAATAGATAACGTATAATGTGGAGACCGGAACACGCAGCAGACCGAACCGAAGCCGCTCTTCAAAATGATGTTCAAATGATGTTGATAACAGAACGGCCTATTTAACCCTTTACCTGACATGAAAAGCAGACGACACTTGCAAAAATGATTCTTGAATAACTAATTTTTTTCATTTTTTGTCTCAAAAACATAGGTTATGACCCTTCGTTGGAACGAGCGCGCCGAGCTCGTTCCAACGAAGGGTCATAACCTATGTTTTTGAGACAAAAAATGAAAAAATAATGAAAATTAATTGGCGATTTTTGAGAATAGCGCTGGCCGGTTTTGACCGATACATTGGGTAAAGGGTTAAAAAGATCGCAAATCAATTTTTTCAATTGTTGCCTCAAAAACATAGCTTATAATCCCTCACTGGAACGAGCTCGTAGTATGGAACTAGTAAACAAACTGACAGAAAGCGATATGAACTCACTGGGTGGCCAAGTATCAACAAAATCGCCATGTTTTTTGCGCTCGCTGTAACCCGTACGATGAGCTCCTTCTGGTGGGGTTTTAAGGTTGAAACGACAGATCATCAGAAAAGACGTGTATATAGGCCTTGCTTGAAAAGTAATGCTTTTGAGAGAGTAGCTCCTTAGAAGATTTTGGGGGCGTGCAAATTCCAGCTCGTTCAAATAATGTGTCATACGGTATGTTTTGAAGCACAAAAATGAGACTCTAAAGTTATTGAAGAGAGCAGTTCGAAACGACATGTCTGCTAATCGTTCTACGAAAAGAGCTAAGAACAGTTTTCGGCAAAACAATAAGAAGCTATATATAATTTTGTTGTTGTACATCTTTCCTTTTTCTTTCAATTTCAAGTGTCTTTGGTGGGAAGGGAAGTGTTGGAGTTGGGGGGGGGGGGGGCACAGCTATTTAGATTCTTTTTACAATCTTGGTAGTATTGTCTAAAATTTGTTTCGGAAAAGAAAGGATTTTTTTAACGTTGACAATTTTTTTAATCTGTTGGGTTTTGCGATTTTCTTTTTTCTTTTGGTTTTTCTCCTTTTTTATAAAGATATGATCAGTGTTAAAATATCATGGGGACTTAATCACCGATGATGGCTTGTTTTCAGTTTTTGGTCCCAATACATGTGTCATATCGACTGATTTACAACACCGCATTCAGTCATCAACATCTTGTGTTTAAATTTAACAGGTTTTTATGGTGTTTTATTAGTTCGGTGTCTGATTGAAGTGGGGTTGAGTTTCTTCATTGCGTCAGATAATTTAATCACGAAGAGCTTTAAAGTTCACTACTGGCGTCTTGGAACATGTTCGCTGCAGACCGAATGCAGTAAAGAAAAGAAAAACTTTTCAATTCTTGATTTTTCAATACAACACTCTGAAATCAGTTGAGTAAAAAATCAATCCAAATCAACTGGGTCGAGTGAATATGAACCCAACTGGGTTCATATTCACTCAGCCCAGTTGATTTAGGTTGATGTTTAACCCAACTGGTTCTAGAGTGTAAGAACATGAAGATTCGACTGTCGTCCTCTGCTCTATGTGTGTTTTCTGTTGGAAAAAACCTCGGCATCCATACAACATTGCCCTAAATTTGTTTCCATCACAATTATCTACCTTATAAATCAATCGTGTATCAGGCTGATATGAAGTTACCTCAGGATATCTCGGCTGATATGAAACTAACCAAGTAATAACCTCTTTATTTATTAAATCAAAACAAATGCGTCCAAAATGTTCTCAGACCTGTTACAGTTTTCTGGCAGTCTTACTGTTTCTCGTTCACGAAGTTCGATGTTTCCTCTTCTCCTGGTCGCAATGGGGAAGCCGCGACGTTCGGATAGCTGAACAACATCTTCTCCCAATTCGCCTAATCCCTGCTTACGGCTCTGAATCTCAGTTTCTGTTGAATTTCTGTACAACTCTCTTCTTTCTTCTGTTCATACACCTAAACCTTACTTTTTCCTATCATTAATTCCTCATCATACAAAACTCAGTTTCCAACCATCCTTTTGTACCTCTGGTAAGGCCAATTGTCCTGATTGCGGTCTACAAATAACGGTGAACGATTTCGACGAAAAACAATTAATTTGTTGCTGATAAAGCGTCAAAGGCGACATCTGTAGCTTGGTTTATATCGGCCGATATCGGAGCCATATCAGCCGAGTTTGAAGTCATATCTGCCGAGATTGGTAAAGAGCAAATATGAGGAAGAAAATCATATTTAATAAGTAATCATTTCTAACACAGATGTTACTTCTTACATTAACTCAAGAGAACGATCGCCGTTCGCATGAAATTTAATTTGTGCGAACGCCGGAGGAACGAAACCATCGTTCTCCTTAATTTTTGCAGACCTGTCGCAAGGTTGGAAGTTCTTCCAGGCAAAACGGGAGAGAGTTCTACATATGCGTGCAATATGTAAATTATAATCGCAAATACAGTGTCAATCTCGTTTAGCGTATAATTGGTATAATTTGAGAATTACCCTTCCCCATAGAAATGTCGGAAAATATGCATTAGAGCTTCAAGAACGCAGAGATGAAACTATTTGTAATTTGTTCAAAATGATTTATTTATTCATTAGAAATTCCTGTGTGAACTTCGAATCTGGCAAACATGATTTATTCAAGTCAAGGCTGTTGGCTCTCCACTCGAGCCTTCAACTAAAACATTCACTGTGTGTTTTAACAACTGTATTCAAATTATTTATTGAGAGTTGTGAATGGGGAGGGATTCGGACAAAAACCCTTTAAATTAATTACTGGGTTAAGTATTGCAAGGTCAAAAAGTCAACAGTTTTATTTCTTTGAATCTAATTATAAATTTATGGAAATCTATAACAGAAGGTGACCGTCGCTGGCTAATTATGTTGTAAATAACAGTTTTAATAACGAAAAAAAAATTTATAATACCATGATCTTATGATCTCACATTTATTCTATCCTCTTAGGCAACAGCGTGTTTGCGCAGGTAGCATTTTCCTTCTGTTCACATTTTAGAATTTTATGCACAGCTTTTCATATATAGAAAAACATGCACCTTTCCACTCTACTCTCTTTATCCAACGCAGATGATATCAAAATTTATTATTTTAAATATCGTTTTTTGAAATATTTCAAAAAGTTTCAACAAAACTATATCATGTGACCCCCTCATTGGAACGATCCCGACGAGCTCATTCCAAAGAGGAGTCACATGATATGGTTTCGTTGAAATGTTTTGAAAAATAGTATTTTTGTCAGCTGCTGAATTTGCATATTACGCCGGCGGATGTGGCCGATTCGTTGGGTAAAGGGTTTTAACGCGAAAGCTGCATTTCAGAATAAAAACAAATATTACAGTCTATCATTTAAACTGTCGGAGCTGCCCTGTGATCTTTTCATATTTGGATACAGTTTCAGTTAATATGCAGTAGAAGCACCTTTGTTGGATATTTCCCACTTGAATAATAACCCGGTAATTGCATATAATTTAAACGGCAAACCATTTTCAATACCTTTAGTGTAATGTGGTCCCGAGAACTGCATATCGATTATATACTAAACTCACGTTTGTTCAATGAAACACCTTTCGATCTATCAAAGGGGTGCTCGGTGGCTCAGTGGTAGACTGTCGGACTTCTATGCTGGAGGTCCCGAGTTCGACCCGCTTGTGTCCTTGGGCAAGGCACTTTATCCCGGTTGCCTACATGGGGGCACGATGACGCCGTGTACTAAGGCGTACTGCACGTCGATGGTGCACATGTCCTCAAAAGCTGTAACCCTGCTTGAGCAGCGTTAGAATGTTGAGGAGCTGACAGTTGCTCGTCGTTGCTCGGTGGTTCTCTCCGGGTACTCCGGCTTCCTCCACCCGTAAAACTGTCACGGTCATGATTAGCCATTGTGCATAAGTATGTGACCTTAAACCCCTATAAATTAATAAATCAATCAAAGACTTATTCTGACGCCAGATTAATTCCCCCTGCTTACAGGCCAATTCGGCCTCAGTACATCCAATATGGGTTTTTACTCTATTATATCTTGTTTGACAGAGCTCCCAGAGCTCTGTCAAACAAGATGTAATAGAATAAATATCCACCTTATCACCAGAATATAGGAACACATCCAAATTCATGTTTATTGAATGCTCCTGTATAATGTTGAGGAGGAAAGTTTTTATTGGAGTTTAACGCCACATTCGACAGCCATTATCGCGTCGTAATGGGCATTTGAACGGGTCAAGGAAGCAAGAGCACCCACAGAGAACCACCGAGCAACTGGTAGACCCCCCCCCCCCCCTCCTCAATATACTAACTCCGCATAGGCGGGGTTAGCATTGGTTGAAGGCAAGTGTAGTTCGCCTTAGAACAGTACGCCGCTGTGTCACCAAGTGGAAATCAGGATTAAGTGCCTTACCTAATGGACACAACTCAGTTCCCACTGGTGGGGACCTTTCGGTTTGAAGTCCAGTGCCGTGGTCACTGAGCTACCGCGCCCCCATGTTGAGAAAATTCAAGCAGAAAACGATTCGTTGCGTCACACTTATCATCAGCTATTAAGTGTTGCATGGAATTTGGGGTGTTTTTACACACTTCAGCTGAGGGCGCGGTGGCGTTGCGGTAATCGGTTCTCGTCAGATCACCGAAGTTTAGCAACGTCGAGCCCGATTAGTCCTCGGATGGGTGATCGATTCGGACTCCCGCGTTGTGTCATTGGGAAAGGCACTTAACCCTGATTGTCCACACGTGGGCACGATGACGCTGTGTACTAAGGCGTACTGCACGTCGATGGTGCGCATGTCTTCAACCAATCTAACCCTGCCTGTGCTATAGTGCGGAGTTACGATGTTGGGGAGCTGGCAGCTGCTCGTCGTTGCGCGGTGGCTCTCTCCGGATACTCCGGCTTCCTACACCCGTAAAACTGTCACGGTCATGATTAACCATTGTGCATAAGTATGTGACCTTAAACACCAATAAATAAATAAATACTCACTTCAGCTAGTTATTGTCTCTGTGTTATACTTGCATATTTCAGAGAGTTGGAAAATTGAGATTGAAAAGAAAAATCTCAAATTATAAATTAATTATTGCATCTCTCCCATCACATACTGTGTGTGATAGCGTCATATTCGTAATACTCTTATGAACTGCAGAGAGATCGGGATGAAAAAGTTTATTTATTTATTTATTTATTTATTTATTTATTTATTTATTTATTTATTTATTTATTTATTAGTGTTTAACGTCACATACTTATGCACAATGGCTAATCGTGACCGTGAGAGTTTTATTGGGTGGAGGAAGCCGGAGTACCCGGAGAGAACCACCGAGCATCGACGAGCGACTGTCAGCTCCCCAACATTCTAAGTCTGTTCAAGCTCCGCTCAAGCAGGGTTACAGCGGTTGAAGACATGCGCACCATCGACGTGCAGTACGCCTTTAGTACACGGCGTCATCGTGCCCCCGTGTAGGCAACCGGGATAAAGTGCCTTGCCCAAGGACACAACGCGGGTCGTCCAGTCCTGTTAACAAGGCCGCCATGAAGCTGAATTGTTATTCCCCATCCTTCTCGAACTGTGCTCCTTTTACTTTACCCTAATATTGTAAACTGCTTCTGAATCTGTGATTCTATTGTTTGCGACATCGAATTTCTCTCACGCAACACTCGTCAACTTAATTAATAAAATATTATGAGAATAACATGTAAAATTGATATGGCTGGATTTCAGACAAACATTTACAAGTGACATTATCATCATGGATAAAATAATTTCAAGTGTTTAGTGAACAGTAATTACCCTTGAAGAGGTCAATATACTCGGTGTTTAACATACCAGGGCTGTGAGGTTATGCCAACTTTGAAAATATGATCTGTAAACATGTCAAAAGGCATAGTTGTCAAATCTTCCACCGATCCAGTAATGCAATGTGTCAGGGTGCATTACCACCAAACTCTCAAATATCACATCCATCGCTTCTCAATTCTTGAAGATGCTGTTGCTTGAACTACTTTTGTCACAAGTATTTGTTAACCCCTAGCACACTGATTATACAGGCCTGACATTCTTAAAAATGTAGGGGGGGGGCTAAAAATCGCTCCCTCGCGTGGCCTCGGCAAACGATTAGCTATCCTCGAGCTTACAAAACCTAAAAGTGGCAAAATGAAATTTTGCTATTTATGAATTCTGCCTTGTGGGATTTGTACATTTTATTTGGTGCTGCTAACAAGAAAGGTTGTCTATGTGAGACGGTTACACTGCCCCTCCACACCTCCGGGCCTTGGCAAGGCCCGGAGGTGTGGGAGGGGCAATGTAGCCGTTTAACAAAGCCCACTTACATAGCAGAGATCTGAAAAGGTGTGGGTTTTAGGAATAGGCTGTTATGGTAATCATTATTTTCTATGCCCAGGAGGGCTAGTTTTCGCTCTCCTTAATTTTTTTAAGGCGAGCAGTAGGCGAGCGAATAAATCGGTCACATGAAAATGCCAGGCCTGCTGATATTGAAAAATCAAAGTTTCAAGCAGCAATTTTCTCTCATGATGCAACTAGGAATTCAACCAATTCAACCTTATTTGACAGAGCTCTAGAAAAAACATTTGTAAAAGTTTTATAGCATTGGCCCCCTGGAATGATGTATTTGTTACAGAGCTCATTGCAGTTCTTCAAAACCTGGAAAGCCATTGGTATACTGAACATTTTCTCAAGGCCTATAAATCATTGCAAACTTGAATAAAAGCCAGAGTCTGAGGAAGCGGGGATGGGCGAAGCATGGGTAACGTGCCCCCTTTATCGAACAAACATCTTTCCTTAGACATGCCATATGATGACACATTGAGTTCAAAAAAGTTGATGGAAAATGCTGTAGGGTGTCTCTCGAGAGTCATACGGGTTCTTATTTCGTCCATTAAGTGCACCAAGAAGCCATCTGCAATGGATGGCGTCTTGATACATTCAAAGGGTGATTTAGTTTCTTCTGATCGAGTAGACGTGGGCCTCAGATAAATTCGTAATATCACTTTAAAACTTCTTTGATTCAATTTTTTAGCGAGTACATATTGAAAAAGGTTGCAAATGCCTTGAAAATCCTTGAACATATTTCATTCTCGAAATAATGAGTCCTGTATCATGAGTATGACACTCGAAGTCTGTCCCATTTGTTACAAGAATATTATATTAGATTTTTTTCATATTTCCTCGAGATATATGACATGTTTCAAAAGAAAGAGATAAATTAAAAGTGTATGTGCAGGAATTTTCGCCCATTCATGAAGTCTTATTTGTGGACTCCTCCGTTTATATATCATAAAACACGTGTGTTGTACAGCGCTAGGTTTTCGTAACTGAACCATTTGATTACAAAATTCCAGGATGGAGAATTAATCAGATATATAACGAGAGTAGGTATTGTAACGTGTTTATGGGTAATAATAGTGCAGTCAGGTACTCTGTTCTTAACATTTCTTATATCATCGCGCACCTGTTGGTGTTATGATAAGAAGCGGGGAGTCATCATCCCTTCGAATCCAGAATACACATATCGTCGATCAATTCATAATTATCTCTTCACCAAAACCCCAAAAGCTGCTTCTGCGTCTGTTTTCGTAACACAGAACCACGTGTATTACTTTAGTTTCTCCACCTAAATACATTCACTTCAAACAAGAGAAAAAACGTTTTATTCATTATAACATTGAAGTGAACCAGCGTGTTTGCACTGCATTTCTTCTAAGATTTGATTTGGTCAGTGGTAGTTACAATGGTCTGAGTGCATGCCAAAAAGCGGTATATTTTGACTGGTTTTGTCGTCGAAACCTGCTAGCTAGGGCAAATACTATAAAACTTTTACAACTGTATTTTCCAGAATTGTATTCTCTATGCCCAAAATAAATAAGTGAAATGGATTATTAGCGTTTCAAAAGACGTGGCAATTTATCAGTAGGCAAATTGCCACGTCTTTTAAAATGCCAATTATTCATTTCAGTTATTTATATTCAAATGTCGAAAATACAATTCTGGAAAATACAATTGTAAAAGTTTTATAGTATTGGCAAATACAATCCAATTGCGTCCGAAAAAATCCAAGCCAGTTGTATCTACATGCCATTTACTTCCACAATCGTGAGCCGGTAGAGTTTCTGAGGACCGAAGTGGCTAACGTTTTGTGGCCGCAATAAACATGAGTACACAATCAAATAACATTGCGTGGACATAATCGGCTTGCATACATGATCGGCCTTCTGAACAAAATCAGTCGAATAATACCATTAATGTCGAGTCGAAGCATTCAGAGGACGTCGCCAGGACATCGAAACAGTACCATTACAGCTTGTGTTTCGGGAATAGCAGCACTTCATTCTATCCGAAGAACACAAAAGGCTCAAGATTAGCTGGCGTACATGTAATTGTCATGCTCTATGCGTGTGTGTGTGTGGGGGGGGGGGAGTGGGGATTCCAACGGTTTGTCACATAACAGTTTTTCATCAGCTGAGTTCAAGCCGCGTTAATCTTTTTTTCCAAATTGGGATTTGAGTGCAAAAACGGGTAAGGAAGATGCTTCACTTCCAGTTATTTCTGTTGATCTTTATTCAATATTCATTTTTTTTATTGTCAAAAAACAAGTGTCGAAACTGGAAGGTTGGTGTAGTGTTATTAGTTTTCGCGTTTGTAAACAATATGACGTTTGATGAAGTGATAGCTGTTACGCTGTGACTACAGTCACAGCGTAACAGCTTTCACATCATCAAACGTCATCGGCTGGGAGGAACTACCGCGTTCATTAACTTGATGCCATCTTTTAGTTTTCTTGTTAAGTAAAGACCAAGGCATCTGATGAAGTGAAACGGTTACGGTCACGATACAGTGATTGACTTGACACCATCTTGGGGGCGGGGATCGACTGAGTTGTGATGTTTTTCGCTAACATTCCAGTTGTGTAGAGATCAGTGACGCTTACCGATGTAAATCAGAGCAAAGCATTTCACGAGAATGCTCGTTTCGTTCGCATGGTGGTTACGTTAACCAAAACTTACGCACACTGTCGATCGGTTAAGGAAAATGTTCTTTGATGCAGTCGAACTCCCAATTTAAACATCGGATGAAATGTGGGCGTGAAAAGTAGTCGTGAACGTAACACACTGTCAACATGCATCTGAAGGACATCTAGACCCTGAAGATACCAGGTCATGTTTGAGTTTCTTCCTTCAAACTAATGATATAATATCACTTTCGATCCCTTACCAAGTGCGTGTCACAAAATAACGTTTCCACAATAATGGTAAAAGTACAGAACGACATAAATCTCTCTGCAGAATAGATTTTTCCTTTGTTATTGGAGGAGTGTTTGGACCACACAACAGAAGCCGCGTCTTTAAATTGAAACATATCCTTTCGTTGTGAACTCGTGTATGGCAACTGTAGATGTTAGGGCCCCGCAAAGCTTCGAAATTCGTTTCAATTCGAAATCTCCCTGATGATTCGATTCGATATCCGATTCGGAAATGTTCTCAAAATCCTAGCATGTGTCTCCTTTTGAACTCTTCTTCTCTCATCGGGCCTCCTGTGCAAGCGACCTGATAATACTAGAAGAGTTCAAGAATGTTCCGTTTCTGAAACTACTTTCATTCCGTTTCTTTCTGCCTTTTTTGCTTTTTTAATTGACTTGCACAAACAACTGGGATGGAAACGGATAATATTTTCGGTATATCTACAACTTCAAAGGAGGTGAGATTCGATTCGAGATTCGAATCATGATTCGATTCGAGATTCGATTCTACCTGAAATTTGAGTTTCGTGGGACCCTGCTAGATTACAAGTTAAGATCCGTGTTTAATAATAATAAAACAACGATTGGCCAAATCTACCAGTTTTGCTTAACTTCCGCAATAAACATGAGTACACAATCAAATAACATTGCGTGGACATAATCGGCTTGCATACATGATCGGCCTTCTGAACAAAATCAGTCGAATAATACCATTAACCATACGGTTAGCCATATCGAATTCACGTAAACTGTGTGTAGGTCACACTGATTTCTATACAACTGCATTGCTGAAATGCTAGCGAAAAATGCCGCCACTCCAACTGCCCCCCCCCCCCCCACCCTCCACCATCCCCCACGATGACGTCAAGTCAATCAATGTGATAACTCCCCCAACCCAAGGCGTTTGATGACGTGAGAGATGTTACGCAGAAGAGTAACAGCTTTCACTTCATCAAATGTCATGGCGTTTACTTTACACGAAAATAATAACACTGCATCAACTTTCGAATCTCGGTACTTGTTTTTTGTCGATAATAATTAAAATACGTTGTAAATATTCGGTTTATGTGAAATTATTACGAAAAATGTGCACATCATCGACTTATTTATATTTTCCGCGTGCATCAAAGTTTATTCTTTTAAAAGCTTTCGGAGATTGTGGGGTGTCAGTGTAAAAAAAATCTTCGAGAATTTTTCATTTTGTTAAGCATTGGTCATTTACAGCAACCCAAACCAGGTCCGAAGCTAGGAGCGTTAAAATCACACAACATAGGGGGCGAAGTAGCATCTGTATGCCAAAGGCATACACGAAGTGCATAGCACAGAGGTAAGGGAGCGTATGGGAGGGGGTTGCCCATGAGGGGGCGACCCCCTCCCATACTCTTCCCCGTCTAGGTGCGTACCTCCCATTGGTGGTGGTTCGGGGATCTCCCCGAGAAAAGTTTGTAAAAGACAAGCCTTTGATAACGATTTTAGTGTATCTTGGCTTATGATATCCGACTTTCTAGCAGCTCAATAGGGCATTGTTAAGATAAGGCGATTTTTCGGTGCCTCTCAGAATGAGCGAGGAATCGAATGTTTGGTAGTTAGACTGTTATGCAGAAGAGGAATATAATGTCGTACCTATGTTTATTTCCGACAGATTCGAACGATCGAGAGAATCTGTCAGAAATGGACATCCGTACGGCTAGGCTTTGTCGGTCAGAATTTTATTCCTTTTCCAACGGCTATTGAAAATTTCCGACAGAGATTGTCATAGGGGCGGTTCGCCCCCTTGTACCCCCAATGGATTCGGCCCTGACCCAAACCCTCGAAGATGGCGGCGGTGGGGGCACTTTTCAGTATGTAACCAACGAGTGTTCCTGCAATCAGTGGTTGACTGACATCGGTTACAAATTTTTGGTCATGTAAATCAAGTCTTTTAGGCATGTATTTAAGAAAATACTTCCAAGTGGAGATAAGCGGCATCCCAACTTAATGACCAGGGCCATATCATTTTCGAATTGACGCTGTAAAGCAGCGACGTGGGCATCGACGATGTTTTACGTCGCTAGTATCTGTCGGGCATTTCGATGCTCGCCCTTGAACGAGAAATGCCATTGACATTCCTTCCCTGGTTATCAATTATGTTTCTTGAAAATCGGCTTTAACGCCAGCAATACCGTTTTGTTCACTGTGTTGTATCCTTTTATTATTAGGGTTTTATTTCTTACACCGTGGAAGCTTAATACAGATCCCGAAATCCGAAAGTTCAAAAGGACAGCGCTAAGGTTATTTTTTATGTTTCATATATATTCATGAGTTAATAAACACACTGAGCTGTAGGTAAGCCGTTATCACAAATTAATTGCTTCCTTTATTGCCACTTTTCTGAACAATTATTGCTTGCAAAGAATAAAAAAGTTATGTTTTTTGCAATCATAATTGCTTTTGGCTGATTGACTCAACAATTGGTTTCTATATTACGCTTTCTATGCCAGATCAGAGCTATGTCGTTATTCTTAACTCTTTTGTGTGAAGACTAACGTGATCAACCAAGAATGGTACACAAATTATGCCTGTACTTTTCTCCCAGGGATGTAGGAAACATTTCGAACTTGGGGGGTGGGTGTGGCACAATCATATAAGGGCACCTACTGATTGATATATCAGAGGTAACCCATGATCCTTAGTGGCATCGCAAAGCTACAATATACAAAGCTATGTTTGGGGATTCACGCGCCTCGATATTGAGGAAACAAATATTTTTGTATCTATGTTTAAGAAATTTGGGAAATTTATTAAATATGGAACCAAATATGTGTAATTTTCTCGACTTTAAATGCCGTAGTACATATATATCAAATGAGGGAATCTTCGATCATATCTTAAAGTGTTGAGAGTTCCCTCCCCCATTTCCTGCTACATCCCAGAAAGATTGGTGAAGATAGTGTTGGCCTAATCTCCCTCCTCTCTCTGTCCCTCTCTGTCTCTCCCTCTGTCTCTGTCTCTCTCTCTGTCGTTATCTCTGTCTTTCTGTCTCTCTGTTCTATGTCTCTCTCTATCTGTCTCTCTCTACCTCTCTGTATGTCTGTTTGTCTGTCTCTCTCTCTGTCTCTCCTCTCTGTCTCTCTGTCTCTCTCTGTCTCTCTGTCTCTCTGTCCCTCTGTCTCTCTCTCTCTCTCTCTCTCTCTCTCTCTCTCTCTCTCTCTCTCTCTCTCTCTCTCTCTCTCTCTCTCTCTCTCTCTCTCTCTCTCTCTCTCGGTTCCTGCGTACCGGTTACTTCCTTTGAGTAAATGATTCAGTACTTAAACCCTTGAAACACGTGCGAATTGGAGAAACCGCTGAGCCCACACATGTGTAATTATGAAGCAAAATGTAAGACAGCAGATACCCGAGACGAGGGTCGTTTAACTGAAACTTTGCGTGCGTTCCTTGTGGTTCTTTGTGAAATTCGATACTCTTTGTCTGAGTGGGAACTTCATCCCGTGTCTGTTAGAGAAGTTACCCACTTGTCACGCACCCTGAGCTCTTAGATGGTACACAGATTGAAATGTTGGTACGAGAACTCTTATGGACTTTGACTTAATAACATTTCTTGAACAAAAACAGATACATAAAGATGTTAATATTACAATTCTAGAATTGATCAAATCGCAAAACAGGAAACTCCGAGGGCCATTCCCGGCGTGGAACGACATTGGAGTAATTCATAATCAAGCATGCTCACCTTTAGTCTCTAGACACGAAAAAAGGGTTTTTAAAAACCTGACAAACTGAATAGAGTACCACAAAATAACATTCCGTTAGCAAAAGCAAACTGACACAAAGATGCTGTTTCATTACAACCTGGATCACACATCCCTGACTAATACCGTCATGAAAATCGACCTTTGATAAAGTTAACTTCCTTGAAATTATTAGACGGCGAAGAAGGTCCAATTGAGAAGTAAGAAATTTGTTACTTTTAATAAACAAAAACAACAGACAGCTCTCGGAGCTGTCTGTTGTTTTCGTTTATTGAAAGTTACAAAAGGAAACTTGGCTTTTTGTGTCAAAGTTGATTAGAAGCAACCACTTCACAGATAATCCGTCATTACGAACATCCATCAGTATCTCACATACCAACACTAAGTAAATATCCACTTTGTCGCTTTATTTAACGAATGTTTCTGTCCTTCACAGCAGAAATTAGCATACTTTACATCTAGACGTTTATATTAGTGGAAAGGACGGTGTCTGTATTATATGTCACGATGCGCATATTATTGATACAATGAACAGAAATAAATGACAGAACAGCAAAAAATGGCGAAAACGGTGTTTTTTATTTTTAAATGGATTTAAACAAACAAATGCCAAATATTCAAACTGATTGGAATTTTTTTTAAAGCCATTTTCTGTATTTTTATACTACTCTACAGGAAAATGCCTCAAGTTTGGGAAATGTTGCTCCCATCGATGAAACAACTTCGCTAACATTTCGAAATATCAATTTTTATATGAAATTCTGATACCCTTAGTGTTAAAGTTTTATATGTAATTCCGATACCCTTAGTGTTATATTTACTGACAAGCTTTCTAACAGTTTTAGAAAATAAAGGGGAGCTAACTTTCAAGTAAATCTCTTCCAATGACGCAAATTGTCAGCCATTAGTAGTCCTGAGGTTATTTATTTATTTATTGGTGTTTAAGGTCACATATTTCTGCACAATGGCTAATCATGACCACGACAGTTTTACGAGTGGATTAAGCCGGAGTACCCGGAGAGAACCACCGAGCAACGGCGAGCAGCTTGTCAGCTCCCCAGCATACTAACTCCACACAAGCAGGTTTAACATTGGTTGAAGACAAGTGCACCACTGACGTGCAGTACGCCTTAGTACACAACGCCACAGTGTCCCCATGTCGGCAATGGGGTGAAATGTCTTGCCCAAGGTCACAAAGCGGTTGCCGCAGGTGGGATTCGAATCGAGGACGTCTCGGTTTTCAGCCTGCACCGTTACCTACTGAGCCACCACGCCCCCTAGTCCTGTGGGTAAGCTATTATTACTTGTCTTATGAGCATCTTAGGCTTTTCTGTCCAACTTTTTATTGCGAACTATATACTCTTCTCTTCTTCGCTGAAATTTCCCTGTCCGTCTACGGCCAAAATATAAACAAAAAACGCGCTTCGCAGGAAACACGTTACTTTTGATGCTTATTTTTTTTACGCCATGGCGGAGATTCGGAATGAAATTTGTTTCTTCATAAAACTGACAGAACGATTCATTTGGCACACACCGACACCCACAAAACAATTTACAGAGAAATAACTCGAGCAATTTGGCAATGAATAGACTGTTAAACTCCCCCAATAAATACATCACAGCATAAATTAGATGATTAGAAAATGTGGTTTAAAAACAGCATCCTAACTGAAACGATAGGTAAGAATTTACCCATCATTACCCACCCATTAACATTACAATATTCAGTATATGGAGAGTGGACTCTCTCTAAAACACCCGAAAAGTGGAATTTTCTTTTCATTATTTGTGTGGAGGCGGGGATAAAAACGCAAACTATCCTCCACTCTATGGAAACTTACAATAACCGGGCATAATAATAGATTATCCATCTACAATACTGAAGAAAATAATTCTTAATTCATCAAGTAAAAAGTATTGCCATTGTGGGTCGATTTTTTTAATCTGGGAATGAAAACAACGAATTCGATTGTTGGCATGATCTGTCTGTTCTACTTCAGCCATCTTCCTCGCGGTCATTCTATAGCCATAGATTTTGAAAATGACCTTCAACATCACTGAATAAATAAATAAATAAATAAATAAATAAATAAATAAATAAATAAATAAATAAATAAATAAATAAATAAGCTTCTTCCAACCTGAAGGCTTAGGGCTGGAAGATGGGGGAAGTGAAAGAAAATTCAAGAAATAGACCTCAGTATGACACGACCACAGCATTCATATCAAAACGTTTGACCATTCAATGTTTGTATCCTACATTTCCTCTCTCGTGTGTAATAAGACGCCATCAGCAATGCTTTAGCATTGCAAATGACACCTTTTCCACTCAAGGGACGATTTCCTGATATACAATTATACTACGAAAGCACGTCGTTACCTCTTTCGAAGGTATAGTATGCGTATCCACCGTCAGCTCCACCCACCCCCACCTCAGCCACACATACATAAAATTATGTATACTGTCAAACAACTTCCATCACACGTACCAAGACTCAATGAAATAACCTGGCTGTGGCATTTTTTTTCAATTTCCTTACCACGCCCGAATCATGGTGGTCCCGCGCGTCTTGGGCGTTCGTGCTCACCCCCTACTTTCATTGAACTTCCGTTATCACTGCCTTTCAAGATCTTCCAAGATAAAAATTGCAAATTAAGCTTCCAGAAGACGGCAGCCATGACAAGTAATCATTTTAACACACACTGTCTCGCAATGATTTATTCACATCATAAAGTATAATAAAGTTAACGTTGCGGAACTTTTGTGCCTTTGAGGTGAAGGCATAATAAAATTGTACAGTTTTTCTTCAGACTGTGAGTTATTGCACAAACCTGTTAACTGAGCTATAAATGAAGGTTACCCAGCTTTGCGCTATCGATACAGCACATCAACGAATTCCACCTATGGTCTGTTTTTCCACTAATACACGAAGATTAAAAACGATGCTTCCATGCGTGAAAGAATTATCAGATTTGATAAATGTTATTTCTCCGTTATGAAGGTATAATAAAAACAACAGAGGCAATTAGTGGTGATTGTGAGACGCACCTGTTCATAAAGTTTATCTTTACCAAACAGTACTGCTATTTTCTACAATCGTGTCTGAAACGAATTGCGGACCGGAAGTAACTAGGCCCCGAAAATCTAAAAAAAATTGGGTCGAATCGAATCCCGAATCGAATGAGGCAGATGGTTTCGAATCGAAACGAATATCGTATTGAATCCCATAGCCTTTCCAATTTGTAAGTATTGCACCTTCCTACAACCGTAAATATTATCAGTCTCCACTGGAGAAGTATTGAATGCAACAGCGTCTCGTCTGTTTGGGCAGGCAACAAAAAGGCAGAATATTCCAGAACGGATTTGAAGTAGTTTAGGAAGCGGAACAGGGCGCGGTGGCGTTGCAGTAACCGGTTCTCGCCAGATCACTGAAGTTAAGCAACGTCGAGTCTGGTTACTCATTGGGTGGGTGACCGTCTGAGCGATCGATTCATACTCCCGCGCTGTGTCCTTGGGCAAGACACTCAACCCCGATTGTCCACATGGGGGCACGATTACATCGTGTACTAAGGCGTACTGCACGTCGATGGTGCGCATGTCTTCAACCAATCTAACCCTCCCTGTGCTGCAGTGCGTAGTTACGATGTTGGGGAGTTGGCAGTTGCTCGTCGTTGCGCGGTGGTTCTCTCCGGGTACTCCGGCTTCCTCCACCGACACGATATGACCCTGGCTGTTAAAGTGTCGTTAAACTCTAATAAATAAATATATAAATAAGGAGGCGGAATCTCCTTGAACTTTTTCTCCATCACCAGTACTATAAAACTTTTACAATTGTATTTTCCCGAATTTAGTTTTCCAGAAGTGAATATAAATGACAGAAATGAATCATTAGCATTTTAAAAAATATGACAATTTGCCAACTGGCAAATTGCCACATCTTTGAAAGTGCTAATGATTCATTTCAATTAGTTATTTCCATAAATAGCAAATACAATTCTGAAAAATGCAACTTTAATAGTTTTATAGTATTGGCCCCCTCGTCTCCTGTACATTTTTTACAGTGCAGACGACATTTGACAACAAAGAGATGGTCAGATTGCACATCTCGCCCTACCCACTACTTTGACCGCCAACACCAGAGCACCCTTCTGCATTACATCACAGGCTAGAAGACACGACTCCAATTGTCTAGGTGTTAAATCACCCATTCCAATTCTATACGTAGAAATAGGAGTTCCCTTTTCCCCTGGTACAAACTGAGGCACATGTCTGTTTGCAGAGTCCGCTGGTAGAAACTGTGATAACATTATAAAATCAGATAGCGATTAGTGACACCCAGCAGAACCACATGTCATAAGTGGCAAGCGGCGTCACATTGCATCTATAATTTCAGTCTGAAATTTCAGTCTTGATGCCTCACCCCTACTTCATTATGTGAGGATGTATCATCACCTTATAAGGAAGATGTTAGAAAATTGAAGCTCACAGTCTGAAGAAAAACTGTACAATTTTATTATGCCTTCACCTCAAAGGCACAAAAGTTCCGCAACGTTAACTTTATTATACTTTATGATGTGAATAAAAATGTTTAGTTATTACAGAAATGTTTTGCAAATGTCGACTGGGGGCGTATCCAAGCTAAATGAGGGGGAGGAGGCAAAATGGCAACAGGAAAAAATATTTTCCCCACTTCATATCAACTCGTTGTGAGTTAAAAGTGTTTATTCCCTACATGTAAAGGTCCTTGGTCATCTCCGATGGGAAATGAACTTTTCACGCACCCTGGGTACTTTTTGAAAGCTTGTTTTGATTGTTTAATTGGGGTTTAACGACACTTCCAACAGCCAGGATGTGATATTGAAAGCTTAAGTGCCCAGACAATGAAGGAATAACTATAGCAAAATGTCAAAGAAATATCAGTGTGTGGGTACATGAAGCAGTTTTAGGGACCGAGGGAGGGCGAGTCCTTCCATCCACCAAGTTGATGTATGAAAGAACTCACCCTCCGCCGATCCCAAAACTCCCATGGCTACTAGTCAACCGATATCGACCTCTGTTTGGGATAGAAAACAGGCCTGGAAATAAAGGGCGTATATCGTAACCCGTTGGAAGGTTACGCTATATAGCATGGTGGTAACCTATAGGAAAAAGGGTGTTGTAATGCTTCTCCGCCTTCTCATTTTTTACTACGCTATTCGTGGCTCAGTGGTAGACTGTTGGACTTCTACGCAAGAGGTCCCGAGTTTGATCCCCGTCCGGGACGGCCCGCATTGTGTCCTTGGGCAAGGCACTTTATCCCGGTTGCCTACATGGGGGCACGATGACGCCGTGTACTAAGGTGTACTGTACGTCGATGGTGCACATGTCTTCAACCGCTGTAACCCTGCTTGAGAGGAGCTTGAACAGAGTTAGAATGCTGAGGAGTTGACAGTTGCTCGTCGATGCTCGGTGGTTCTCTCCGGGTACTCCGGCTTCTTCTACCCGTAAAACTGTCACGGTCACGATTAGCCACAGTGCATAGGTATGTGACCTTAAACACCAATAAATAAATACTACGCCATTCATGTCTTGTACGTCTTATCGCCAACAAAAATATCAGCAACTAACGCGCGATCTCGCCGAAGCGAGATCGCACGTTAGTTGTTGTTATTTATGTGGACGGAAATTCTTTTAAGATGGAAACAGCTATTCATATGTGGATTTAATACTCAACCTTTGAGTCGCAATCGTTCCGAAAGACTGCCAAGTCATTCTGGTAAAACATGCGAGATTAGTAATTTAATAAATGATTTTTACAGAGTTACATTGTCGTAACCTTTTGTCGTTCGCGTATTTTATAATTGATGCTACCCACACGTAAAGTAAAACGATCGTTCGCGGGTTATTTCCAGGCCTGTGAAAAGGGGTTAAATGGGAAATTGAATCTGAGAGTGGTAAGATTAGGAATCAGTTTTAATAAACGATTGAAAAAATTCCAACAGATGTCACCTAAGACAAATTTGTAATAACATTTCCATAAATTGAATAATTTTTGAACACATGGTGTCTATCCACTGTATTTTAATCGTCAATTTATTGGTGAATTATAAACGCACCTAATGCACTACTAATCCCCGTGTTGCTTGACAAATAAATCATAGTACTGTGGATTATTCTAATCAAACATAATCATGCAAGTAACAGTATACTTTTTAAAAAATTAGGTTATTCAGACACCAAGATCGTATGTAAAGCAGAAGAAAACACCAGGGGTGACTGAAATCCGCTTGTTGAATGGACATCTACTGTGGATAACATACAGTTTGTCCCAACAGGACCTGAAAGATCGTATTTTAATTTTGGTTTGGTACTTCAACCCCCAAAATCAAAATACGGTCGTTCAGGGCATGTTTGGACTAACACACAGTGTGAGGTCGTTCTAAGCATGGCAGCGATGAATGAGTGGTGGGTGGGGTGGGGTGAGCCAATTCCAGCTTTGAACTTCAATAAATATCCGTTGGTTCCTTGACAGCGTGCGGGGGTACTTTGTATGGTACCTCGATAGATTCTGTCTTCTCTGCTGTGTCTGTTGTGTTTGGTTGTGTCACGTAGCCTCGCTTTTAGAGTGGAAACACATGTGTAGGAAAAAGCTCAGAGGGAGGATGAGGATGGGAGGAGAGAGAGAGAGAGAGGTACTGGTCGTGTGTCGTTGTTTGGTAATGATGGAGGGGCGATTGTGCCAGCCTAAAGGTTCTAACGACACCTTGCGGGGACGACCTAACCTTAACTTACCAAGTTGAGAAGCATCACTGTGTTCCTGATTAGATTCATAACGGTTACAGGACGGGGGAAATTTTAAAGATATTTATTTATTTATTGGTGTTTAAGGTCACATATTTCTGCACAATGGCTAATCATGACCACGACAGTTTTATGGGTGAATGAGGCCGGTGTTCCAGGAGAGAACCACCGATCAACGGCGAGCAACTGTAAGTTCCCCAACATACTAACTCTGCACAAGCAGGGTTAGGATTGGTTGAAGACAGGTGCACCATCGACGTGCAGTACGCCTTAGTACACAGCGCCAGCATGCCCCCATTTGGGCAATGGGGGTGAAGTGTCTTGCCCAAGGGCACAACACGGTTGCCGCAGGTGAGATTCGGACCGAGGACCTCTCGGCTTGCAGCCTGTGCCTCTATCACTGAGTCACCGCGCCCCCCTTTGAAAGAGATAGGAGTCCATACAAAAATTGTGGGCACAAAAGTATTTGATTAATGTGTACGGAATGCACGTATTTATGGAGTCCCCATACACAGATTATAAATGAACGATAAACAACAGAATAAAATTTAACAGAACTCACGAAATTGCATTTAGATTCGATTAGAAAATAAATAAGTTAGAGATTTGTAGATACCCCTTTGCTTGTTAAGAGTATGGTGTCTGCAGCGGCTGTGTAACCAAACTGAAAGTTGCCGGGAACTAATTTTTCGCATTTTTCCTAAAAAACATACCTTTTGAGCTCTCATTGGAACGAGCTCGTTGAGCTCGTTCCAATGAAGGTCATAAGATATGTTTTCGAGAGAAAATGAAAATAATTTAATGTTAATCAAGATGTCTTGGATACATTTGTTATTCATCAAAAGTGGGGAGGGCAAAATATAAAGATCTGAAAAAGTGAGAAGCCGTTCCCACCACCCCACCATTTCTGCCACCGCAGGTGCATTTTCCCTACCTGATTACTTGCGCCATTCACTCAAAACATATTGATAAACATTTCCCCATCTGCGCAAAGTCATAAAGTAAAGATCTTAGTTCACGCCCGACAGTCAGTACACATGATGTTTTTTTGAAACGCTGGTTATATAAGGTATACTAGATTTGCCCTTAGTTACCCCGTTTTCGTCTACAACACTTACAGAACCTTTAAAATGAGTATTGGCGACACGTGAATCGGATCTTAATCTCATAAATATCAATAAATCTTAGAATAATATTAGCGATAGAAGTGTCAGTCGATCTTAGTACAGCGATCTGTGTACGCAATGACTACTGACATTCCGTGTTTTTTGTTCCAGCAGCCCAATTTATATTTATGTGGTGTCAAAAAACAAAGGCTGGTGAACTACAGTCTAGAATCATAATAAAACTCAGTTTAACAAGTACTTAAAAACATCCCAATCATTTTTCGCGGGATGCTCTCAGTCAGTTTTAATTATTATTACCACTGAATACGGGAGTCAAAAGTCGTTCGTTTTTGGTTTAAGATTATTCACGTCTTATTTAAAAGTCTGAGTGTGTTGGCTTTTTAGAAAAATGTAGATGTATTTGTGACGATGGGGTAAGCATGGCGGGACAAGGGTAAGGGAAATCTCAGACATCGTACTTTTGAAATTCGGGGGCGGGGGGGGGGGGGGAATCGTTTACCAAATCATGTTTTGCAAAAATCGTGTTTTGCATTCATGAGAAAGAAAACGGCGATTATTTAAATCATTTAATTTAATTTAATTTAATCTTATTTGTTTTACAAGGATTGGCGAACAAGTTATGCAACTTATATTAACGCCTCTCCTTGGCCCAATGGAGTAGGTGTGTGGGGTGACCTTCATAGCGGCAACTTTGTGGCCTTGCTCTTCTCGAATACTACGAAGGGATCTTTATCCTGCACGGAGTGTGTCTCTCTCCATACAGAGGACAGCCATTTTACGTCCCCACCCGATAGGACGGTATGCTGTGACAGCATCAACCCCACAATTGATGTCGACAGAGAGTGTTCGGACACCTCGAGAACTTTCCCCGACCGGGGATCGATCCCGGAACCTCTGGCATGAGAGACCAGCGCACTTATCCACTCGGCCTCCACTCGCTTTAAATCATTGTTTGGATACGTGGGTGTGTGAATTGCGTGGGGATAAGAAAGAGTGGGTGCTTACACCAGTGCAAGTATATGTTCAAGTAGTTTTAAACAGCTATTAAAAGCATCTTCAGGCATCACACTGTTTGAGCCTATACCATTTGACATAACCAAGACACTTTGGTCGTAACCACCACGTCTCACTTTTCCACAGAGATTTGGGCGGTAGGAATAACAGCCATAATATCACTGTCAAGACAACCTTCTCGTATTCTTGTGGACCAAGGCCTTACCCGAATACCATTTAACGCTCATGGTATAATGTCGATCTGTTTTGAATCGCATCTCGATATAAACGTTAATTGCTGATAGACTAACTTGCTCAGTGAAATGCGGTCTTCACAGAATTGCTAATCTACGTGGTTTTAACCTTCGTAATAAAGTGTGCAACCCTCCCTTGAATGCATCAGGGCGCCATCTGCAATATTTTAGCAATGCAGATGGCGCCTTGGTGCACACAGGGGATATTATACACCATCATGTTTCCTTGATATCCTTCTTTGATAATCTTACATCGGTTGCTTCTGCTGCCTGCTAATTCTGAAACATAGTTGAGGTATGGAAGGTGTATTTTCCTCCATCTCTCACACGAAATGGGGCATATATACTCCCCGAAAACATCAGGATTAATGTGCTTATTTCGAAATGGGATCTCAGAAATGTCCGACAAAGACTTATTTTTGTAATCTGTAATCTGATCAAGGGCGGATAAAATATAGTTCGGGCAGCTCACATTGTTATATACAGCTTCCTCTGGCCGAAGCATGTCGTATATCCGGATGTGTCAGTGCAATCAGCTCTCAACATGGCAAAGTTTTCATTTAGAAAAAGTGGTCCACTTGGCCCATCTGATCGAGAGGTCATGAGAACAAATCTGCCAAGATCAACTTGTGTTGTGTCCTTGAGGAAGACGCTTAACGCCACTTGCTCGAGTGGAAGACAGTGACGAGAGATGTTTAAGCTGTTTGTTTAAGCGTTTGATTCGTTGTGATGGGTTAGTATAGGTTGACAAGTCTCTCAATTATCTGCCGCTATTCGGTGATTCTGTCCGGAAACTGACCTCCTCCCTTCATGAAACTATCCTATTTGATATGACCCTGACAGTTGGGAGTGTCCATGAAACTCAAAAAAAAAAAAAAAAAAAATAAATAAATAAATAAATAAATAGATAAATAAATAAATAAATAAATAAATAAATAAATAAATAAATAGCCTGAATTGGCGATTGAGCAACTTTCTTATATGTTATTCATGGGAAGGTCAACGTTTTTCTCATGCTAAATGATTTTACACTCAAGACAATGACCTGTTGTAGTTTTGACTTTTTACAATGTCTTTAACGTGACGTTTATTTACGAAGACAAAACCCTTGTTTATAAAACAATAACAATTTGTCATATACGGTAATTAAAAAGACAGGACACAAACTTATTGCTTATCTGATATACAAAATACATGCCCTTTTGTTATGAAACAATCATTGACAAAGCCAGATATGCGACTGCTTTGCTGGATAAGGGGGCAGCACGCCAAAACCTTAGGTGCAGAAGAATCAAGGAAATGCACCAAATACGAAGCGCTAATGAGTTAACGCGGCCTCATAGTTCGCTAACGCCCGGGGTTGCTATATCGTCGCCTGAGTGCTAGAATGTCCCATGTCCCACAGGGGACATAGGACATTCTAGCACTCAGCGACGATATCCCAAGACAACTAATATTTTGAGGTTATTATTTGGTTAGTTTCTTATCGGACGCGATATCAACCCTAGTTAACCTCACATCAACCTTCGGCCAAACGTTATTACTTGGTTTGTTTCATATCGGCCGAGATATCAGCCAGAGGTAACTTCATATCAGCCTGAGATCGAAGGTCGAAGGCTGATGTGAAGTTACAGCGGGCAGATATCTCGGCCGACACGAAACTAATCAACTAATTACTCTTTATTTATTAAACCAAAACAAATAATTACAAAAATACTCAGATCTATTACGTTTTTCTGACAGTGTTATTGTTTCCCATTCTTTTCGTAAAGTCCGAAGTTTCCTCTTCTCGTACACCTAGTTTAGATATCCGAACGCCCGGGGAAGTCGCGAGACTCGGTTAGTCGTGTTTGATGTCATATCAGACTAGCTCGATAATGGCAATTCCAGGAAAGAAAATCATATCCAATAAATAATTATAGGTTATTACCCAATATTTGGTTAATAAGTAACCATGTACTAACTTCTATAATAAAACGACAGAAATAATTACAAAATGTTTCTCACTCTGTTGACAACGCCCGAAGCTTCCTCTTGTCACACTTCGACAAATCGCGGCTTTCGACTCTGAATCTCAGTATGAGTTTGAGTTGAGTTTTCTACTCAACTCCGCATTCAGAAACTCTGCTTCAAACATTTTCATGTCTGGTAACCCCATTTTCCCGATTTTATTACTTTCCAAAGTGTGATTTACTGGGATTTCCGGGTTTGATTATAAACGATAACTTCACAAGTGAATTATGCAATCAACAATTGTGTCATGTATCCGTGTGCGCAAACGAAGACCTTTTACCTAACATGAAAAGCAGATGACACTTGAAAAAAAATTATTGAATAACTATTATTTTCATTTTTTATCTCAAAAACATAGGTTATGACCCCTCATTGGAACGAACTCAACGAGCTCGTTCCAATGAAGTTTCGTAACCTATGTTTTAGAGACAAAAAAATGAAAAAATAATGAAAATTAATTGGCGAGTTTTGACAATAGCGCTGGTCGTTTTTGGCCGTTACGTCAGGTAAAGGGTTAAATAATATAATTATCTTTAATAATGAAAAGTAATAAACAGAGTAATCGCTTGACTGGACTGGTTACGTGAAATAATTCATTCGAAGCGAGGGACTATATTGTAAAACACTCGTGTGCATTCGCGCACTCGTGTTTGTACAACGTGCCTCACCTCTCATGAATTATTTCACGTAGTCAGTCCAGTCAAGCGATTACTCTCTATAGAATTAGACAAATCTCGCTAAACGGAGTGAAATAATGTAAGAGGTTGTACAGCATATAATCATTAATGAACTATTTATTCGACGAATAACGGTGAACGATTTTGTTGCAAACAAATTGGTTGTGCCCAGCACCGAATCAATGGGGACAACTCTAGCTTGGTTCATACTGGCCAAGATCGTTGCCATATCAGCCGAGTTTGAAGCCGTATCTGCAGAGTTTGATAATGGGCAATTTCTTGGAAAGAAAATCGTATCTAATAAATAAATTAACAATATAAAGTCGCAGAGGGCTAAACAGCTCATAATCAGCAATAGTCTTTGGGACATTACCAAATCTTCAACCAAAACAGTATCCAGAACATAGCTGGACCTCGTATAATTGGACTATGGATACTAGAATATTATATTAATTTCAGAGTGAATGCGCGTTGGTTCAGTGGTTAGAACATTGGAATTTAAACCAAAAGGCCGGCGGTACGAGCCTTATCAGCGTTAACTGCGCTGTGACCCTGGTCACCACACTTAATCCCGATTGCCCACGTTGTTGGCAACGTGGTGATGCGTACTAAGACTCACTTCTCGTCAATGGTGCACTTGTCTTTAACCACTGTTAACTCTGCGTGTGTCGTGTCAGTTAGTTGAAGAGTTTGACACTTGCGCGCCACTGCACGCTACTGCTTGGAGGTTCTCTGTGGTTTCCTCCAACCGTAAAACTGTCCTAAACGATGTGATCGTGGCTGCTTAAAGTGTGGTTAAACCTCAATAAACAAACAAACAATAACGAAGTAAATGGAAAAATTGCTCTATTAAAAACTTTCGGACAAAGGCCTTCATCAGTTTTTAGAGGTTCTCAATATTGTGAAATTTGCATTCAACCGAGTATGTAGAATTTTCTTAAGCTAGCAAAACTGATGAAGGCCTTTGGCCGAAAGCTTTTAATATTGCAATTTCTCCATTGAATACTTTGGTCCTTTTATCTGGACCTTATGGAACAGATTAATAATGAAGTTAGTTCATATAGCTATTATTGTGTGGCAAAAATCCAGTGACCACACCTAAAACTTTATCTAATGCAACTGTTAAAAACCGACCAGTGCTATTTATAAAAATCGCCAATTTCATTATCTTTTTCTAGTTTTGCCCCCAAAGCATTGCTTAAGAACCCTCATTAAAACCAGCTCGATAGGTCGTTAGCTATGTTTCTGAGAGAAAAGTTGGAAAGATAATAAAATATGAAGTGTGATTTATGGTTGATATGTCGGTATGAGAATCAAGAGACTCACTTACATGCTATAACTGTCGTTCGGTGATGGCAGCGTATGTTGTCGAGAACGCAATTGATGCTCATTCTCAATGCTGATGTTACTGCAACGGCTGCTGCTACTACTGATGATGCTGGCGATGATGATGATGATGATGATGATGATGATCATCATCATCATCATCATCATCATCATCATCATCATCATCATCATCATCATCATCATCATCATCATCGGGTAGTGGTAGCGCCTGTTGCTGTCCATCTCCCGATCCTCAAGCAACAAATACAATTGACTTTGATACAGAGAAGATTGGGATTAGTATTTAGTCTTTCCTGTATAAGGATTATATCCCTTAACTCCCGCGGCTACCCACGTTGCCGGAAATTCAAACCAGTAGTTATATAGTTTGATGAAATAATAAATATATATGAATACGACGAACAAAGCAAATAATTATTATAATTGCTTACGGTAGGATAAACGGAGCGTCGATCGTATCCTTTATCCGTTATTTGGAGGGCTATTATGAAATTTCAAATTAAATATTTAGACAACGGTTCACAAACATTACGAAACCTGGAGCGAAGATATTCTAATTTGATCTCATTTAACTTCACTACGTTTTGTGACGGGTATCCTTGAGGTAATACGAAATTGATATTGACGGCGTTAGAATTAAATTGTCTAAACTTAATATACATGAATATACATTCAATTCAGACAATTTGAATTTATAACAGCGATAGTAATAATGTCTTTAGGACAGCACATTATGTAGCACCAGAGGCGGTAATAAACTTTATCTAACAATCATATTGATTTTGGCCTGAAAAACACGAAAAACGGTATGTATCACATAATGTGTTCCGATTCTGTACCATATAGACGACTCATTCTGATTCCGTATCATACAGACGACTCATTCTGATTCCGTATCATATAGACGACTAATCCTGATTCCGTATTATATAGACGACTCGTTTCTGGTAACGCGACGGGCCATCATAACAGACGCATGAATACATTCCATGTGCGTTTCAGTGATCGACCCAACATTATGTCCCAAAACTGTTTTAATAATTAAAGATTTAATCTGTTTTTGTGACAGAATTGTGAGATAAATGAATTATCATGATAGTGAGCATGTCCTGTTATTTACATCAGATTCTCGGTGGTGTCCAAAAATGGGATCACAATTCGCCGGCAAAGCCGGCTCGTTGCGATTTCATTCTGGACACCACCTCGAATCTGATACAAATTACAGGACATGCACATAATCATGATACTATGTATGTATAGGATCTCTAATCAGAAACAAAATAACCGACCAATTCCGATTTGTTTCGAATGTGAAAAATTTCAAATCTAGCTGACAAAGTGAACCAGGAAACTGTGACACGAGCAGGAACACTTGCTCAGATTAGATTAGATTCATTGCAAAAAACCCACTTAAAGCAAGGCTGATTGCATTAAAAAGCCGATATACAGGGAATATGATAATTGAAGTTACAGCAAGAAATAAATCTGTCGTCGATAGCGAGAATTGCAACACTGGTTTGACGGCTATTATTTGGAAATCACTTTTGTTGCTGCATGGAAACTTTTTTATTTGCAGTAGATAGATTTATTTATTTATTTTAGGGTGTTTAACGACACTTTCGTAAGCCAGGGTCACCTCGTGTCGGACAGTTTTACGGGTGGAGGAAGCCGGAGTACCCGGAGAGAACAACCAAACAGCGTCGATCAACTGTCAGACTCCCCAGCGTACCAACTTCGTAAAAGCAGGGTTGGCATTGGCTGAAGACAAGCTCAACATCGACGTGCAGTACGCCTTAGTACACAGGGCCACCGCGCCCCAACATGGACAATCGGGATTAAGTGCCTTGCTCAAGGCCACAAAAGAGTTACCCCTGGCGGCGATCGAACCATATCCACTGAGCTACCGCGCACCCATTAGATAGATAACAAACAATTAAGTACAAATAGAGTAACTGGAGATATACAGAATTTCTATACTGCAGAAAAAGGCACATCACACTGGCTGATTAGTTAAAACATTGGGCTATAAACCGAACGATCGACGGGTCGATCCTGACCCGCGACATCTGCGTTGTGGCCCTGGACAAGACACTTATTCCCAATAGCACCCGTGGGTGTGTGATAACGCTATGTACTAAGGCGTAATGTGTGTCAAAGAGGGCACATTTTTCAGCCGCTGATAACTCGGTTTGTGCCCGATTTGTAAGTTGGAGAGTCTGACAGCTGCTCGCCGCTGCTCAGTGGTTCTCTTCGAGTACACCGACTTCCTCCACCCGTGACACTGCCCTAGCACGAACCTTGCATGTAAGTGTCGTTAAACCAAAATAAACAAACAAATATAAAGAACTGTTGCTGCAGATATTAACCCTTTACCCAGCGTAACTGTCAAAACCGACCAGCGCTATTCTCAAACATCGCCAATTAATTTTCATATTTTGTCTCAAAAACATCATTTATGACCCTTCGTTGGAACGAGCTCGTCGAGCTCGTTCCAACGAGGGGGTCAGAACCTATATTTTGAGACAGAATATGAAAAAAAATATTATTTTTGAAGTGTCGTCTGCTTTTCATGTTAGGTAAAGGGTTAATGTCGAAAGACCTCATATTGACTATTTTCCTAAAGTGACATATTTCTTGAAATACTTTAAATGTGTCATTTCTCATTTCAAAAATATAGGTTACGAGCTCGTTCCAGTGATGTGGTCGTACGCAATTTGTAAGCGAAAGTCGAAGAAAAATAACATTTACATGGCGATTGTTGTGAAAAAGTTGCTCAGATATGGTCGATAAAACATAAAAACAATCAAACGTTCAGAACTTCAACAGTTGTGTGTCTAATTTGGGGAGTAAGCACCTCAAGGGAAAGAGCAGTAGCATTTAATCCAACACAGGGACCGTGGAAGTGCAAGTGAGTGGTGGAAGTGGGGCGGCGCTTGTATTGAAACAGTGATACGGACGTTTATTTTGAATAGTTTAGGACATCCATATTTGTTTATTGACTTGCGGTGCATGTGTCCATCAACAACTGTGGGGAAGGGGGCCGTGGTTAGAGCATCGAACTTCAAACCGATAGGTCGACGGTTCGATCCTGACCAACGGAAACTGCGTTGCGTCCTTGCACATAACACTTAATCCCGATTGCCCATGTGGGGCACGGTGGCGCTGTGTAATGAGGCGTACTGCTCGACGATTGTACACTTGACCACAACCCTGCCTGTGCAGAGTTAGTACTCTCTATAGAGACTGAAGATCTAGAAAGGGGTCTGCAGCAGGGGAGGTGCTTTATAGGGGAAAGGATGCTTGAGAATTGTAATAGAAACTGGCGAGCTGGAATTAGGACCAGGAGTTCTTTAGACGGGTTATATAAAAAGGATGCGCCAGCTTTTGGGGATTACCTGGATGGATCGCTTAGGGGTGGGGGGTCGTTGTTGTTCAAAGTGAGATCCAAGTCACTGGGGCAGAGGTGGAGAATCGGGAAAGGCAAGGAATGAGTGTGCCAAGATGTAATGGAGACCCTGGAACATTTCATTTTAGAATGCCCCAAATATTTGCTCAGTGGAACAAGACTCCTTGGGAAACTAATGGAAAAAAGGAAAATTGAATGAGGAATAATGTGAGGAAAAAGGTAAATTTTATAGTTGGGAGATCGAGAAGGGGTCAATGGGGGAATTTTTAAACCGTATTTGACTGAATGTTCTGAGATTAGAGGGAGAGTGGGGGGAGGAATACCCCGGCGTTGGCACTTGGTTAATGTAGGCCTCCTCGTTGGAGGACGCAACAAATCAGCGTAAGGCCGAGGATTTATTTTATTTATTACATTGGGGAGTCTGATAGCTGCTCGTCTCTGCCCGGAGGTTCTGCCGGGATGCCCCGACCTTCTCCACCCGTATAACTGTACGACACGGTGTGACCCTGATTGTTGAAAGTGTCGTTAAATCCCAATAACGCAAATCAAAGCTCTGCATTTCAAGCCAATACAGTTAAAACTAGAAGTCCTGCCATGAACTGTGCGCTTATCTAGGCTTAATTGTGCGTAGGAATTGCGCGCAATTGCCATATCGAATGGCACCAAAAGCACAGCAGGTTCTCCTGGTTAGTCATAGAAAACACAGGCTATGTTTCTGCCAATGGACCTCCGGGTTACCCGGAGGTCCATTGGCTGAAACATTGCTTGTGTACAGGCCATATGTACAGAATTTGATAGCCTTAATATGGCCATAACGCGTAGATTAACGCGCAGATCGACGTGCTATTTGTGCGAATTTCATGACAGGACTTCTAGTTTTAACTGTAGCTAAAATAAACCTTCTGCGCCTAATTATAATGCAGCCAAGAGCATCTTCAACGAAATTTGAGATGCTTACAATAAATTTCACGGAATACAGTGGGTGATTCCACCGTACAATGTAATATATTACTGCACTAAGGGAATGGGTGGCGTCCTCTCGGATTGACGTTAGTGACAGAAGGAATTTCCATCTCAATATACCCTATGCCACAAGCGCGACATATTCTTGAACAAAGTTTTCTTTGCCTGTGGATGCGAGAATATGTCGTGCTTGAGGCGTGAGGAATATAGTTTTCTTTTGAGCCTAAAATTATTGGTCCGGCGGTCGTCGGACCTGCCGGACCAGTTCCGTCACCTCTGCTAGTAACGGACCAAACATACAATAAACATATATTTCCAGGTGGATAACCCAAACAAAAAAACGGCCACAGGCTTTTTTTCTATTCTCTTTTTGTGAGACACATTTTTCGGATTATACGCACATTTTGAATTTCTACAGCCTTCAGACAGTCGAAGCCAGGTTTGTCCGTAAGCACACATCGGTCGGTGGGCATCACCCGAACGAGCTCATTTACATTAAGTGTTTCTTTGCGTTTCCAACGCGTTTTTATATTCACCGAGAGTTGTGTCGATTTTGTGGCGGTTGATTCAATTATCGCCAATAATGGCTTACCAGATAGAAATTTTCTGTTTTCATGTCTGGATTTTAGTTACTTTCCCACAGCTCTTGTAATCCCCAGACATTTACAAATTTAGTAAAAGGTTTCGCTTTTGTTATAGAAGGTTTGCGATTGAAAACTGGTTGCACGTAAGCACTTAGATATACTTGAGGTGTTGCTCGAAATAAACCAAATCACTCTTCGGAGAATCTAAGAATAAATTGGTACCTCAATGGTTGTTATAACGGTAACAATGGCCTGATAATTGGTAAACACATACTTGAAATCGAGAGCCCTTGTCGGCTACGACGTGTTGTATGGACCGTACAAATTATATTGACGGATCAAATCCACATAGCGTGCTTGAAAGAAATTGAAATAAAAGGAAGAGTTTGTTTATATATCTCCGTGTGGCATCTCAGCATTGGTATATTCGTATATTGGGGGGTAATTATCTTCGACGTTTTATCTCCTTAAGCTCCTTACACTTACAGCGTAAACACTTGTTCTTGCCAGAATTCGGCTGCTTTTTAGAACTAAAACTGTTCTTTGTAACGATTGCTATAAAGATGTCTGACTAACAGATTTCTTCAATGGAAGAACGCAAGCGACCAATTTTATTGAACACTGGGAAAACAAATTTCTTTTCTACTTTCATTTTGATTACTGCTGTATCTGTATAATAGTCTTGCAGCTGCTTGGATACCAAAGTGACCTGTTTTTGTAACACCTTTCAGTTCGGTGTAATGATCTGTGTGCAGCCAACCCACCCGACCGAATGACCCAAATCTCTTCAATGTCTTTCATATTCATTCCCTTATAACAAAGTTCCAAACAAGGAAGAACTTACTAACATCGACTCATATAAACTCGAATTATAGTTTGAATTATCCAGCAAAATTCTCATGAATTTTTTTTTTACTTAACCCTTTAAACTCTAGTGGTATCTTCCACGTCAGTTCGATGGCAGCAATTAGAAGAGTCCATATTCATTATTTGGGGTAGACCAATCAATATTTTCAACGTGCAGCCTCGAGGCTGCACGTTGAAAATATTGCTTGGTCTACCCCACACATTTACTGAACAGCCATCCTATATAATGATGTTATGACGTATCATGTGCCTGGCCGGAAAAGCGACCGCTAGGCTTCAAAAGGTTAAGATAGTTTTCTGTTTCGAAAACAAACTCCCATGAAGATGTTTTCCGTGAACAACTCTGTATCTGCTCACCGCGTTTAAACCTTGGCGCTTTTGTTTTTTCGGAGTTAGTAACCAACTTTACACACCAATTCCTTTGTCTTCTCCGGTTGGTAAGAGACGTGAAATGCCCGATAGAACAATAGACATCACTTGAATACCTGTATTCACTTTCCATACCTGGGTCCGTGCGTTCTGTGAATTGGTATGTAAGCAAGTTACTTACCTCGCTGTCGGTATTCATGAATTTGAACAACTTACCAGCGTGCTGTAACACCTCGCCGCTTCGCGGCTCGGCGTCACATACCGCACTTTGGCAGGTTGTTCAAATTCGTGAATACCTCCAGCTCAGTTAGTAACTATTACTGAAATACATGATAGAATAACAGACCGAGTGTTCAAGTGACGTCACTTGAATACCTCTCGGGTACTGAGTATACATGTCTGCCTGCCTTTTATTGATTGAACCAAAGACAGGGTGTAAGGGTGACTTCCCACCTGGACTAAGTTTTGAAATGTTGGCTGAGTACAACTTGGTGTAGAAGAGAACAATAGGTTTAATCTTCAAATTATGGTATAGCCTGTTTCAAGTATTATACCACATACATTACAAATACAGAACATAATTTGAAATGTTTATTTATATATGTATTTTCCAATAACCTTTTTAACTGTCACCAAATTTAATAATTGGGAAATTACAAGGAAACTACTTTAGTTGGCCATTCCGAAAAGTCTATAAAAGACCTTCTGCGTCAAGAAATACACTAATGTCCATATTTCAACTTTCAGTCTCGTCCAAAAAAAGGCAATTAGGAACTGAACCAATTCAGTCTTGTTTGACAGGGCTCACTGAGCTCTGTCAAACAAGGCTGAATTGGTTAGATTCCAAGTGGCATCATGGGAAATATTTGATGCTTGACATTTTGACTTTAATCGTAACTGTGGACTCAATGTAAAAGTTGTCTTAAGTCTTTTTTCTGTAATTAACTGCGAATAAAAATTTTAAAACAGACACAAAAAGAAATTAAAAAATTTAAATCACAATGCATTGAATATAAATTGTCTAGAAAGTATAACAGACTGTTTTAATCAAGAGAGAAAATATGAATTTATGAAAATGTAATTGATAATGATATGATTCTGAAACAGACTGTAGGCAAATCTTTTGAAGGTGTGAAATCAAGAAGGTTCGGTAGAGGCAATATGGAAATGTGAAAAGGTTGGCTGAGTGGGAATGAACAGGTGTAAGTCAGTTACCAACCTATCTGTCGGTATTCATGGATTGGAACAACCTGCCAGCGTGCTGTGACATCTCGGCGATACGTGGCTCGGCGTCACTCACCGCACTTTATCAGGTTGTTCAAATCCATGAATACCTCCAGCTAGGTTGGTACCTATTACTTCAACCCTAAAGTCCTCTCAGATTAATTATTCGTTAATAACTATCGTATAAACATTTCCATAGCTGCAAATGACTTTATTATACAGGCAGCCAACAATAATGTAAAAACATTGTCAAGATAAATGCACCCTATCAGTAGAGTTCTAGAAGAAGAATACATCTGGGATAACTTTTACAGAGCAATATAAATGAGGCAGTTTGTGGCTGTATGAGGACTTAAGTGTTAAGATATCGTTTTTTTAATGGACTGGCACTGAAGTGTCCGCCTTTAAGCACAGAACACATGTTGGTAACATATTTTCAAATTGCCCGCAGAAGGTTAAACAGAAATGGTGTGACGTCTCAAAAGTTCGTTCCTTTGAAATGTAAAATCGTGAACAAGATGAAGTTCGAAAGCTTCCAATAGAAATCCTCGCTGATCTCTTCACCAAACAGAAAACATGAATGGTCGTGTGTGCGTTGACTAGTCGTTGTGTTCTATCACCAGGAAACTAGTGTTTTTTTTCTGCATGGGAACTCGGAAATAAATTGATCTAATTCCAGCATAGTTGTGACATCCAAATAAGTTCTTGCTCCTAATATTTTTGTCAAGTGGGGATAATAAAGACTAGGTTCGTAAATGTCGGTTACCCGCATCATGAACAAACAATTCATGGGGTGTCCATTCCAGTCATCCACTATGCAGTACAGTCGCCATGGATTGGTCGTAATCCACGCGTGGGCAGTTATGTCCACGCATGTGTTTACCAGGTAGTACAACCATCATCAGCAAAATTTTGATTAATGAAGCACCGGTGCTTCATTAATTAAATTTTTGATGATTATTCCTGTAATTAGTGTTTGGAATCTAATATTATTGCGACCGTGGAAATATTGTCCACGTGTGGAAAGTGACCAGTCCACGGCGACTGTACTGTATATATTATTATGTACGATACACAACAATATGTGGAGTGGATGACTAGAATTAATAATAATGTATGAAAGGCAGAAATATGTGTAGTGGGCGACTGGAATTAATATTATTGCATGCTACACAATAACATGTATTATGGGTCACTAGAATTAATATTATATTGCATGATACACATTAATATGTATCGTGGGTGAATGAAATTAATATATCGCATGATAAGCAATAATATGTGTCTTGGTTGACTGGAATTAATATTATATTGTATAATACACAATAATACGTATAGTGAGTAACTGAAATTAATTTTATATTGATTGATCCACAATAACATGTATTATGAGCGACTAGAATTGACTAGAATTGATATTATGCAGTATGATACACAATAATGTTTATCGCGGTGCTAGAATTAATATTATATTGTATGAGACACAGTATGTTTCGTGGGCGACTGGAATTAATATATCGCATGATACACAAAGATATTTATAGTGGGTGAATGAAATTAATATGAAAAGTTTGATACACAATAATATGTATCGCGGACGACTGGGATTAATATATCGCATGATACACAATAATGCAGTTAAAACTAGAAGTCCTGTTATGAAATGCACACAAATAGCACGTGGAACTGCGCGTTAATCAGCGCGTTATGAGCATAGTAAGGCTGTCAAATTCTGTACATATGACCTACGCACAAGCAATGTTTCAGCCAATGGACCTCCAGGTAACCCGCAGGTCCATTGGCAGAAACACTGCCTGTGTTTGCTATGACTAACCAGGAGAGCCTGCCGTGCTTTGAATGTCATTCGATATGGCAATTGCGCGCAATTCTTACGCGCAATTAAGCCTAGATAAGCGCACAGTTCGTGACAGGACTTCTAGTTTTAACTGTATGTATAGTGGGTGACTGAAATTAATATTATATTGTATGATACACGATAATATGTATCGCGGGTGACTGGAATTAATGTTTTTGTATTAACGATAAAAATATGTAAATTTTTTAGAGTGGGCGACGCGATCGGAATTAACACTCACATTGTCTCAATGAAGTGTTCTCGAAAAACAGGTAAATCACGGTTAAATGAAGTACAATGCATGGCATTTATGTGATTGCGATTGTCCAGGGGTTGTTAAAAGGGGACATCGAGGGTACTGGTATAAAGGCCCCAGAGATCAAAAGAGGGGACAGAATGGAAACAACTGACAGCTCTATGGAATTAAAGGGAGCTAACGTTCCCGTAAATCTCTTCCAATTACGAAAGTTGTGAGCCATGAAAAAGTTTGTTTTGTGTATGTGCTAATCGGCCGTCTCATTTGCCAGAAATTCAATCGTAGAGTATATAAATGTCTCTGCGTCGGACTCTGGGCGATTTAAAACTGTAGTATACATGTATTTCATCAGCAAAACAGCAGACACATATGCAAATACCAATCACTGACGCTTGAAAATAATTTAATCCTTTACCAATCCATTCAGTCTCATCTTCCCGTATTGTTTCCAAACTAAGCAGTTTAAAAAATATATTTTTCAAAAATTGGAAGCAGCCAATGAGGAGTCACATGATGTGATTTTGTTAAAATTTGTTAAAATTTTGAAAAATTAAAATTAAAATAATAAATTCTGATATGGTGTGCTTTGAGTAAAGTGTTAAAACCATTAACTGGAACAAGACTCGAGTCCAGAATGTGCTTCTATGACACATTTGAATACCTCTTCGGAAGTTTCAGATTTCCTGATCCATACCATTGTTCGGTGACTTTGTTCTTGAACAACCTCTTAAGCCAAACAGGAGCGTTTCTGGCACAATCAGCAGCAATATCACGAGTTCGTTCTGGTTTCCTTCTCATCTAAGCCCTGTCTTTTCCAGACTTGCACTCTGAGCAAGGATTGCATAAAACAGGGGAAAAGGGATTTGACCAAGTGTGATGACTATCAACAGGTAAATCTGAGACTGGTAATCGACCATGAGTAAATATGCAACAACGACATGGTCTAAACGATTAGGAATTTTTCGAATTTTTTATGATGCATCAAGCCCAGCCTGCAAACCACATGCGGTGATTTGGCACTTACCAAGCCACTGGATCAACTTGTGCATCCTTGTACACTCCCGGCGGCCTTCCAACTGGAAATATAAGAACCCAAGAAGCAAATTTTCGTTTGTGAGCCCTATAGTGTAGTATCCTGTAGTCGTCCTTTTTCAGAAATTCTTCCATATTACAGACTCTAAGCGAAGTCGCCCGAATAGACACAACTAGTTCAGGATTGCTTGTAGGGCTACCTATTCCAAGCGAAGAAAAGTCGCCACAATCTGTATTAACCCTTTAAGGGTTAATGTATTCAGCGGTCTCACACAGTACTTAGTCGACGGGGTTTGGATTTGACAATTTCATTAAGATGTGGACGGTTATTTCATGTTGTTTTACAGGAAGAAATCCCAAAATGTAATAATAGTTTTTATGGGATATCGAGTCCTCAGAGCGTCGAGAAGAAAGAAAAATCTTTCTAAACATTTTCAAAATGAAAAGTTTCAGCACGTTGTCCTTCTACATATATGTCAAATTTTTATTCACTTGACAAGTCTGAGAAAACCTTTCAAAATATAAGGTAGAACAGGTATTCGCTGTCATCATAAATCTAACCATCTGTTATAAAACCGTCTTGCATGGGGAGAATGAAATTCGCTCCCAGCTGGATATCTTATAAAACCAACTGCTGTAGGTTTAAGACGGTGTTTGCTGTTGAAGGTGAGGTAAATTATTCACGATAATCTGAGGCCCAACCCTTTCATCGAAATTAACACATAAGCTAAGAAATGACTGTTCTTATTGTCTGGTTGTTGCTTCACTATAAACTACCGAAAAACGAGAAATATTTCAAGTTTAAAGACAGAAAATGTATTTTATTACATACTATCCATCAAGTAACTTGTTACCCACAACACTTCTAATACGGGAATGACGTCAGACGTCAACGTCGGCGTGGTAACGTTGTGAGATAGTTGATGTCGGAAGTGTAGAATTGAATTAATCTTCTCTTATTTTTCATTGCTACCCACCTTATACAAATAGCAGAGGACATTTGTTGAAATATTTCCCGAATAAATAAATATTTTAATTTTTTGTCAAAAGCTATGTTTTTTGAGACAAACATTGAAAAAAAAACATCAAACGTTGGATGGTGATTTTTGTAAACAGCGCTGGCCAGTTTGAGTCGTTACGTTAGCTAAAAGTTTAAATTAAAAAAAAATCTCAAATTCGTCGGGATTTGACATGAAATTTCCGAACCTCGTTCACAAAAATCGATATGAGCCTCTGTAAACCTCGGTAAACCTCGGCTCGGATCGATTTTAGTAAACTCAGTATAGAAATTTCATATGAAATCACGACTCATTAGAGATCTTTTATGTTAACCCTTTACCCAACGTAACGGAGAAAACCAGCCAGCGCTATTCACAAAAATCGCCAATTAATTTTCATTTTTTTTTTAATTTTTTGTCTCAAAAACATAGGTTATGACCCCTCTTTCGAACGAGCTCGTCGAGCTCGTTCCAAAGAGGGGTCATAACCTATGTTTTTGAGACAAAAAATTAAAAAAATTAGTTATTCAAGAATTTTGTTTGCAAGTGTCTTCCTCTTTTCATGTTAGGTAAAGGGTTAAAGTACAATCAGTACAGGAAAAGAGAAAAAACATTTTTTTATCTTAGTACAGGCGCCGCGGAGTGAATTTCAGTGTGGGGGATACGGTAGTCCAATAATATTAGCCTTCGCCTGTGCTCCGAATTTATTATTTTTTGATTTTTAATATGTCGCACCGTCGAAGTCTAATCTGATCTTTCGTTTTTCCAGCAGCAAAGTTCAGCGAGAGACTCTCGCTGAACGGTTGGACCTCGATTAAAGATCAAATTTCCCCACCTGGTTCCTACTTCCGATTGACAGTTGTGTAAAGCATATTTTTCTTCATTCTGGTGGTCATTTTCTTGCAAATAAATCGATATTTTGAATTATTTTGGCGTCATTTGCACTGCAATTTTTTCAACTCGAAACAACCTGTTGAACCGGAAGATGGGTTGATAGGAAAACGCGGAGTGAAAAACGGAATACCGATAATGTAGTGCACACCAAGTCAAACGACGCGGCAGTCGTTGCAATGCATCTCGATTTGTTCGAAACCGCTGATGTCCGTTCCCGGAAATGGGATACGATTTTTAACAATTTTCCAACCGCTGTAACATTACCGCTTGAAAAAATGTTTTTATTTAATTATTGGTATTTAATACGTAATTCGACAGTAAGTAAAGGAAATTTATACATCTAATATGAATGTGAAGGCATATTATTCTTGTAGAATGTGGGAACATGTATGGAGAATGAGTATTCATCATATTAGTGTTATGTCGCCTAATTTCGTACTTTGCTGCTGGAAAAGCGAAAGATCAGATTAGACTTCGACGGTGCGACATATTAAAAATCAAAAAATAATAAATTCGGAGCACAGGCGAAGGCTAATATTATTGGACTAGGGATACGGGTGCTGAAATGTAACTGGGGGTTATGCGTCTCTCTCCACGAAAACTCATGTAAATTGTGTGGCCTAAAACAATGGTCACAAATTTAGGGCATTAGTTGGCCATCGACATCGACAAGGTGGCGATTGTTCACGAATTACGTAAAATCAATTGGATCGCACAATAGGCCCACATTTGGTAATATAGCACGGTACAGAAATAGTTATTACTCCTACATCGCCACCGTATCCGGTAATCGCACTCTCGAAAAGTAAGTTCTTCAGGAAGGATGTCAAATAGAATAACAAGCATCTTAACCCTTTACCTAACCTGAAAAGCAGACGACACTTGCAGAAATAATTCTTGAATAACTATTTTTTTTCATTTTTGATCTCAAAAACATAGGTTATGACCCCTCGTTGGAACGAGCGCGACGAGCTCGTTCCAACGAGGGGTCATAACCTATGTTTTTGAGACAAAAAAATGAAAAAAATAATGAAAATTAAATGGCGATTTTTGAGAATAGCGTTGGCCGGTTTTGGCCGTTACGTTAGGTAAAGGGTTAATGAATACATACACCAGACAGGATAATCATACGAGCCTTGTCGACACTCATTCCCTCGCTATTTTAAAATATTTTGAGCACTGTTGGCCAAAAAGTATGGGGGGGGGGGGGTGGGGTGAAAGCTCTGTCCCTTCTCCTGTATTACCCATATCGATGCAACAGATGCGTGCATTTGCGTGGATAATGCGTTCAGTCGTTTTCATACAAGCCTTGTCGACACTCATTCCCTCGCTATTTTAAAATATCTTGAGCACTGTTGGCCAAAAAGTATGGGGGGCTGAAACCTCTGTCCTTGCTCCTGTATTATCCATATCGATGCAACAGATGCGTGCCATTGTGTGGGTAATGTGGTCAGTCGTTTTTGTAGGTTTTCTTTTCATCCTTTTTTATTTTTTATTATTTTAGTTTTTTTTTTCATTAATTTATGTACTATAACTAGTTAATTGTTGTTATTTTCTTCTCCCGTGGGCATGACAGGAAGACAGGCAATATGACTGTGCCATCATACAAGGGTGTGTCATTTGATTTATATCATAACTGAAACAACCAATGGGTATTTTATGGACGCTGATATAAGGTATCTATCTATATACGCCTATAGGCACTCTTCCACTCCTCAACAAGACAAGAACATGTGAATCAATTTTTCCTACTAAACATTGTTTAGTATTCTACCAGTCATCAAACAAAAAGAATAAAAAATAAAAGCCTGCCTCTCTCATTGATTTGAAAACTTAATTGCCCGAGAACCAAATGTATTTTTTTATTTGGCCTTGAATGTTCGAAATAATTTTCAGGATTTGGATAATAGAGTCATCGTTTTCTTTGTTAACCCTTTACCTAACACGAAAGGCAGACGACACTTGCAAATAGAATAACTATTTTTTTTATTTTTGCGTCAAAACATAGCTTATGACCCCTCATTGGAACGAGCTCGTTGAGTTCGTTCCAATGAGGGGTCATAAGGTATGTTTTTGAGACAAAAAGTGAAAAAAATACTGAAAATTGGATGGTGATTTTTGTGAATAGCTTTAGCCGGTTTTTTGCCGTTACGTTGGCTAAAGGGTTAACATTCCATCATGCACATTGACACGCCCCTATTCGCTGTTTCAAAGAAAGAGGCTTGTACAATCAACTCAGCGATTCGCAAAGAAGAAAAAAAATCAATACACAATGTTTTTAAATATTTCACGTTGTTTCGCAAGAGACAGTTTGTGGTATTTCAATTCACACGCTGCAGATTGTCGGCCTGAGATAAGGACGAAATTTGTTTTGAGATTCATATCGACATTGTACAGCACACTAGATTATGGCAGATATACTCACGATATACCTATCTTGTATACACCCGTAATAGAATACCGAGTATTTCAAGTAGCTACCCTCATTATCCCGTGTTGGAAGTTCGACGTGAAACACAAAGCCGGCTTTGTGCAGATACAAAAGTAATTTTAAAGATTACGGATCCGAATGTTCTAGTTTAATTGTAAGAGGTCTGTTATACAAGAAGTACCCTATTAATAGGCCGCTGGTGAAATATCATTTTTATTTATTGGATTTATTTTCCCATGCTTTGAAATTCAGGTAGCGGTGTCTTCGCGTACTCAGATCGTAAATCCTGTTAACCCTATCGATGCATGACAAGTTTCTAAAGAAAATTTTGTCACGTGATCTGACGCATTGCCGACAGTTATACTCTTGCCTTCAAACAGTAAGGCGCGATCAGTCAATAACATTTCAAAAGTAGCCCTAGGTGCCAGCCAGAAAATAAGCAGACTGTCATCTGCAGAATGAGATCCCCAGAGGGTGAATTTAGTGATGCTACCCTGCTCATAGCAGGGTAGCATCACTAAATTTACCCTCTGTGAACCTCAGTCTGAATCAGGGTCGCAAAACTAAACAGAAAGAGGTACCCAGAGGATAAATTGGCCCACTGTATGGGATAGCATCATCAAATTCACCCTCGGGGGACCTCATTCTTGAAATGTCAGACTGCTTATTTTCAGGCCTGCCAAGGTGTAAACGTAAAATTTGAATCCTGACATCTGGTCATATGTTTTCATTTTTGTGGTTTATATTGTTTTTGTTTTTTTTATTTTTTTTTTGTTTTTAAATTTTCATCCTTTCATTTTAGTTTTTCGTTTTCCACCCCAGAGGTGGAAACTTTACTCCAGCGGAGAAAATTATTTCTCCCACCCCTACTGCATTTTGGACACGCTGCCTACGCGAGAAAGTCATTGAAGATTTCTCCATTTCAAATAGCCCTCGTGACTACTATCTCATATACCCCACGTGACAAATTTGCATACTTGATTACAGAACTATTTAAAATCGTCTGCAATTGTAAACAAAAACAGTGGCTACCACTTCTCGTTTCGCGTCTATAGATATGGCCGAATTCATCGAAGCAAATGAAAATAAAAACATTCTGAGGAAAGCAACAGGTTATCAAAAACCTTTTCAATCATTCTTGTCAAAAACACAACGAAAATCATAAGATTCACGAAGTACGTGGTTGACTTCGTTATCAATGTGAGAAAAGAAGATGGCGAGTATGAGCCATCGTATTTGCGAGGAATGGGCGGCAACAGCTCAAGAGACATGGCCACGGTATTCACATAATATCCGTTGGTTCGGAAAACGAGCGTTGTCGCTGCTGGGAGAAATAGATTTACGCCGCGTATTCGGCCAAAACTCAAGAGGTGTCGCCTGAATCCGTGCGTGAACGTATGTCTCACCCCGACAAATCTGCCCGTTTCGTTAATATTGGTGTGGTTGTTATCCTGAAGGGGGTCAATGACTTTTCCTTAAAAAGTATAAATCAACAGTGGTTCACTGAAATTAACAATTTTAACACATAGAGAAAAATATAAATTTGCAACCTACAAAACATCCAATGAATAGAACACATACGTCAATCACACCCCACCCACAGAGTTTTTGAGTCACTTGCGGGACCAGTATTCTCAGTTGTTGCTGGTTCCTTCTTCCTTGTTGCTGGTGTTTGGACTCTGATCGCCTTTTCAAGAACATACAAACTGAACTTCACTATTTCACTGCCGTCGCACAACTACCAACGTATGGTCACTTTGCCCGACGCCTTTGCTCTAACATGTGACGGAATGTCACTCTACCGCTGCCGTTGCACGGCCACTAATATATCGTCACTTCACTGGACGCTTTTCACTCAAGCAGTCGTCACTAATGGGATTAAATGTTCCCCTCCGTTTATCTAAGAATAATGTTTATAAAGGCAAAGCCTACTCTGTCTACGTATGGCTTGTCTTCTGCAACAGGTAATACCGTCTACCTAAACACCAAGCTCGCGAGCTCGTATATGGCCACCGACTTGGCCCGCGACTTTTCGTACTCCAAATATGAGCTCTATGGCTCCCCTTACATTACAACGTGCCTATACTTTCGCACCGATGCGGCATCTCCTCTAACCTATAGCATGGAACATCGCCAGCTCCTCATCAACGGCCCACAGTCTTACACGCATTTAGACTGGAATGAATTTTTCGAGAGCCCACCACCGACCCTTATTTTATAGTCAGCACATTAATTCTCATTTTAATTGCTTCTCTTGAACTTGGTCGCTTAGAACTATGTTAATTTATTATTCCATTTAAGTTCCTTTGAAAGTCCATTAACTGGGCATAATTACATAGATAATGTCTGCACGAGACCACTGGTCCCTCTTTCTCCTTTAATCTATTATCAGACAGCTGATCACTGGGATCGCCAGACGCGCGTTAATGGCCATAAAATTTCATGTTTAATCAGCAGCGCATGAATTATTTTACTGGTCTGTCTAAGTGACAAATGTGTGTTCAGTGTCCGTCATCCAGACACACATTCTTGTGCCTTTAGCCCGAGCGAGAAAGATTATCAAAAATATATATACTTTTAAAGCAACAAAATCGCAACTTTAAGCTATCACTTTGACACATGGGAAATTTAGAATTTTCTGAAACAAGAAAAGCGCTCCGAATGAAAAGAGGGATTAAAAAGCTCAAGTGAAAGTTTCAAAACCAAAGGAAGCTGACCCACAGACTGACGATGATTTTTTTTAATACAATGCGGTTTCAAACACTCTATATTTCGGCATCAGAGGGGGCTCTGAAAAACATGGCTAAATTTGTTGGGGTGACAATGTTTTGAAAATTAACCATGAATCAAATTTACTGTATCTAGAATATCACAGAGAATAACAAAAACTCAACTGGCGATGATTTATAAAACATCAGAATGTTTCCCCTCCACCCTCACCTCCACCCAATTATGTACGAAACGCCCGAAAACATGGTCCGGTGTTCAGTTGAAATGTATCTTTCTTATAAATCAAAACGGCCGTGTGACTTTTGCAGGGAAGATGAACATACATATAGCTGTAATAATATCCCAAGTGAACATGATCGTTGATTTCTCAGAGGAGCAGTGGGCGAAAATAACATCGATGTTTTAATAAGCAAGGTGGCGAAAAGCTGACTTACCTGACGTGAGAAATAAACAGAAAAATATCACAAGCCTTGTGTCCGGCCCAAAATCTGCACTCAGGTTAGGTTTTTTCCATCTCACAGATCAGGGGCAATATTATAGAACTTTTACAGTTGTATTTTCTAGAATTAGATTTTTTAGTTATGACTTTAAATGGGTTAAAATGAACTATTAGCATTCTCAAAGAGCTGGCAATTTGCCAGTTGGCAAATTGCCATATCTTTTAAAATGCTAATGATTCATTTTAGCCGGCTATATTAATCGGTGGAAAATACAGTTCTGAAAAATACAGTTGTAAAAGTTTTATAATATTGGCTCCAGGTCATGATGGATTATATTATTCTTCCGAGGTGGAAACTTTACATTCTACCTCGGGTGAAACGTTTTCATCCAGGGAGAGAAAGCTTTTACATCGGGAGAAATGTTTTTTCTGCGGGAGAAAAGTTTACATCTCGGGAGATAATTTTTTCCCCCGGGAGAAAAGTTCCTCCGCGGGAGAAAACTTTTCTCCGCATGTAGAGATGTTGGCTTTCTTCAAAAGGTATGGTGAGCGATACCTGTCAATAATGATATCCAGAGTGTGTTTGCCCAGATACCCTGGCAAACCACTACAGAAATACGGCAATTCCATGGATGACCAGGTCTCTATTGTTTGTGAAATTTCAGTGACTATATTCAGCAACATTCTTCTTGACTGGACATAATGCAACGGATAGAGTTCTGATCACATTAAAAAGATGTGACAGCTATAATTCATTATGTCAAACCAGGCCTGCTACAAATATTAAAATATTTGTCCTTCAATGCGACTGGGATGTTTAAAGGGTATTTACGAGTACGCCAGGGCCGTGCATCTTGCCCAGTCTGATTATCAAGTTTATTCAGATCATTCTCCATGGGTCATATCTGGTTGTTCTCGGCCTGTGTCATTTTCAGCATAATGGTACTTGGACTTAGTTAAAACTGTCATAGAAAATGTTATTGACTGAAATTGCTCACCATACTTTCCAAACGAAAACTATTCGCCACATCAGCATGACGGATTTTGTTTACATGAGCTCAAGCCTGGCATTCTTAAGACTACAGGAGGGCTAAAAAACGCCCCCTCACATGGCCTGGGGAGCGATTTGTTCTCCCCAAGCTTACAAAAGCTAGAAGTGGCAAAATGAAGTTCTACTATTAATGAATTATGCCTTGTGGGCTTTGTACATTTTATTCGGTATTGCTAACAAGGCAGTCTATGTGAGCCGGCTACACTACCCCTCCCACACCTCCGGGCCTCGGCGAGGCCCGGGGGTGTGGGAAGGACAGTATGGCCGTTTTATACAGAGACCGCTAACATAGCAGAGATCTGAAAAGATGAAGGTTTTAGGAATAGGCTGTTATGGTAATCAATATTTTCTAAGGCTAGGGGGGCTAGTTTTCGCCCTCCTTAATTTTTTTATGACGAGCAGTAGGCGGGCGAATATATCGCTCTCCTGAAAATGCCAGGCCTGCACGAGCTTCATTAACATATTTTTTTAAAAATCCACATTTTATTTCTTTGTGACACAATATATCAAAGTTTCAGTTCTCTGCTCATTTTCACCAGAAAACAATAGAGCTGTTAATATTGGTTTTGTTGGGGTCGGACCTCACCACCATGAGAATAAGAACCTCCAAAATATATTCTTCAAAAGAATTTATCAAATATTAATGTTGTTAAAAACAAAACTGCAACTCTCTGCATATGTTATTTACGGTATAGAATGCAGATGAACTGAAAACAAATCACAAACTAGAATTAATTGCCCATTTTGTCGAGTGGGCCATTTGGCAATCTTCTTCACATTGTTTCTGTTTACATTGTTTCTGTTTACATTCTTCTAAAGAGGAAGTCTTTTCAGACAATGGTCAAATAACATTTGTAGCAGGCTTGGCAATTTCAGGAGAGCGATTTTTTAGCTCTCCTTACTGCCCTCCTGAAAGAATTAAGGAGAGCGAAAAATTGCCCTCCTAAATATTTTGGTCTGGGATGATTGAGATTACATGTATTATGCTCACATTAAATTTTTGTTGTAAAGCAAAAATGTAATTTAACTTCGAAGTCACATAACATCACGTAATTTCATTTTGAAAGTGGTTTAGTGGTAAAAGGTAATGGCTGCAACCATACCCATACACAGTTGCAATCATTTGAAGCAAAATGGGTCACAGCAATATTTTTTTTTTCTGTCAGTTTCAAGTTCAACAACTGACATCACAGTTTGAGGGGTAATTATTCAAGGAATATTGACACTATAATATACTACTATTACTACTATCCTGTCACTTGAAGCACTTGCACCAGGATGTGACTGTAGATTCAAGCAGACCTGTTGTCCAAGAAAGTCATACGCCTACCACTACCACCTTCAACCCCCCTTGGGGGGTTGAAGGTGATAGTGCTAGGCGTATGACTTTCTTGGACAACAGGTCTGGGTACACACACAGGTCTTGTCAAGTGTGTGTTCGGTTGTTGAGTGAGACATCTAGATGTCTAAGAGATTTTGCTTTACCTTAGTAAAGTTAATAAAATCACTGATGTAGTCTGTTGGTTTCAGTTTCAATGAGTTTGTTCAACTGGATACTTAAAATGCTGTGTAAAGCTAATTGCTCTCCTAAGCTGATTGAGGAGAGAGATTTTTTGCCCTCCTGCATTTTTCAGAATGCCAGGCGTGTTGTAGTGGTTTATAGTCAAATCTTGCCAACCTCAATTGCAGACAAGTTTGGGCTAGAAAACACTGCTTTGCCGTTATGTTCTTACATGGCAATCCCCCGAGAATTAGAAGAAATCCTGTCTGTTTTCATTTCATTAGCAGACTTTTGAATCTGTTATAGTTCTCAGGGTACTTTTAGGCAGGCGTTTTTTTGTTTTATTTTTTGTTGTTGTTGTTGTTGTTGTTATTGTTGTTGTTGTTGTTGTGCTCTCTTAAATTTCAAATTAGCCTGGCACCTAGGGCGAGGGCGATCGCCCGCCTCAATATCACAGGACAGGTTCTAGTTCGCTGGGTGTTGATTACGTCCATGTACTCAACAAACAAGTCCTAGAAAATTCGGCTTCAGATCACAAAGAGGCCGTGTTCCACAAGGCTACCAAGTTGGAAATTTGTCGGACTTTTCATGTTTTCAGTCGTAAAGTCGTGTTACTCTAAAACTGTCTAACAGAATAGAGATTAAAAATTTACCTCGCGATTTGTGTAAACGCTTAAAGAGATATTTATCAGAATGTTCAGAATTGTTTTTCATTCAGTTCCTTTGACAGTGTGCAGGAGTACGCGCTAATTCGTTGTGACTGAGGCGCCTTGATGTTGAGTTCTCTGCGGGTGGTAGACTGGTTCACTGCTCTGTATGTTGTCTATCGGTTGATGTTGAACGTAGAGATAACTAACATAGCGCATCCGACCTTTTTATTATGCTCGTGTCAACACGTAATCTCTTATGTCAAAACAGCTCAGTGTGTGTAGTCTTGACTACACGGACAGCACCGGCGGAAAATGCTTATCTTGTTTTCTGTTGGTTCTATACAGGCGAGGCGGAAAGGAAAAACAAAAAAAAATGGGAAGGGCGTAGCTGTGTTCAGGTAAACCGGAAGATGCTGGCACCGAGGTCCAAAATTATGCAGAGGTAGCCCTAACTATAAGTTTTCGGTTGTCAAAATGTTCTCATTTCCTCGCATATTTCCTTGGATGCGGTTAGATTTTTTTTGCACAACGCATTCACACAAATGACTTGGCGTACATATTCGTGCTCAATGGTGAACTGACAATCATCATGCTACTCAACCAACTTCTAAACAAAATGGATATTTATAAGATTTTGGGAGTGTGACAACCCTATTAGACTATTAGTTATCCTTGTGTTTTCTAGGATGTATGGGAATTTACACAGTTTGGGAACACATACACCATGAGGTAAAACCGAAGGGTGTATGAGTTCCCAAACCGGTGTAAATTCCCATACACCCTGGAAAACACAAGGATAACGGATTTATTTCCAAGAATTTTGGTGTACTTGATACTTTAACCTACATTGTGGGCAAAAACTGACAGAAAATTTGTATTTTGTAAGTTTCGTAATAAATAAAACCAGACAAATATGGATGTCATTGGAACTGGCTCAATGAGCCAGTTCCAATGACATCCATATCTGTAATATTTTATTGCACATAAATATTAAATTTCCTGTATTTTTATTTTTGTTCTAACATAACTGAGCAGAAGGTATGAATTAATAATTAAAAATTGGTACTTTTTTTTAGCCATATAGCCTGCTATTGTATATTCTTGTTTTAACACCGTGGTTAACCACGGTGTAAAAAAAAAACACTGTGGATTGCAAGTTACACCGTACCTCTCAGCCAATCAAAATGCAGTATTTTGTTTCACTTGGAAATAACGATGTTTATTTAGGTCGAAATATATTCGCATAGCGTTTCGTTGTTCACTGTGTTGTCTCCTAGTCGAATGCTGACCATATCTTTGTCTCAAAAGTGGCGCGGTTGAGTCGAGGCATTTGGAGTAGCTTCAGTCCTCGCACCTTTTTCAGGTGTAAATGTTTTATCAGTTAATACCATCGAATTGGTTTTGAACTTTCAAAACAAAGCTTGCTCGTATCAGAATAGGTGGAAGTAAAGCAAAATGTCCTTTTAGAATATTCAACCATAATATATAAGTGGTGTTCTGCTTGCATTTAGCTACTAATATCTCGATGTTCACTTCACATGCTTCGACTCACACTTTGAGAGAAACCCTACGCTCGAATTGGCGTGTGAGTGTTGAAAATAACTGTTAATTATCAGCATGGCCGTATGAGTCTCCAGATGGAAGATGATAAGAAATGAACACCTCTGAATGCTCATTTACTGTTAGAGTACAAGTGTTCGGCCTTCTGTGAAGCCTTTATCAAGTGGAATGGCTTAGATAACGTTACAAGTGTAAGAACAAACGTTAGCGTATTGGGCGGTTGACGTCAGCCTAGAGGCCCCGATCTCTGTTCAGTTCGGTCCAAATAGTATTTAACGCATATCGTATATTGAGTACATCAACACGCCGTCTGCGATGACAAGGCATTGCTGATGGCGTCTTGTTGCACTCAACAGACGATATATGACTTTCAGTTCGACATTTTACTGAGGCACCAATATGCAGTTGTTTTTAAGAGTCCGCAATTTAATTCAAATGGGGACGAGTTTTTACACACTGAAGCATTCCAATGCCCACTCCCTCTCTTGCTAAACATACACGAATTTTCGAATCTGATTTACAGCCGTTCCAATTACAATTACAAAATCATTCTGCGGTGTCTGTAAAATATTTCCCTCTTTGGTTCACATGGCGCAACACTTTTAGTAAAGGGACAATAAGCCGCGAATTTGTAAAATACAATAATTTTCGTTATGCAAAAGCAGCTTTTCTTTCATATATCATTCGTATGTGCACTCTCGTATCGATTAAATAAATACACTGAACGACACACAATCGATATGGCACGAGTATCAGCGCGGAATGATAAAACGAGAGGCCACAGGCCTCGAGTTTTATCCTTCCGCGATGGCAAAAGTGCCAGATTGATTAATACATTCATACGCGTGTGTCGTTCTGTGATTATTATACACCTTCACGTCTATGAAAGCAATTACGAGAAGGGCACTCAGCAATTCATTTGACAATTCGTCCCCTGATTTCTAATGTGTTCTATGTACCAGTAGGCACATAGTGCATACTGGAACTCTGGGGACGAACTATCGACGAACTATCAACAGAAAAAAGGCATTTTATCGACAACCAAATTTGCGAGGGGAGCCCGTGTTACCACGTTTAGCTATCGCTAGGGATTCAAATTGTAATTGTGGTGCACGATTTTGTAGAAAATTCCAGTGAAATTTCGCTTCTATTTAAAAATAGTCCATCAACGATTTCCGTTCGGCACATATGTGCGGAACGGATTTTTATTTTCCACATGGTTTAGTGTTGCTGTAGATGGGGATTTCATAGAACAGATGTGTAATAAATTAATTTGAAGGTGAGAATTTACTAGCATTATTGAAAAACTCTAAAGTAGTTTTTCATTCCGATCTTGTCACCCGACCAACATCTGAATTTCCGTACAATGTTATTTTCCACATTCGTCGAAAATAGCTTTCTCAAAAGGGCAAATATGAATTTTGTGTTCTTGCGGGCCTATGAAGAGCGTACGCGTCAACGAGATCTATTTCAGATTGCCGTTGTCGATAAACGTGCTGTGGATTTTTTGTTAACATAACTGCAGTTTATTTGAAGTAATACTGTGTTTTTTTACCTAATTATACCCAATATATGGTAAAATAATGCACAGCTGTTGTTGTGGCAATAATTTATTCGATCAAATACAAAGTTAAAATTAGAAACCACTTGTATTCAGAAATGATGTCATAGGGATTTGGTTACCTTCAACAACTTTCGGATAACTTCGTTTATATCTCCACAATGTCAAGTTTTCGGTATTTTCGTCTCCATTAAAGTTTATAAATTGCAGATTTAAGTAATTTCTCATTATCCCCCATGTCTTACACGTAGCATAAAAAGAGGATATCTATGCTATTTTAGTGAATATCGGGAATAATTTGGACCTGAAAGTTTTATTTTCCACGAGCGCTTGCTACGTTCCATTTTACTACGCAATACTTAGCCCAATTCGATTGCTAATAGTTTAACCCCCTGCACACTGATGTAAAACTCTCAAAATTTCAGGCTGTTAATTTTTCCCATGATGCAACTATAAATTTAATCAATTCAGTCTTGTTTGACAGAGCTCATTGAGCTCTGTCAAACAAGACTGAATTGATTAAATTTCTAGTTGCATTATGGGAATAATGACTACTTGAAATTTGGGTATTTTGACATCAGCGGGCAGGGGGTTAAAGACAATATCAAAGATCTGCTGATTGTTTCTTCAAGGCGACGTTCAAGGCGACGTCATGCGCCGAAGCGTGACGTCATTTAGGAAGCTACTGAGGAATATTTCTCACTCGATGGATATCGAGAAATATCTTTTAGATAAATTGCAATAATTCATAGGCTTCATATAATAAAATGTTTTTTTACATACTCTTCCACATGCATGTAAAATCTGAGACCCATTATTTCTTCAAATTAGCGGTTTATATAATTGTCCCTTTAAAAAATCGAGTGGGAACGAAACATGACCACACACGATTCTCACCCCGTACCCCATTATCTTGAATACGACGGTACAAGACTTAGGTCTCAACCGGCCTGTCAAGTCGTCATCGCTCTCCCTAAACGAAATGCAAATGTTTTTTTGCTGAATTAGATTCATTGCGGTTAGATTTTTTAAATCAAATCTTACATGTTCTCGATATCAGCAATAAAATTTTAACAGCCTGTTGCAAAGAATGACAAGTGATGGGGAAGGAAACCTGATTAACGTTTTATGACTGACACATTAAATGCTCTGTTATTTTATCGTTCATGTATACCTTGTCTGAGATAGGTTCTGAATGTGTGCGTTCGTAATAGCTATGTGGGATACTATCTTACTTAATAAATATTCTAGTTGGTGTATAAAATATAGCTACCTCACTCGATGTAGTCGTGTATCTGTCAGTTGAATCTAAATGAATGTAAGTAAGGTTTGCTGGTTTGCCACAGCTGCATGTAGAAATAAGAATTAATTCAACCCTTCCAGTGTATGGGCCCATCATTTTCAGCAGCAGTTTTCATTCTAGATGTCGCGGTAGTTTGTCAAAATAATTAAACAACTCAATTGTCTCATCCACAAGTGTTGAAGACGCGAGTATTGTTTCTGGAATTTCGGGGTTTTTTATAATGAATTTGAGAGACTTAATTTTGCAGGATAAAACCGGTTGTTTGGGTATGGAGAATGAAAAATAAAATTTACGATAAGGCTAAATCAAAAGCAAATGAATGTAACGAGAGCCTGAGACATTGGACAGACACAGTAGGAGGCGTAAATCATGGTCGGATGGTTGTGGTGTGTAACCCAACCCAAACCCTGTTTCTGTGTTTCATCTTGCAGAAGTAATGATGGAATACTTTTGTCCGATAATTGGCATGTCCAAAGACACGCACATAGGCATAGCACTGCCACATATTGTCTTTAGTTTGGCGTTGTGAGTCACAACAGGCCTAGAGCTTAGCAATGGCAATCGGCAATGCCAATGTAAAAGTCGTGGCAAATTGTCACGGCTTTTCGAACGGCACTGCCCATTGTTTTGACCTTTTAGGGAAAATACAGACACTGTCAGAATTTCTCGCCATGAAATGAGAAATGTGTCTGACAAATATATCTGAAGATAGTTACATGCCCAAAGCACACAGGGGCCATGAGTGCATATGTGCGTGTATGCACATGTCTGTCTATATTAAGGAGTGTACAGATGTCTGCCTATATGTATATTGCTGTGAGGATGTGTGTGCATATTTGAGGGTATCATGCGGTGAAGGATTAAGGCACCGTGCAAACATTTGCCATTTTATTTTTTACCATTCTTAAAACACTAGCTTCTATATTTAGTTCTGGAGACACCGAGAGTCTAATGCGTTATATCTCGTTTACAGAGCTATCTAGGCTATACTGGATTATTCTTTACTACTATATTCATGGTAACGAACTCTGTTTGCTTATAAACTGGTTGATTTTAGTAAGTTTCTAGCTGAATAGTTGTTGTGAATGTAGGCACCGTCGTCCAGAAAATATCAAGCGTACCATCGAAAACGTTATACATATCTGGCCGGGTATGAAAAGCACATTGCGTCCAGGTATGCCCATATGTCTAAGCTTTCTTCGGATGTTGTACAATGTATGTCAGGTTAATGCACTAGTGTGTTATTTGCAAAAAGAATGCTGAATAAGCAAAGTGCTACTTGCCACATAAGAGACATTGCTCAAGTAGAAATATTATCTCGTCGATCTTCTCTTACGCTAATTATTCACTCAATGGCCGCATATTTTAAAAATTAAAAGCGCGTAAACAAGTTTAATTGAGGTATGTATCTACTGATTTTTCACAACAAGAAACAGTCGCCTTCTCCTGTTCGAACTTGTACAATGAATGTCTTGTAATTCGACTGCTATTGCACCAACATTAATCTCTCTGCAGCTTTCGACATGGTGTATACGGTTTAACCCTTTACCCAACTTAACGGCCAAAACCGGCCAGCGCTATTTTCAAAAATCGCCTATTAATTTTAATTATTTTTTCATTATTTGTCTCAAAAACATAGGTTATGACCCCTCATTGGAACGAGCTCGTCGAGCTCGTTCCAGTGAGGGGTCATAACCTATGTTTTTGAGACAAAAAAATGAAAAAAAAATAGTTATTCAAGAATTTTTTTTTCAAGTGTCGTCTGCTTTTCATGTTAGGTAAAGGGTTAACCCTTTACCTAACATGAAAAGCAGACGACATTTGTAAAACAAATTCTTGAATAACTAATTTTTTTCATTTTTTATCTCAAAAACATAGGTTATGACCCCTCCTTGGAACGAGCTCTACAGTGAGGGGTCATAACCTATGTTTTTGAGACAAAAAAAATGAAAAAATAATGAAAATTAATGGCGATTTTTGTGAATAGGCCGTTACGTTGGGTAAAGGATTAAGTTGTATATATTGTACAATACGTTGCACAGTACCCGACAAAATCAATAATACACCCTGCAGGTCCGTTCATGGCGAACGAAAATGTCGTAATGCTTTCCCATTCTAGTTTAGTCTCGTCAAAGAAGCGAGGTCGTAACTGAGTATGTATTGCATTTTGTCAAAAGCAAGCAAAGAAATGGCATGGAATGTCCAAATAACTCAAATTGCACATAACCATATGCTTTGTACATTCATACATACAAATTCGGAAATGTCAATGGCGAACAGGCTTTTATCCCAGTTCACTGGTTGTGACAATACATAAGGGTCACGTCTTCTTAACACCTTAGCCAATGATACCACCAAAACCAGCCAGTACCATCCGCAAAAATCACCATTCAATTTCTATTAATTTCTCAGTTGTTTGCCTCAAAAACATAGTTCCTGACCCCTCAATGGAACGAGCTCGCTCCAATGGGGTGTCATAAGCTATGTTTTTTAGACAAAAAATGATTTTTTGTAATATATCTTAATATGTGTCGTCTGCTGTTCGGATTGTTTAGTAAATGTGTTAAAGATTATGACTATTCAAAAACAGATTAACGGATATATTATCAGTAAACTGTGTAATATATCCTTATTATGTTGATTCCGTACGGGGGACAACTCCGATAATGCTCGCGCAGTCAAGATTACGTATCTGTGATAGAGAGCATGAGAACCCGGGCATATACTGTACAACAGCCGAAACTTCTCTTCTGGTCCAAAGGGTTTTTAACATGTGAGTTTTCATATATGGATTGAAAGACGCTGTTTTAATTTTTGACATTTATGACATCAATTGAAAATAAGCAAAGTTTCCTTTTGTTACTTTTAATAACGAAAACAACAGACAGCTCTGGGAGCTGTCTGTTGTTTTCGTTTATTAAAAGTTACAAGATGCAAACCTTTGTTATATATCAGTATCGCACCCACCAACACTTAGTACACCCACTTTAGCTCTTTGTTTAAGGAATGTCTTTTTCCATTAATCTCCAAGTTTCTATACTTCTCAGGAAAACAATTAGCAAACCTCATTGGACTTTTATATTAATGGAAAGGACAGTGTCTGTCTTATATGTCACGATGCACACACAGTTGATACAGAGAACAGACAAAAGTTAAACAACGTCAAATCATGATGAACATTTCTAAATGAATTTAAACATAGAATAGTCAAACGTTCAAACTGATTGGGGACAAATTGTGAAAAAACAGCTTCTGTATTTTTATACCACTCAACAGGAAGCAGCCTGAAGTTTGTGAAATGATGCGCACTCTAACGATACAACATCGCTAACATTTCGAAAGTTTCATCTCTATATGACATCCCAACACCGTTAATGCTAAATTTGCTGACAACTTTAGAAATTTAAGGGGAGCTAACATTGCTGTAAATATCTTATGGAGAAAATTGTCAGCCATATTGACCCTTTTGCCAACGTAACGGCAAACACCGGCCAGCGCTATTCACAAAAATCGCCAATTACTTTTCATTATTTTTTTCATTTTTTGTCTCAGAAACATAGGTTATAACCCCTCTTTGGAACAAGCTCGTCGAGCTCGTTCCAATGAGGGGTCATAACCTATGTTTTTGAGACAAAAAATGAACAAAAATAGTTATTCAAGAATTGTGTTTGCAAGTGTCGTCTGCTTCTCATGTTAGGTAAAGGGTTAAAAGAACTTTTTACAAGTATCGTCTACTGTCACGTAAAGAGTTAAACAATCCTTGAGACATGTTTACTAACACTGCAAAAGGAGGTGACGAATAATACCGTAAAATCACGACCTTTCTCCTTTTGTCAAATTGAGAGGAAGTGAATAATAAACCATCATCATCAAAGTGAATGAGTTACTTGCACAGCACAGAGGTATATTGTCCAAGCAACCTGCATAAAAGGCTCGTCAAAGTTATTATTCTCATCGCACCATGCATTTAACAATACCCACAGTTCTTGTCGTGCAACATGAACAACGGGAATTGTGAATCAATGCGTGTGATAAATGCCGTTATCATTTTCAGTGTCGAAGTCTACGCTGAACATTATGCACGTGTTCCATTGTGTGTCGTGTAAACCCGACAGCACAATCTATGTAATTATCACAAATGCTGGTGTATGAACATGTTTTGGTGAAGCCTTTATTCGTATTGACCAGAAATGAGAGTGTTGTACGTGTATTTTTTAAAATCAACTTTGATTCGATTCGTTCTGTCTATTTATCGCCTGGACTGTCGCCACCCACCAAGTATATTCAGCATATATAACGTGCATTTCGCGACAATATCTATTTTAAAACTACGTCGTCAACACCCATTCGCTCACCCGTGATTTTGTTTACTGCACTCAATCTGGTTAAGGGCAACACTTTATTTGAACCTGAATGTGTGTGTGTGTGTGGGAGGGGCGGGGGGGGGGGTCGTATATTTTATTGTTCGTCGATTCTTGAATCGAATGTAGCTCGAATCGAATCACAGATCGAATTACGCTCCAAACACAATTTATTTATTTATTTATTTATTTATTTATTTATTTATTTATTTATTTATTTTAACGACACTTTCGACAGCCAGGGTCACCCCCAGGAAGCCGGAGTACCCAGAGAGAACCAGCGAGCAACGGCGAAAAGTGAAAGAGTTACTTGCACAGAATGTACAGAAACAGAGCTATTCGAACGCTCAGTATCTTTGTACATACCTTGATTTATTTATTTATTTATTTATTTATTTATTTATTTATTTATTTATTTATTTATTTATTGGTGTTTAAGGTCACATACTTATGCATAATGGCTAATCGTGACCGCGGCAGTTTTACGGGTGGAGGAAGCCGGAGAGCCTGGAGAGAACTACCGAGCATCGACGAGCAACTGTCAGCTCCTCAACATTCTAACTCTGTTCAAGCTCCGCTCAAGCCGGGTTACTGCGGTTAAAGACACCTGCACCATCGACGTGAAGTACGCATTAGTACACGGCGTCATTGCGCCCCAATGTTGACAACCGGGATAAAGTGCCTTGCCCAAGGACACAACGCAGGTCGTTCGATTCCCGGTTCTGTGCTATGAATTTTCGGGTGTCGGAAATGATATTCTGAAAGGTGAACCGGACAATTCCCGTTCCCGGGATTAAGTCCTAATTCCACCCCACTGACGTAAATGTGACTAGAGCAGATTTTTTGATTTTTCAGACTCGGTTTCGGCTTCGGTTCGTTTTCAGGAAAAAACCTTGGTTTCGGTCCAGTATTTCTCAGTGTTAAGAACAAAAAGTAAACATCACTTCAGGCTCCTTAACATCCGCAATAGTTTGTACGACATCACTCACCACACAAAGCCCCGTCTGTAAGTATTTCAATTGGGTTCAGTCTAAGTTTCCGTTGATCATTCTTAGGGTTCCAGAGGAACAGCTACTAAGCAGGTTAAGCCAGAAAAAAAACATACATTAAGATAACAAAAATGAATAAAATTCGTCTAGTCTATGTTGGGTTCTCGTTGTCGCATTATCTCCCTTATTGACTCGTCTGGTGGACGAGTCAACAAGGGAGAAAATGTGGCAATGAGGACATGACGTACTCTCCAATTTGCTGGATATACTAAGTGAGAAGAGTTTTTAGGGGTCACTCGTCCAGTTCGCTCCCAATAAGGGAGTTTGATCAGTTTATGCACAAACACAATAAAACCGTTCGGTCGGTTTTTGCTGGATCTTGCGATTCGGTATTCCGGTTTGACGCAAAAACCGGAACAGAATCGTAAAACAAAAAAGTTCTAAGTAGGGAGCAAGCAACGCTAAGGTATGTCGCAACTAGAATGTGATCTGATCGAGAAGTCACATATCTGCGTACCCTGCTATTTCATACGTTTTCTGTTTCACAATGTTCACGATATTACCCCTGAGCTACACATCTTTTTTTATTCTGGTCGATCAAATAGACCATTTTTACATAGCGCCATCTTACATCCGGGACTCGATATGTCCGTCGAAACCAGCCATTTATAGTTGTTACTAAAATAGACACCCACGTCTGCTGTTCTGTACTGATATCGTTTGTCTCCACTTCATAAATATTTTTGTCATTACTGATTACTGTTGTTCTTTTGAAATAAAATTCGATTGTGTGCTTGCCTGCCGTTCTTCGAACGAAACATTTTTGCTTTAAAGAAGTCGAAGGTACATTGTAGCTGAGAGTTGTGACGAACGACAGAACGAACATGAAGGATTATAACACGAAAATGATAAGTATGGAACATAACATCGCAAAATACACAAATTTCTAAATCCCAGCCATTGTTCTCTTTGGGGGTGAGAACAAACGCAGATTAGGTAAATTGTCGCATTTTAATTAATAAAAGGGAGTCGAAAAATGACGCTTTCAATGCCGACCAGCAGTTCAGTACACGTGTGTGCAGTGTTGATAAATAAAGCCGGTTTGTGGGGGCATATGAAGTCCCGGATGTAAAATGGCGCTATGTAAAAATGGTCTATTAGGTAGACTATTAGTTAACTTGATAGAATCACCATTGCAAACTCACGGTTCCGCAGTATCTTAACCCTTTGAACCCTAGTGGCATCTCCCATATCAGTTCAATGGCAGCAACGGGAAGAGTCCATATTCTTTATTTGGGGGTAGACCAATTAATATTTTCAACGTGCAGCCTTGGGGCTGCACGTTGAAAATATTGATTGGCCTACACCACACCTTCGCTCAAAAGTCAACCTACTTACTGAAATTATGAAGTATCATGTTACTGGGCCGGAAAAAGGGCCCCTGGGCTTCAAAGGGTTAATGTTACTAGATAGTAACAATGCTGAAAATTTACAGTTCCATCGTATTTCACCGAGCTAACATACCACACATTACGTAAAAATGATAGCAACACAGAAGTACATATACTTTGTGTGGGCTTTTTTTCTATTCAAAGAGATATGATCTCATACTTGAAGCCCCACATGTCAAAACTCAAAACGCCACGTCAAGGTTTGACTGTTGGGGCGACATTCCAGTGATTACAAAGCCTCTAAATAACTCGCGATTATATACCAACGGTCTTCATAATTTGCTGTCAAATGTTCATCTGAAAACACTTACCTCAGAAAGAGATAAGTGGGCATATGTTTGTCAGTTTGAGATGTGATGTGAATGTCTCACAAAAGACAGTTCCCTACGCATTGTCACATCAAATTATTATTTTTAAATTTCAATTGCAAAGTCAAATAAAATTAAAAATTTGTTTCCACAAAAGGTGTCAGGTAGTCTATTTCATGCACAAATGGATTTGAATTCTATCTCGTTTTCATTTTTAATTGCGCACCGTTTTCTCAAAATAAATACCACACATTATATACTTATCTATGACGATTCGAAGGTTGAAAAATACAGCATCGAATGGGGTGATACAAATTGAGGCATCGCGTAGCTAAGGTATCTGGGGGTCTTTAACCTCAAAGCTCTTTTTGGGAGGTCTCGATGTTTGTTACAAGTAATACAATCACATTGGCATTGATATTTCATAATAAAACAACGTGTAATAGGTGGACGCAAATCAAAATATCCTGTTGAATGCCCACCATTTTTCGTCCAATGAGTGCGACAAGGCGCATCACAGATGCGCCTTGTCGACGATATATACCGCGGTGTTCCGTTTGGTTGCAGTTACTCGCATCTTTGGTCTTGGTATCCTCTGCGCTTTGCTTCGCCTCACACTTATAGCGAATTTTCCACTTCAATAAACGTGTGAACGGATTGTGTGAGACGAAAACGCACATTCGTCTCTAAAGTAGCAACGGCAGTACACATGTGGATTCAAATGGACGATCTTGTGAACGCTGAAACATTTTCCACGTCCTGCTGTCACCCCACACACATATACCGACAAACATACACAAGATTTCAAATCAAACCTAAGGTGTAGGCCATCTACATTGTAAAATCGTTTCGCAGTCCATCAAGTTGGGAGATATTTTTATTTTCGATATGCTTTGATTCCACATAATATTTTTTCTGGTTCTTCTCCATAAATTAAGTCGCATGATGTCGTTCGTTTCGAATTGGCAACTTTCTGCTTTCTTTCTGTACTCTCCTGAAGATTTTAACTGACACTTCAGGTCGCATTTTAGCCAAATAGATATGCAAACACTCCAACAGGTTTTCTTATGTACACTCGGGTGAACCTGTTTAAGTTTGTCCGGTGATTCAATAGCGCATTCTGCGCTTGGCAAAAAAGTATATAATATAAGCAAAGACCTGGATAGGCCAGCTGTCGAGCGTTAGTTTTCAACTGCATTATCTGAGGTTTCTCACATTAAACCATCTGTCATATACTTTTCAAATTATCACCTCATTGAAATAATTGAACGAAATTATTAGTATATTTGAACAAAAAACGCAACTAAAACAACCATTTGACAAGTAGTTGATCGATAGATTGTGCGGGTGAATATATGTGTGGGGCCTCATCGGGGATCTCTGGAGAGGGTATACATAAGATCTAACACCTGAGTTTCTTTGTACTTTATTACCTGTAAGAGACAGGTGTGACGTAAAGTGGATTAAACGGCCACAACGAGGCCCTCCTCTTTGAACATTCCCATTAACTCTTAAGAAACGAAGCACAAACTGGCCTAGCGCTGTAGACAATTAACCCTTTACCCAACGTAACGTCAAAACCGACTTGGGCATTTCCAAAAATCACCGTTCAATTTTCATTATTTTTTTTTCATTTTTGTGTCTCAAAAATATAGCTTATGATCCCACGTTGGAACGAGCTCGTTCCAAGGAGGCGTCATGAGTCATTTTTTGACGTAAAAAATGAAAAAATGGGTTATTCTAGAGGGGGACGCGGTGGCGTTGAGGTAACCGGTTCTCGTCAGATAACCGAAGTTAAGCAACGTCGAGCCTGGTTAGTCCTTGGATGGGTGACCGTCTGGGCGATCGATTCAGACTCCGGCGTTATGTCCTTGGACAAGGCACTTCACCCCGATTGCCCACATGGGGGCACGATGACGCCGTGTACTAAGGCGTACTGCACGTCGATGGTACGCATATCTTCAACCAATCTAACCCTACCTGTGCTGCAGTGTGGAGTTACGATGTTTTGAGCTGCCCGTCGTTGCTCTGTGGTTCTCTCCAGGTACTCCGGCTTCTCTCTCATTCTAGAATTTTATATGCAAGTGTCGTCTTCCTTTTGTGTTCGGTGACAGGTTAAAATACGGATATGGCCATGAAAAAAAGCCAAAATAGAAATGTGAATGTTGATTTATATTATTGCACTCATGGGCGTCGCTATGCGGTGTTTAGGGGCAATACCATCCCCCTCCCTACACAATAAAGTTTCGAGTGGGGATAATTTCGTCAAGATTGAAGTCCAAGTTATCAATTATCTGGCTGCGCGGTGCCGTTGCAGTACCGGTTTCGCCCGATCATCGAAGTTTAGCAACGTCGAGCCCGGTTAATCATTGGATGGGTGACCGTCTGAGCGATCAATTCGGACTCCCGCGTTGTGTCCTTGGACAAGGCACTTAACCCCGATTGGGGGCACGATGACGCCGTGTACTAAGGCGTACTGCTGCACGTCGACGATACGCATGTCTTCAACCAATCTAACCCTACCTGTGCTGCAGTGCGGAGTTACGATGTTGGGGAGCTGGCAGCTGCTCGTCGTTGCTCGGTGGTTCTCTCCGGGTGCTCAGCTTCCCCCACCCGTAAAACTGTAACGGTCATGATTAGCCATTGTGCATAAGCATATGACCTTGAACACCAATAAATAAATAATAAATAAATATCAATTAACTCTTACTCGTATTAATGTATTTTCTTTTAAAAACAGATTCGATACTTGCACTTGTGTCTCAATGGTGGTCTGTAGTAGCCGTCTCGGGTTGTTGGATGTTCGGTGAGAGAAATTTTAAAAAAATGGATCCATTAATTAGGAGAATGCTACATTTTTTTATTTAGTTCTTTGGACTGACAGAATTTCTTCACATGATTTTGTCTTGTGACAGCTTCTCATAAATTGTAACAAGGAGGCAATCCATGTAGGCGAAATACATTCACTTCAAAGATAATATGAAGCACATCCACAGAATATGAAGCCCTTGGTTTGTGGTATCTGTCCTTCAAAATAAGCTCTGAACTTTGGTTTCCCGCATTCAACCACTCTTAACATGCCATTTCATTGATTCCCTGCTCCTCAGAAGAGCGACGGTAGGTATTGAACGGTGAGGATTGAGTAGGAAAGGTTAATCGCTAAATATATCACACATTTGAACCCGGTGGGAAAGCCCTTCTGTGTTACACCACGGATTGGAGTTGAATGTCAGCAAATTACGAACATTCGCAAGTCACGTGTTCATGCAGAGGCTTGGTTACGGCTCGGTCTGTTTCCTATACTTCATCCATCTTACAACCGCAGGTTTCGGGTTGGGACGCTGTTGAAGTAGAAGAACAGAGCAGACCGACTGAAGTTGGAAATCTTAGACCCAAACCAACTAGATTTGTTAACAATAGCAGATAATATATTACAAGGATGTCCGTATATTGACACACTTACCTTTACGCCAATTCCATTTCAGTGATATTCACAACAATTTTAGTGATGGAATTTCGACTACAGTTAAGGGTTTTCAGTCAACACAAACCGTAATCTCATGTAATCAGTTAACCAAAACCGTCACTTTCTGTCGTTCTGACCTATTCTATAAATGGTAAGTCTGTGATTTGGTCACCCTGTCATTCCGCTCAGCTAGGAATTTTCCGACCTGGAACATCCCTGACTTATCTTGTCATGAAAATAAATCGGCTTTCGATAAAGTTATCTCCCCTGAAATTACTAGACTGGCGAGGAAGGTCCAATGAAGAGCACGTAAATTTTTAGTCGTCATTAGTAAATAAAGCGGAGTTTCCTTTTGTTACTATAAATAAAAGAAAACAACAGACAGCTCTTGAAGCTGTCTGTTGTTTTTTCGTTATCAAAATTTACAAAAGGAAACTTGCCTTTTGCTGCAGACAAATTAGAAGCAATTAACCTTTTACCTAACGAATCGCCCGCATCCGTCTGCGTAATATGCAAATTCAGCAGTTGAAAAATTTTATTTTTCAAAAAATTTCAACAAAACCATATCATGTGATCTCTCGTTGGAACGAGCTCGCCGAGCTCGTTCCAAAGAGGGGCCACATGATATGGTTTTGTTGATATTTTTTTTAAAATTTGAAAAAAAATGGTATTTAAAATAATAAATTTTGACATTGTCTGCGTCGGGTAAAGGGTTAAGTAACAGTTCACTGTGTCTCTTTGTTTAGCGAATGTGTTTTTACAGTACTTTGCTAGTTTTTATTCTTCCCATGAAAATAATTATCCAATCTTACCTCCTACACATTCATATTAATGAAAAGGATAGTGTCATATATTATATTCAAAATGTACACACTGTTGATATAATGAAGAGAAAAAAAAGTTATAGAACATCAAAAGATGGTGGAAGCTCCGTTTTCTTATTTTTAAATGGGTTTAACCAGAGAATAATAGTCAACCTTCCAACCTGATGGCCGGGGTGGATGTTAAAAGCCAGCTCCTGTATTTTTATACTACTCTGCGAGGAATGTCTGAAATTTGTGAAATGGTGCGCACGTTGGTAGTATAGCATGTACCCGAACGGGTCCCATTGGCAGGACCCCGGGCAGACCCCGGAAGTGACGTCATAGTCACGTGACCTGGTGACGTCATGTTGTGTTGTCATGGTAACCCGCGTGAACGGCCATCTTGTGACGTCATCTCCATAGTGATACATGGTGTGAGTGCGCATGCGCAGCGCGTGTTGTTAGGGTGATACGTGTTTCCGTCGGCCATTTTGTATACTGGAGGCCACCATCTTGGTTTCTATGGTAGCACGTGATTGCTATGTTACCAATGGCATCTAACAAGACAGGGGTATGTTCGGAGGGTATGTTCGATTGAATCGGAGTATTTTCTGGAACGACTTCCCTGGATAATTACCACAAACAACCCGACAATTCCTCCAAATCACCAAAATCCACCCAAAATCACCGAAATTGACTTTATTTCCCAATTTTATCAGCTTAGCACGTAGTGCTATAGTACTAAGGGGTACAAGGGGGTGCATTCGATTGAACAGGAGTAATGTTCTGGATTAGAATTCTCCCAGAATCCCTTTTTGGATCCCTATCCCATGACGTTTTTCCCAATAAGAATAGCACGTAGTTCTATAGGGCAAATTTACCCAGAATTCTCTGCTTCCATCTATATATGCAATTATTTACGTCTATCTGGCCATGTTCCTTTGTTCTAGAGTATACTCCAGTAGCGTAGAAGAACCTATTAGTTGGAACAGTTTTACTTATTATTACTATATTTAGCAATTTCTGGTCTATTCTTGTTAGTTCTGACCCTATTCCAAGTACTCTTGTAGTTTCATATATATAACTAACCAATCAGATTGCTTGATTTCCCATAATCTGTGTACAGAGTTATCTCCCTTCTGTATAATAAAAGCCTATATCCAATGGCAATATCCCCGGGCACCCCAATTTAGGCACCCCTTTTTTGAAAAACATATGACCTTCGGCACCCCTTTTTGTCATATGTGCTTATGTGAAAAAGCACAATGTGACACAATGTGCCCTAGCACATAGGCACATGATTTATGTGCCGATATGTGCTTATGTGAAAAGGCACAATGTGACCTAGCACATAGGCACATACGGGTATTTGAGGATACCTATTGCCTGGTATTGTATTATTCGAGGATACCTACTAGAGAATCCCTTTTTTGTCATATGTGCTTATGTGAAGAGGCACAATGTGACACAATATGCCCTATCACATAGGCACATGCTTTATGTGCCGATATGTGCTTATGTGAAAAGGCACAATGTGACACAGTATGCCCTATCACATAGGCACATACGGGTATTTGAGGATACCTATAGCCTAGTATTGTATTTTTTGAGGATACCTATCTAGGATACCTTCTGGAGAATCCCTTTTTGTCATATGTGCTTATGTGAAAAAGCACAATGTGGCACAATGTGACCTAGCACATAAGCACATGCTTTATGTGCCGATATGTGCTTATGTGAAAAGGCACAATGTGACACAATGTGCCCTATCACATAGGCACATACGACCAAAATGGGATTCCATAGCCACGGGCGTTTTCGAAAAAGGGATTCCACAAATGGGATTCCAAAAAGGGATTCCACAAATGGGATTCCGTTTCCATCTTGTCTCCAAAGCTCCAAGGCCACTACAGGTCTATGGTCTATCTGTCCTATCATTAGCTTCAACAACAGTCTTGCTCCATTGCGGCCTTGTACCAGTACTATTGGCTAAACTACCATCAATTACTTCCTAGCTATACCTTCGCTCAAACTTTCAAAATGTTCCATCTGATTTTCCCTGTATACATATAAGGCATTCCGTAAGTGGCCCAGTCCGTAAAATTTGGATTCCGTGTTTTTACATCGACACTCGAGGGTATGGAAAGGGTTTGATAACACCCAATTCAACAATGACTACAAGACTCTGAACAGAGACAACCAACCACTACAAAATAACAAAGGTACAGATCCAACATAAACTTTGATTTAATCTTAACGCCCAATATATACAATACAATTTTAACCTGAATGGACTGTAACCCCGAAATACTACATGCAGCAACCTAACTAAACAGACGGAACATGAACGAAGATCGAACTAGTTGGAAACAACTGAACAGAACAAAGTGAATCCAACACAACTAAGATCGAAGTGATCAAAACAAAGTGACGAAAATCGAACTGATCTGATCGAATATGACCAAACTCGAAGTGAATTGACCATAACAAACTGAACAAAGTTCTGAACTCTAACCCTAATGAAGGTATATATAATTAACCCCTTAAATTGAACAAACCCAAATGAACCCTTTGAACTGAACAAAGTTTTCAACTGAATGAACTATATGTTATTAAAACCCCTTGAACTTTTTGAACTCTATTTTTTAACTATATCCCAATGTTAACACCTTTGAACTGAACAAAGTTTAACTTAATAAATTTTAAACTTAATGACAATGTGTGTTAATTATATACATTGTCATTAAGTTTAATTGTGTCACATTGTGCCTTTTCACATAAGCACATATGACAAAAAAGGGATTCTCTAGTAGGTATCCTCGAATAATACAATACCAGGCAATAGGTATCCTCAAATACCCGTATGTGCCTATGTGCTAGGGCACATTGTGTCACATTGTGCCTTTTCACATTAGCACATATCGGCACATAAATCATGTGCCTATGTGCTAGGGCACATTGTGTCACATTGTGCTTTTTCACATAAGCACATATGACAAAAAAGGGGTGCCGAAGGTCATATGTTTTTCAAAAAAGGGGTGCCTAAATTGGGGTGCCCGGGGATATTGCCATTGGATATAGGCTTTTATTATACAGAAGGGAGATAACTCTGTATACAGATTATGGGAAATCAAGCAATCTGATTGGTTAGTTATATATATGAAACTACAAGAGTACTTGGAATAGGGTCAGAACTAACAAGAATAGACCAGGAATTGCTAAATATAGTAATAATAAGTAAAACTGTTCCAACTAATAGGTTCTTCTACGCTACTGGAGTATACTCTAGAACAAAGGAACATGGCCAGATAGACGTAAACAATTGCATATATAGATGGAAGCAGAGAATTCTGGGTAAATTTGCCCTATAGAACTACGTGCTATTCTTATTGGGAAAAACGTCATGGGATAGGGATCCAAAAAGGGATTCTGGGAGAATTCTAATCCAGAACATTACTCCTGTTCAATCGAATGCACCCCCTTGTACCCCTTAGTACTATAGCACTACGTGCTAAGCTGATAAAATGGGGAAATAAAGTCAATTTCGGTGATTTTGGGTGGATTTTGGTGATTTGGAGGGATTGTCGGGTTGTTTGTGGTAATTATCCAGGGAAGTCGTTCCAGAAAATACTCCGATTTAATCGAACATACCCCTAAAACATACCCCTGTCCTATTGTAGGCTTTAGGTAACATAGCAATCACGTGCTACCATAGAAACCAAGATGGTGGCCTCCAGTATACAAAATGGCCGACGGAAACACGTATCACCCTAACAACACGCGCTGCGCATGCGCACTCACACCATGTATCACTATGGAGATAACGTCACAAGATGGCCGTTCACGCGGGTTACCATGACAACACAACATGACGTCACCAGGTCACGTGACTATGACGTCACTTCCGGGGTCCTGCCCGGGGTCCTGCCAATGGGGCCCGTTCGGGTACATGCACTACTACTCACGTTGATGATAAAATTCCCTAGCATTTCGAACTTTTAATCTTATATAAAACCCCCATACCCTTAGTGTTAAATTTACTGACAACTTTAGAAAATGAGGGGGAGGTACGTTTCCTGTAAATCTTTCCCAATGACGAAAACTGTCAGCAATGTCATTAAAAGGAGACAGAGGTATGCTTTGTTTACTTTTTACTATCCGTTCGGGTTGTTTGCTCAGTTATCACAAGGGGGATTATCATGATCCCCGATGAGTCTGGATGTGGGATGGGGAAATCTCACCCTAGGGGCAAGATATTTGAACCAGACTCGAGGCTTGCCGAGGGTCTGGCTCAAATATCTTGCCCCGAGGGTGAGGTTTTCCCATTCCCACCTTCAGACTCATCGAGGATGATTTTTCTCCCCACACACGAGGATTACGACATTATAGATAATTTGCGGTCACTTGCTGACATACCCAATTTATCAAGTCGTAGACCTTTAGAAAAACGAACACTTTCAGCGGAAAGATCGTACAAAAGTTAGGTATATATCATAGGTATATACTAAACAAAATCATTTGTAAAACTGTCCGTTAAGGGGTTAATGAATTTGCGCGTGTCAAACTCTAATGTAAAGGGCATTGTGAGATTATTGATCGATCGATAAATGCGCGCAGTGATATTATTAAATCTGCAGAAAAACATGGGGTTGAAACAAATGAAGTTTAATATTTGAATAATAATTAAATATTGAGTCTATATCAACAAGGAACAGATAAATAGGTAATAAACGAACACAATTTACAGGTTTTTTACAATTGTGCAGACGGTGATGAAATAGTTCCGGCGACCTAATAAAATATGCAAATGAGTATGTCACGTGGGGTGTGTGGGATAGAAATATCCCACCCTGATGTCTCATCCGGGACACGGGTATGTTTCACGTATAATGGGGGGGGGGGGGGGGGAGAGAAAAGTATTTCTAAAGTCACGTTAAATAATAAAATAGCTGGTTAGGCCTAAACAAATTAAAAATCTCTTTCTGGGACTTTCCCTAGTGGTCCTATTGGCTGCCGCGATCTCTTTTTTTATAACAAATGCATACTTAAAAAAATAATAATTAAATGGTTTGTGTCTGATATTTTACCCAAGTTAATAAAACTGATAAGTTTGTCCATTGAATGCAACAAGGCTTTGCAATGCTTTAGCGTTGCAAAGTCTTCTTGCACCCAAGGGACGAAATACACCACACCCATGGAATTCTGTAGATTATCAGGCCTAAAACATAAAACAAACCAAGAACATGAACTTTTGATAGCCAAGAAATAATTACAAAAATAAAAAATAAAATAAAAAACCGCTCGCTCGCATGCAATTTTACGAAACGAATGACCTGAAAAACAGAAGATCTACATTGCGGGGCCTTATGTCGAACTGAAAATTCAAAATTGGTTAACTCTCGGCGCACAGGTGTCAGAATACAAAAAAATCGAGCAGCAAATCGGAAAAGGATAAACTCCAACGTGTACTTGTAAAATGCGAACATTTGCCGGTTGTAGTTTTGATATTTCAACATCGTATGCAAGGGGTGTTGCTTCAATTCAGAAATTGTTATTATCCGTTCTTACGTAACTGTACTTGTGTCTATCCAATAGGGATAATTTGCAAGGTTGTATATCTTACCTCCTACAAGTATCTGGGAATTTCACTGGTTCAAAGACGTCACATGCAGACTGCATATAAAACCATATACTGCCTGTCAACACCAATATACACTGACAGCTATGGGTAATCTCCCCTTTGTTCATTGATTGTTCCAGACTGTCCCAGTTACGAAAATTAAAGTATATTCTAGGTCGAAAAAGCCTGGAAACGTTATACAAATCATTCATACTCCCTATCTTAGAATACGCCGATGTGGTGTGGGCCGGTGCGCCCGACTACCAACTTACCAAATTGGATAGAATCCACGCGGATGCAGCGAGAATAATATCCGGTCTAACGAGATCAACCCCGGTATCTGCTCTATTTGCAGAATTTGGTTGGGAAACCCTTGCGCAGAGACGTCATCTCCACAAAATGAAAACATTTTTTAAAATCGTAAATAATCAGGCCCCCACATATCTCTCTGACTTATTGCCACGGACCTTCGAGGATATTTCCACGTATAGCACCCGGTCGCACACTAATTTCCAATTACCACTTACGCACACGGCAACCTTTAAGCGCTCATTTATCCCCTCATGTATCTCGGAATGGAAAGCATTACCCCAAGAAATAAGACAATCGAGTTCACTGAATAACTTTCTCAAATATTTTAATAGTGGCGCATGTAGACCACCTAAGTACTTGAACAATGGCGATAGAGCCGTCAATATTATACACTGCAAGTTTCGAAATTCGTGTAGCGACCTAAATTATGATAAATACTCCAACTACGTCGTCCATGATACACCTATCTGTTCGTGTGGCTACGAGACTGAAGACGCGAACCATTACTTTTTCCACTGTAATAACTATTCAAACGAAAGACTAGTCCTACAGAGAAATCTTGCGCATCTTACAATAAGATGGATCAACGATCTTCTTTATGGTATCCCCAACCTACCAGAATCCGTCAACATCCACCTTTTTCGAAGTGTACAAAATTTCATTAAGGCCACGAAGAGATTTTAAGACTGGACCGTTATCAGGCAGACTAGTCTGTCAACATCTTCCCAGCCAAATGTCCTATAACATGAGTGTCCATTTTCATTTTCACTTCCATTTCCTTCAGTTACGGCTTTGTGCATTCCGCATGTTTGTCTTGTATGCCCTGGCTATAGCAGTGGTAACGGGGCTCCGTCTAAATCGCGGTTCCGCTGGAATCGCGATTGTACCGTGATATGACACGTTGGCTAGTTGACCAAGTCCAGCAGTGTTGCGATGTGGCAGTTCACCTTTCACCTTTGTGCTCTCCTTCCTCTCGCCTATCTGTTCTGACTCTTGTGAAGTCGAATACCTACCAACCTCCATCTTGAAGAGTGTACATGCACAATATTGTTTTAATTATAAGTTTGCTTTGCCATTGCATGCACATTTTGGTAACTTTTTGTAAATATTTGTAAACATAATCTGAAATTTTCAAATATATATTAAGGAAAGGATATTATCTAAGTGCTCGGCACTTGTTATCCAATCCATTTTGTTATAACAAATAAAATATGTTTAATAATAATTGATTGTTCAAAATGGCGGCAGCCGATAAACGCTTCAAGTTGAAAGATTGAGTGTTGGAAGCCCATATTTGGTGTGAAGTGCAGGTTAGGCAACTTAAAAGGCTTCATATTCTGTGGATGTGTGTCATGTTACCATCGAAATGAAACTGTTTGGTACGTATGAATTTGCCTTGTAGAGTGCCTGTAGGCACTCTGCATAAATTGTAACAAGGCAAAGACACGTGAACACATTGTGAGAATTCTCTCATTTAATTTTGATCGCTGTTGTTATTAGTTCTGTGCATCGATGCAGCAGTCGGCAAGATATATTCGTTACACAGTTTGTTGGTGGCCTAATATGGTATATATGGTGTCAGTTAATTCCATATTGGACGAGAGCTTCGCTCTCGTCCAATATGAAATTAATTGACACCATATATACCATATTAGGCCATCAACAAACTGTGTAACTAATAATAGCTTTATCCTTATAACATTGAAATATAGGACGGTAAAATTAATGTGTTTCCATCAAGTGTTTTTTCACTTGTAAGAGCTTCACCAAAAGTAAAGTAGATCCTATTCTAGGGAGTATAACATGAACTACATGGGGAAATCCCAACAATGTTGCTCCTTTTGATCTCTGAATATATGCATAACGTTCCCTTGGAATATTAAACTAAAGAGAAACCGACAAAACGCTCCACGCAGATAATATCTCGACCTGGCAACATTTAAGAGTTGATAGTCTTATAATTTGCATGAATGGCTGTGGTTTTGAACTTCTAACTCACGCGGTGTATTTGTGAGTTGTCTTTTAATATTGTTGGCTTTGAATTTGTTACTAGTATTATCGCTTTTTGCTTAATTGCATGTTTTCCCAATTGCTGTAATTACATGTTGAGTCGTATATTAAATGCAAATTACTCATTTATCTATCTCCAAATAGATTGAGACGTTTGTCGCCTACTAGTTAACTCCTTAACGCGGCGGGTAATACCACCCCGCCAAGTTGAACGGAATGGACAATCGTACTTTAGAAAATGTAGTGTTTTGAAGTATTTTTTTTTTATAAAGTTGCAGATAAAGCTGTTCTTGTCAGCGACAATTGGCAGAACAAAAATTCGCCACTCCTGTGGAATATTCATTTACACATAGAACATGGTAAAGCCGTATTTCATGTCTCATGAAATTTTAAAGGTAAAAGAATGCCCGCAATACAGTTAAACGTGCGTTACTTATTTACATGTGTTGCGATGAGATTTGAGTACTCTACGCATAGAATGGATTAGCACTAAAACATTCGTGAAGTGAATTTTTCACCTGGACAGTAATTCTCATAAAGGGGCGTCCCAAGCGGTGCGGTAAATGCGACATTTGTAGTACTTTTAAATGTATATCTTGCACCTGACATGTAACAGCACAGTTTAATGACACTTAAAGTTTTCAGATAATCAAAACGCGCATAAAGGAAGGCTTCATTGTTTGTTTGTTTGTTTGTTTGTTTGTTTGTTTTATTGGGGTGTGACGTCACTTTTAGCAGCCAGGGTCACATCGCGTCGGACACTTTTACGGGTGTGGGAAGCCGGAATATCCGGAGATAACCACCGAGTAGCGACAAGCAATTATCATACTTACCAACATACCAACTCTGCACAATCAGGGTTAGCAGCGAGTGAAGAATGTGCATCAGTGCACCAACGACGTGCAGTACGCCATAGTGTCCCCGCGGGAATATTTCATTAAGTCCGCCATTGATACTACCATCGACTCAATGGAATTCAACAGATGTTATTCATTATAATAACATTGTTAATGTAGTTATACGTTTTGGGTCCAAATACTCAATTCCCATTGGTCAGCTGGATGAAAACGTCACGACCAAATGTAATTCATTTTCCAATGAATACATTTGGTCGAACTTTGACCCGCATTTACAGTAGAGCGCAGTTGACAGAATGTAATTCGGGCGGTGTTTGGGCGGGTTTTTAACTTTTAGCGCCTCTCGCAGTGATCAACTCCGCTGCTGTTTCTTTGGTGACTCAGAGTTGTGCGCTTTGTCTTTTGGGTGAGGGTGGTTTTTCGCCTCGTTCGTTCGTACATGTTTTATTTCGCCTTTCTGCTTTGTTGTATGGTAAAAAGTAGTTTCAACAGTTACGGAATGTAATTATAAGAATTGAATGGAATTTTTATAATCTTTATTGGGGTATGAACGTGTGGGAATGGGTACAAATTGTATGAATCCCTTCGGGATTCATACATAATTTGTACCCATTCCCACACGTTCATACTCCAATAAAGATGATAAAAATTGCATTCAATTCTTAAGTGACCATATGGCTGAGACTTCCAGTTTGGAGGACATTAGAACCCCATTGTCTGTCCAAGTAGGAGAATACTTATGTGCAAAACACTGAAGCTTGTAACCAAAAGAAATGAAATCTCACACCCATGACATCAAAATGTGCGAATTATAACATGTTGAGGCGGTATGGCTGACTTCATGTACTCGGAGTGTGTGATATTTGATACTTATATAAGGAACTCGTATAGTATAATGTACAGAGTGGACTATAGTTAAGATATCCGTGGAGTCGAGACTTCACCAGGCGATAATTATCAAATGTTATCAATAAGTTGACCATGCACAAGTAAAGTTTCAGCGAATGGATCTCCAGGTTGTGCTTGGAGGTCCATTCGCTGAAACTTGACTTGTCACCTTTACGCATTTTCACAAAACGTAGTTTACCAGTTTGGTTAACAACTACACTCTACTACTCTACAACTACTACTGCATACGAAGTATGCTGGGTTGAAAGAATGAAAGACAGTCAGAGGAATTTTGAACCTAAGCAGTGGATGTTTTATAGCATAATGTTATTGGGCTGTTGTATTTTAGTGATGAATTATGTTAGTTCAAATATCGATTCCCCGATACTACAGTTTTACACAATGTATGGATATTACTTGAAATACGTTATTCAACTTTCATGATGTGCAGTACAGTCGCCGTGGACTGGGCGTAATCCACGCGTGGGCAGTGATGTCCACGCATGCTTTTACCAGGTAATAAAAATCATCATCAGCAGCATTTTAATTAATGAAGCACCGGGTACGACCACGGCGGCCATACTGTATTATGTCAGGTGAAATCCTACAAGTTCACACAATGTATTGAGAGTATTTGAAACCCCATTTTAACGGCATCCTCAAAATGACGTGAAATCTGTATCTTAATAAAGAAAACTTTAAATTTTGGTTCCTTCCAAAGCCGTAATGGTCAACGTAGGAAGAATGGAGCTGTATTCTGATTGTTTATTTTCCCACCTGATTGACATATAGAAGGGTACCCCCGCAAAATGCAGTGAATGTATAGATAAATTAGTTAATGGGTGGTATTAAGTATATATGTATGTCCAGGTGTGCAAGTATTGCGACAATTATTACCCAATGTAGCGCACATTAAAAGCTACATCAGAAAAACTGCTCATAAAAACCAAACCTTAAAATCAGCCGCGCATAAAAAACACGCGTTGACAAACAGTATAGAATAACACGTGAATATAAATTAATATACAATAAAAGAGAACATCGTTCGAGAATTAACCCTTTTAATGAATGATTTTCAAGAACCTAACTACTCTAACTTTGTTCAAAGAAATACCCGTGCTATTTACTGCAATGGGCTGTAATTGTCTCGGTCCCTTTTGTTTCCCAACAAATATAGGGAACTTGTTATTTCAACCCCTTTTTCTAATGGTATCACGTAGAATCCAGTTAATTACCAAATGAGACTCCAGCAGTTTCAAGAGAGTATTGAAGTCCAAATGGCGAAATAAAGAGGAAAGATGCAACCCAATATCCAGCTCAACATATAAACGAACGGCTTGTTCGAAAGAAATATGTTGAAGGAGGCTGTCATAATATTGGTAATGGAAATCAAAAACGTTTCGATACTGGTGTCTATGCAGATGAAAGGTCGCATTTGGATCCCCACTCGTTTGAGAGGTATAGCTCCAATACAGCAAGAAATTACTTTCACAACGAGAACTTCCGATCATATACAGTACGTGGAGAGTGTATTATCACTAAATCACCCGCAGAGTGGAGATTCCACCCGAGCAATAATTGCAAATTTGTTGAAAAGTACAACCAGCACCAGCAAAGTTTCAGCCAATGGACCTCCGGGTTAAACCCGGAGTTCCATTGGCTGAAACATTGCTTGTGTTTTTTTGTCGATATGTTCAAAATTTGAAAGTTATAGCTTGGGTGATAACTCCACTCCGCGGGTGATTTAGTTACAATCCACTCTCCATGTACTGTATTGGGCGTGAACCTTTACGATTAAGCAATATTATATAGAAACAAAATAAAATTTGATCATATATTGGGCGTAAACCTTAACGATGAAGCAATATTATATAGAAACAAAATAAGATTTGCCTTGTGTGATGAGTAGCTATTTTTGTGTATCTTGACTCGAGCATCTGTATAGTACGTACATGGAGAGCGGGTTGTTGTATCTACAGTGAGTGGGTTGTTGTTACTACAGTAGGTTAGGAGAGCGGTATTCAACAGGTAATGAGTCGATTTCTGTGAAAAAAGCATAAAGCGCAAGAGTGATGTTTTAAGTCAATTGACCGCCCATTGATGTCCACCGTCTAAAAAGTTTCTTGTGTTTCATACGATCTTTAAGTGCAACAAAGTGCCAACTTCAATGCTTTAGCATTGCAGATGGTACATTGTTGCATCCAAGGGACGATATTCTTTTCACATAATCAGCGTTGGTTGGAACTCCACTCATCAGGTCATTTAGTGGTAATTAGCTTTTCATGAACTGTGTATGTTGCGATGAGAATGCAACGGTTGGTAATCTAGTTTACATGAAACTCTTTACAGACAAATCCAGAAGATGACACTTTGCAAAAACCTTGAATATCGTTTTTTGTCACTAAAATAAAGCTTATGGGCCTCTCAATGGGACGAGCTCGACAATCTCCTTTCAGTGAGGATTATAAGATATGTTTTGGAGGCAAAAAAGTTAAAAAATATTTTTTTTTTTTTTAATTTAAAAATTTGAATTGCGATTTTTTTATTTTCTGATGTTCGTATATATCTTTTATATTAGGAAAAGTAGGTAAGTAAGTTTATTTTTGCGGTATGGGAGTTCGGTGGTTCAGTCGTTAGAGCATTGAACTTCAAACCGAAAGGTCGACAATTCGATTCTGACCAGCGATGACCGCGTTGTGTCCATGGGCAAGACACTTAATCCCGATTGGTCACGTGAGGTGTCAGGTGGTGCTGTGTACTAAGGCGTACAGCAAGTCGATGGTGCAGTTGCCTTCAACCGCTGCAAACCCTGCTTGTGGGAGTTAGTACGTTGGGGAGTCTGACAGTTGGTCGTCGCAATAGTTCTCCTTGGGTACTCCGGCTTCCTCCGCCCGTACAACTATTCGACACGATGTGACTGTGACTGCTGAAGGTGTCGTTAACTCCCATTAAACCAAACAAACAAGAAACGGTGGAAACAATGAGCACGCTGCAAAGAAGTGGCATAGCGTAACAGTCTGTTTTCCTGCCACACCCTGAAGTTGACTGAGTTTTAACCCTTCACCTAACATGAAAAGCAGACGACAATTGCAAACAAAATTCTTGAATAACTAATGTTTTTTATTTTTTGTCTTAAAAACATAGGTTATGACCCCTCATTGGAACGAGCTCGACGAGCTCGTTCCAAAGCGGGGTCATAACCTATGTGTTTGAGACAAAAAATGAAAATATAATGATAATTAATTAGCGATTTTTGAGAAAAGCGCTGGCTGCTTTCGACCGTTACGTTGGGTAAAGAGTTAAACAGAACGCAGTGAAAAGAGCACAGTGCTTGGGTCGAGCGCTGGCTGGTTTCGGTCGTTACGTTGGGGAAAGAGTTAAACAGAACGCTGTGAAAAGAGCACAGTGCTTGGGTCGAGGCGACGCCACAGATTCCATGTCATCAATAACTTTATTATCCATCTGTATATTAAAGATAACCTCCACAAATCCAATACAAGTCTGGAAGGTCGTCCGAATGAATGGAAACAGGGTGTATGGCCCACACATACTGACCTGGATTAAACTGAATGAATTGGTCAAATAGGGTCACACAAAAAGTAAACATTGGCGAGCGTCTTCCTTTATAGCCTTAACATATCATGGATATCAGTGTTTGTTTTTATTGTCAGCTTTCTCTCATCTGACTTTGTTGTGTGAAAATAGGCGACAACCTGTTTGCATTTCGTATTATCCTGTTTAGTTTGCAAACATAAGAGTCCCATGACTTTTATTAAACTCACTCCCGATAGTAGATAGTTTGTCACTTTTTGACTTAAAATTGCAATTTATAATCTCCAAGTGTTTTCAGGTATGAATTCTGTTTTTCCTTTAGATCTATCCAAGACACAATGTGGTATAGTTTTACGATAGAATAAATCCAGAAGGTGTTGTGTTTTATCAGCTCTTGAGTTTTATAAGCTGTAATCATCACATTGAATTCCTGAGCAATTTACACTCCAGTTCAAAAATCCCTGAGATATTTATCACTAATTAAATATAATATGGGAATATTATACGCTTGATATATATAAAGTATTTGATCTTCTCCATATAGATATCCCTGTTAAATCTATGTACATAACTTCCCGTCACAGGGACTAACGCTTTCACTCCTCGAAGGTAATTTTTATTCTATATTCAGGCAGTTGATCTTTTTTGCTGCACACAAAGTGTCTCTTGAGAGCGGCATTGACTCCCCTTTTCCTCAATGCTAATCAGCATATGGTCCCTTGAGTGCAACAATGCGCTATCTGCCATGCTTTAGCATTGCAGGTGGTTCCTTGTTCTACTCACGTGACGAATTATATTGCTGTTGAGCGAACAGATTCACAAATTTGGGGGTGAGGGGATTGGAATGAGTGAAACCCAAAGTCAATCACCGCTTCAGACAATCCAAATACATTCTATCCATCCTATCATTGACTGCTCGAATCGGGTAACATATCCGCCCAATTGTGTGTGTGCCATAAGTACACGTATTAAGTTTAGTCGCGAACACTCAGAAAAATCCAGGTTCTCTATAGGAAAATCCGGACACCTGGCATACCTATAACAGTGAGTTTAAATAGCCACCCCTTGTAATTTGAGCCCAGAGTACCAAAATGGCAGTTTATCATTAAGAGCGAGCTAGAGTTACAGTCCCTGTTTCGAGCGCCATCTGAAATTATCTGCTATAGTGGATGCGTGGTCAAAAGAAAGAGTTGTCGATGGGCTCCAAAGAATCGGTTTGCATGAATTGATAGGTATTTTTAAAGGATACCAAGAAATGTCTGTAAGACTTAAATATTTAACGGCAAGCTGACCAGTGATACTGACAAAACTTTGATATTCTGGAGTTCCTCAATTTTAGCATCGGTACTCAAGGGAACCTTTATATTTGGTTTTTTAGAGTACACAAGAATCCAACCAGTACACTTAGTATTCTGGCAATCAGTAATTTTTGGTATTCCAGAGTACGAAAATTGTTTTGGTATCTTATAGTACCAATCTTAATTCTCTGGAGAACCAATGCATTTGGTATTCTGGAGTACGAAATGTCGTTTGGTATTCTGTAGTGTCTTCATTTTGGTACGCCTATGGTGACAAGTGGGGTACCAAATTTGGTACTTTGGAAAACCTGGATTTTTTAGAGTGTAAGTCTCCAATCTAGAATAAAATGTCCCGACTAGAAAAGTTATTGGGGTGGTGGTTTAATTCCGAACACCACCCATCACTCCCCCCCCCCCCCCCCTTCGGTATGTCCCGTCTGGGATGATACTGTGATTTCGAATCTTCTATGAGTTTGTTACGTGTCTTTGCATAATATTGTCTCTATAAGCCATTTCGAAACTGCCATCTTGGACTTCAATGTATGCAAGGTCACAGGTCGCGAGGTGTAACCATTTCAAGAAAACACGTTGTGAGCAATGAGAGAAGAGAGCGGGTGAAGTGCTTCGGATCCCATCACGTTCATTAGTGATAATTCAAAAAACCATTTAGCCAAGGTTACTATTTCGTCCCCTGAGTACCAATGTGTTCTATGTGCCAGTAGGCACATAGAACACATTGGAACTCGGGGGGCGATTTGTTTAAGGCAATAGCAGTATTGTGTGAGAACTTTCATTATTTCGAATTGAGTCCCTATCGACATAAATGGTGTTTGAATGCACGCTGTGTCATTATTCCGTGGCCATGGGCACTGTTTTCAACAACATCTGGGGATTTCCCAAGCTGAGAAACTCCGTGCAACATGTGTCCTTGTTGCATTTCAAAACAGGTCCGCGCCTCCATAAACAAGCCAAGACCAATATCGGGTCTGGACCTGCGTCGCTACAAATATAAAATCATTCCCTTTCATAGAAGCCAAGAAAACCTTGACGGAAAAAGTGTTTCGGACGGACGGACTGACGGACGGAGTCGAGCGGTTACTAGACCTGCTCTGCCGCTGGCGACGCAGGTAAAAATCTGTAAACCTGCGATATTCCACCGTTTAACATCTTTTTGGGTTGCCCCTTCTGTTAATTTGAATGACGGCATCGGTTTTACGAATTTAAACTTGATATTTCACAAAACTAGTTGATTTGGCTGATACAGAACTCAACGCGATGAACATGGAAATCGCTTTGTTTACGCGCCGCGACCTGTGACCTTGCATAGATTAAAGTCCAATATGGCAGTTTCGAAAAAAGGCTTGTTTCAAAATTAATTATACAGACACACCGAGTTGTGCTGAACTATTGCCTTCCCGTGAGACTATTGTTTGCCCGTTTAGGATTTGACCAAGGGCTGGGTTGGAGAATCCTACCCTCCTCGTACCACGCCCATCACATCCAACCCGAAATTCAAGGAAGCATCCACATTAACGCGCTATACGACAGTACGTGATTATTGGGGATTCAATTAGTTTTTCTTTCTACATATGTAGATCATATATATTTCCCATCTCTTTTCATTAAAATCAAGTACGGATATCATTATTAAGGTATTTTTTTAATTCTTCATTTCAGTTGAAATCAACGGCGAAGGAAAACTTTATGGGTTTATGCTAGTTGTTGTAGCCGAAGGTCAAAAGGATGAGAAGAAAGGTACTTTCGGGGAATTCCAGGTACGTTAATTTATTCAATCGTGCACTTCTCAAATGATCAGTGAACAACACCACATGTTTAATAATATATCGTTGATATATCGACGAACCATAGATATGACTTGCTAAACTTCTGAGAGCAGGTGATAAATAAATATAAATTTACGCCTTCCAGAAAATTTGTAAACTTTACATAGGCCAGAAATTTGAAAGATCATCTAACGACAGTCTGATTTTTATATATTCTGTTTTAAAAAGCACCGAATTCCAATTTTTGTTTTATAAGCACAAAAACACCCTTCTCAGTCACTTAAACAAATGGCACGTTTTAGGCTTAGTCGGATTTGTAGTACAGGGAACTGCAACGCTGGCTAAAATCACCAACGCTGAGATTGCTAATGGTGAACAAACTATTTACAAGTGAATGCGGTGACTCTTCTGTGCATAGGAATTTTCAGCAGTTGGCCAACAAACACTACGAGAATTGTGTTCTCAATGAAGACCAGTTATAATTTAATCCTACACACTAAAAACTAAAGTGTTAAAACTGACACTTTCAAGATGTTAAACCCATTCTAACTCTTAGGGTTCGATTTTAACACTCAAAGTGCAATGCTTAAGCACTTAGACATTACAATCTTCAGACATCTGAAACTTGAATGGATGGCACTTCCCATGTGTCTAGCATTGGTGGTTCTTCCAGAATCGTCCATAATTTGATTTGCGCTTGGTGGGTACATAATTAAATGGACACAACGCAGATGACGCGGATCAGGCTCGAGAGTTCGAGCCTGATCCGCGTCATCTGCGTTGTTTCCTTTTAAGTGTCGCGACATTACACTTGTCAAGTGGTATTATTGTAACACCTGTCAAGTTCTGGGATATCTACACTTGAACAAAGTGCTAGTTCAGCACTTGGTAAGTGTTAAACACAGCACTTCAAGTGTAGTTTTTAACACTTTAGTTTTTAGCGTGTACAGCCCCTTGTGGCTGTAGGGTTAAATTTTACCTGATGCTCCTTTGAAATTAGAGGAGAATGTTCACCCACAATGCATTTGGAAAGAGAGATGATTTAACAGGCTAAATACATTTTGTACATTGCTTATTAGTTCTTGTCATGGCTGCTAACAGTCGACACCAAACTGATCCTACTTCCGTCCCATGTGAATTAATCGAATCACCACAAACAACGATCTCCCATACAGTTTTTACCTTCCAAAATTTATCTGAAATGAGTTTACCAGCTCAAACTTTGGACTAAGGTGAGTTTGGCCCTTTCGCCGTTGAACCACATGTTTCTCGTAGCAGAACCATTTGTATCACTCCCATCAAAGCAGAAGATAAAATCTCCATGTGTGACAGCCTTCAGCGAGCTTTTCACACCAGGGATCTACGAACGCGATTATCGTTATTGGTTCTTAAACGTGAGTATTAACATCTAATTGGCAAGTGATTTTACCACATAAATTGAGATAAAGCTGAACAAACATTTACAGGTAAATAAGATTTTCGGAGTGTATATATAAAATGTGTTTTTAAAATGGTCTCGAATTTGATTCAAATCGCGGCTGTTGATGATATAGTTGTGTTGTTAGAGCACAGGGAATCTCACTCTAACTGGCCAATAACACTAGTGCTTATATGTTTTTCTGATAACGGAGCAGTGATATTCACAGTCAGAATCTGATATGGGTGGTTAGCGGAGGTAGGAAAAACAAGAATTTGAGGAGTACCAAGATTGCACATTTGGGGCGGGAGGGGTATCACGGTCGTTCAGAGTGGAGTCGTGGGTGCACATTGGGAGATACGGTCACAAGGAGTGCCAACAGTGTAGGTTGGTAGTAATGGATATCGAGTAAAAAATCGACCAGAAGGTTCAATAAGACAGACATGTATCGTTATTGGCGGTCCGTAGAGAATACAGCCAGTCGGTTCTTTTCAAGCCGCTGTGCTGAGATAATGGGAATGGGCATAGAGGTAAAGGAGTCCTTCTGAAATCTGAGGTAAATGGGCGTCTCGTAGAAGAGTTATTATTGTTGTAATCTTTGATCGGATAGCCAAGTATAACCCAAGTTAATCGTCCATTTAGTGCAACAAGACGCCATCTGCAATGCTTTAGCATTGCAGATGGCGTCTTGTTATACTGAAGGGACTGTATAGTGTTGCATGTCTTTAAACATTTTCAGTATTTTATAAGATTTCCTCACACCTATCACCTTCAGAGTGGACAAATATTCATAGAGAACTAGTCAAACTAATGGAGTTCAAACTGAAGTTAGTGACGGTCTCGAGATGGAATCTTCCATCTTTAAAATAGCAAATCATTATTTGAAAATAAAAAAAATGTTGGCCTTATTAGAAAATATGCCAATCCAGCACTCGAAATCAGATTGAAAGCCTGTCCCATATTTTGGAAGATTCAAAGGTCGGTGTGTTACATGATGGGGGCGAGGTCTGGTATTTGCAGATTTGATCATGTATCATACACCTTGTAAGGTTGAACTGGGATGGGACGTCCACCTTATATTGAACAAATCAACAGAAATATAACATCTATCTTTGCTTCATATAATTATCACCAATGGACTTTTAAAACACAACGTAATGAAATATCTTGCCAACGTTGTTCATTAAATTCAACATTCCTTTTTTTCTTATTTAATCAGTGTTTTTTCTCAGAGCATATGCCTATAACGAGCTGGTAGGGGTCGTGCCAGTGGGTGGGTCAAAAGCTGTTATTTTCTGTTGTCATTCATTAGCTGATGATTATCTGTTGAATGAAAAAACGCGCCTGACATGATTCTGTGAGGGATTATATAAGCTGGGTTTCCAAGAAAAGTGTCTCAATTCTATCTTGATTTTCCTAGAGGATATTGATGTTGACCAGCGAAAAGAGTGTCAGATAATGCGATGAGGAACATGTTCACCATCTCTTGTAAATGTTTTTAAAACATGGCTATTGCTATGAATCTCTTTCGCGCAGTTCAAGCCCCATTTCTCTCTTCTGAGCTGCAAGTTTCCGGGCGATACCCAAAACAAACACTTTGGAAATGCCCAAAATTCACAGGTGAATATATTGCTTTTCAAGAATTTGGTATGGGTTGGCCCAAGGAATGCTGTTGCACTTTAAATACAATAACTATGCCAACACCGCAATGTAGTTGTGATTCATTAGAGGTTGATTGTGGTGTTTGTAACATTGGAATATCATCAAAGGGTGTGAAGTGAAAGGAAAATTAGATAAGCTTGAAGTTTCAGATGGCATCTTAAAAAAACTGATAATAGGCGGCAATCCCTTCACCTTCCCAAACACAGACACTATTTTGGGCATATTACTACTCTATCGCTGTTTAACTGGCGTAGTGCTAAATTATTCTTCTTTATAAAAAATTGTCTTAACCCTTTACCTAACATGAAAAGCAGACAACACTTGCAAACAAAATTCTTGAATAACTAATTTTTGTTCATTTTTTGTCTCACAAACATGGGTTATGACCCCTTATTGGAACGAGCTCGTCGAGCTCGTTCCAAAAAGGGGTCATAACCTACGTTTTTAAGACAAAAAATGAAAATATAATGAAAATTCATTGGCGATTTTTGTGAATAGCGCTGGCCGGTTTGGCGATTACGTTGGGTAAATGGTTAGAGTCCTTTTTATTTTGTCTTGTTACAATTTATGTGAGAGTGTCAGCAGACACTCTTCCATAAATTATAGCAACGCAAATACATGCAAATAAAATGGCATCACTATAACCTTTTACCCAACGCATACGTGATATCAAAAATGTATTATTTTAATTTTTGTTATTTCAATTTTTTCCAAACAAATCTACAAAACCACATCTTGTAACCCCTCCGTGGAACGAGGTCGATTATCTCGTTCCATTGAAGGCTCGCATGATATTGTTTTATTGACATTTTGTTCAAAATAGATTTTGTCAAATTGCTTAATTTGTAAATTACGCGGGACATATAGGGTCGATTCGTTTGCTAAAGGGTTGAAGCGTAATATGAAGTACATCCACAAAACATGAAGCCTTCAAACTACGGTACCTGTTCTTCAGAATAGAGACCAGATATGGAATTCCAGAGTTCAGGCAATAAAGTTTCCTATGAAATTCAACTTTTTGCTGTGTAAACGCTAATAGTCTCTCGCCATCAAACCAAAACATTGTTTCTGTGTGGCGTTGTGGAAGGACTTCAAGGTCGCGTTAACCCTTGAAAGGCCGAAGCTAAAATGGAATGCGGTGTGCGGAAAGCACCTGCCTCTAATAGGCAGAATTGACAGCGGACTGAAACCAAGTTGAAGAAGACCATGGTTAGTGGCGATTCGATCGACTCATCCTATGAACGCACCTGTCGGAAAATTACCATCTAAAAATTGTGATATCCAGGCATACATTACCAGCCGATATGAGTTTTAGGAATACCACTAACATATTTTCTTCTCATATCCATCTCTTATTAATTCAAAATCTCAACATCATTCATGAAATGATGTCCAGAGTTTGAATTATTAACAAAGAAAAACAGGAATCTCCTTGTGGTTTTATTACAACTTATTTCATTTAGTACTGCAACTCGACGAGACATAAAGTTTCTGAAGTACACTGGAAAACTAAAAGAAACAGATATCCAGGGTAGCTTCAGACCAGGCCTTCAGAATGGAGTAATTTGGCGACATCGTTTGCAAACTTGCCATGTCATCTGCGATTCAGCTCCATTGGTGACATTCTTTTGCAACGCCGACTGTATAAAATGCAATTTCCTGGCTGTAATGTTGCCTCAAAATATCTATTACTGGTAACCATTTGGGGTCTTCTTCCATTCTAACTTATTTTTACTGTAACAGGACAGGTGCCCCAAACTATGGACTCTGGGTATCTCGAGGTAAACTCGAAGTTAAATCATTAGAACCTTTACAGATTTTTTTTCTCACCGTGCCCGTCTATATAGGCAGTCAAGACATGCCCAGAAACAACTGTAAAGCCACATTTTACGAATCAAAGGCCCTTAGATTGGTCTATTTTACGAACATCGCAGACATGCCAAGTCAGCAGGGATTCAGCCACATTGAAGAACATTTTTACAAACTGATTGTATGAAACGTCACTTCCTGGTTTCTCTGGGCTGCAGTGATGATGCATCAGAATACATTTTATTGGTAACTCAGTGGGGCCTCATTCCAACTCGGATCACTTTTTATTGCAACTGAATATGCAGTCTCTGGGTATCTTTGGATAACTCGAAGTTGAATCCTAAGAACATTTGCAGTTATTTCTAGGCATCTCTTGGCTGCCATTATAGGCAGCCAAGACTTGCCTAGAAACAACTGCAAAGCCATAGAATGTCGACTGCCCTTGAGTAGCAGAAATGTATACTAATGTCCAGACCTTGCCAGGTTGAATCATTTCAGCAAAATATTGAAAGAATGCATAAAAAACATACTCTATGGTAAAGCCTAACTTTGGGAACAGTTCTGTAACTTCGGGACACGGTTATATGTGAGTATAAGTGGAATTTAAAATGCCTGCTCCTTAAGCACTATTCATGCCTGACTGCTACAAACGTTTCCCGGGAGACACGTGCGCTCGTCAATGGAAACACACTCTTCCACAATCCAATGTTTTGCACTACGCATGATGCCTGTCTACTGAAATCTGCAACCCCCCCCCCCCTCCCCTCCATCCCGACGTCGGTTGTCCTATGTTCGCCTTTGACCTTCACATTTGAGATTAAAATCAATTGATTGCCCACCCACCCCACCTCTCTTCCATCAGCCACAGTATCTTGAGTTAACCACTTGTTTCTTGTGTTAAAACCAAGTATCCAGTGCACATGTTTGCTGCTTTTTATTACAAAAGATGTCGAAGTCTGTGTAACTTATGTTTCTAAAATTAAACTTCAGTGTGCAACCTGACATTTCCATTTTATGTAAATACGTTAAATGAGATGATTAAAGATGCAATACCGAGAAGACAAAAGTGCTCTCAGAAAGTCGTAAAAGTAACAGTGATTCATAAAACGTTTGCAGCTGGTACAAATTAACGTGACGTAATATTTGTGTACAGATCGTCCAATCTTATTCTCTTCACTTTTTGGAATAAATGTCTTGTTTCAATTTAGTTGACATATATTGTACTTTATTACGACAAGCAATTAGGATGAAAAAACATGTTTAAATTTTTGCTAGACCTACAAATAATGCGTCCTGGGGTCAATACTGTAAAACTTTTACAATTGTATTTCCTAGAATTGTATTCTCTAGTTATGACTTTAAATGGGTTAAAATGAACCTTTAGCATTTTCAAAGATCTGGCAATTTGCCAGTTGGCAAATTGCCATATCTTTTAAAATGCTATTGATTAATTTTTGGACAGTTATATTAATAGGTAGAAAATACAATTCTAGAAAATACAATTGTAAAAGTTTTATAGTATTGGTTCCTGGTCAGTGCATTTGCTCCATCGTATGAGGCAAATATAGAACAGTGGATACACCATCCAATCGAATTATTGTTAAAAGACAAATATTCTTAATCCTTTAGGCAACATAATATTAGTATTTTATTTATTTATTTATTGGTGCTTAAGGTCACACACTTATGCACAATGGCTAATCATGACCGTGGCAGTTTTACGGGTGGGGGAAGCCGGAGTACCCGGAGAGAACAACCCAGCAACGACGAGCAACTGCCAGCTCTCCAACATCGTAACTCCGCACCGCAGCACAGGCAGGGTTAGATTGCTTGAAGACATGCGCACCATTGACGTGCAGTACGCCTCAGTACACGGCGCCATCGTGCCCCCATGTGGACAATTGAGGTTAAGCGCCTTGACCAAGGACACAACGCGGGAGTCCGAGTCGATCGCACAGACGGTCACCTATTCGAGGATTAACCGGGCTCGACGTTGCTTAACTTCGGTGATCTGACGAGAACCGGTAACCACAACGCCATCGCGCTCCCTATAATATTAGTAGACGACGCTTGCAAAAAATGGGGTTTTTTTGAATGACTAAAACTTTCATATTATTCCCCCAAACATATCTGTGACCCTTAATTGGAACGAGCTCAATAAGCCCGTTCCAATGATGGGTTAGGAGCTCTATTATTGAGGGAAAAAAATAAAACTTCCGTGGCGATTTTTGTGTGTAGCTCGGCCGGTTTGACGGTTACGTTTTTGTTTTGTTTTCGTTTTTGCTTTTATTGGGGTTAAACGACACTTTGGACATTCAGGATCACCTCGTATGGGACAGTTTTATGGGTGGAAGAAGCCGGAGTACCCGGAGAGAACTACCGAGCAACGGCGAGCAACTGTCAGACTCCCATATATATCAACTAGTCTCCCCTCCCAAATAATCAGTATGGACTCTTGGAATCGCTTTTATCAAACTGACCTGGAAGATACCATTAAGGTGTAAGGGATTAAAACCAACCGCCCACTACTCGCTTTCTTTTTCTATTGCTGCCATTCGTAGAAATGGCCGCCACGAACTTTTAAATAATGCCCATGTTTTTGTTCTGATCCAAAGATGCAAACTGATCTGATCGAGGTTTTATTTGACTTTCTACTGAAACATACATGCTTCTGCCTTCAATGACTATCGCGAACGATAACTCAAAGATCAAACTTTACATTTCTATTTTAATTTCCCCAGTGTGATAAAAATGTCTTCGCGTGAAAACGGGAATTTAATGTTAGTGGGATTAAGTCAGATAATACGATCAGCCCACATGGGGCTAATACTAGAAAACTTCTATAATTGTATTGTCTAGAATTATATTTTGTAGTTATGACTTTAAATGAGTTGAAATGAACGATTAGCATTTTCAAAGATGTGGCAATTTGCCAGCTGGCAAATTGCCATATCTTTTAAAATGATAATGATTCATTTTAGTCAGTTATATAAATAGGTAGAAAATAAAATTGTAGAAAATACAATTGTAAAAGTTTTCTAGTATTGGCCCCAGGATATTCGGCTAAACTGGACGAATACCCAAGCCCTCGTATTATTTACAGCTTTACAGAAAACTTTTTTTGTTTCAAAACAAGTCGATGAACAAAGTCAGGGTATTCAGAAACTCTTCCAAATAAGTATCCCCGGAGCGATTCCTTTCAGTTTGGGACATATTAAAAATTTGCGTTTATATTATGCTTAGACGTGTGAACATAGTTGCAGTTGTGGTTAACTTTGGTATGCAGTCCTCGAAGTTAGACGAGGTTTTGAGTTTTAGGAAGGTCATAATATACTTCAAATCTTTCATCGTCGTGAAATATGGCTCCAAGAAAAGAATGAAAATGTTTATCGTCCATGTATTCAAGTATTATGTATGTATAATGAGACTATCAAAGTCATCTCTATGTTTTGTCGCGATGTCTGTCTTGGGCAGCTTAAAGGAGTTTCAACAGCAGCTATTGTCCATGTATAAATTATTTTATCATACAACTGAACCGCTTCCTTCCGTATTTTTCAGCTTTATGATTTATTAATTCATATGACCTCTTGTAAATTTCATTGGCTGTCAGAGAGTCCCGAAAACTGGTTGTCTGACCTACATCTTACAGTCCAAAAGATCGAGAGATCTCATTGGTGGTCTTTTTGCTACTGGGTCGAATTAATGCGCGCGTAAATAGAAAATCAAAATAACAACAAATTCACGATGTCAGATTTTCCACAGAATTCGAAAGTAAAAATTAACGATGCGGGTAATGCGACGGTAATAGGAAAGATATCAGCGACAAGTGACTATGTTTGTGTAGTGAATAACAATGGGATTGTATTTACTATAGTTTTGCCGGCCGATCGACTGACTCTGATCTGCCCAACTTGTAGTACAATAGTCAATGGTTGTGCCGCGTCTCAGTGGCATTGTTCGTTGTTGTTGAAATTTCTTTCTTTTACCATTACAATTGCGTTTTAGTCACCCTTCACCCAATTGTCCAATTGGCGGCTATATGATACATAGAATATGGCATTCGTGTTTCTTCAATATGACATTTATGAAGTTATTCCGAATTTTCCGTTTTACCGAGCATTTGGCTCGGAAAAACGAAACATTATGGACTCGTTTCATAAATATCATACTGCGGAATCATCCATTCTATATCCCCCTTGTATTTCACGAAGAGGAAAAAGCTATTAACCCTTTACCCAACGTAACGGCCAAAACCGGCCAGCGCTATTCTCAAAAATCGTCAATTAATTATTTTTTGTCTCAAAAACATAGGTTATGACCCCTCGTTGGAACGAGCTCGTCGAGCTCGTTCCAACGAGGGGTCATAACCTATGTTTTTGAGACAAAAAATGAAAAAAATTAGTTATTCAAGAATTTTTTTTGCAAGTGTCGTCTGCTTTTCATGTTAGGTAAAGGGTTAACAATTATGAAAAAATAAAAAAATAATGATATTCGTCTGCCCAATTGGACAAAAAGAAACGTCAATACAAAGAGTAACACCATTGCAAAGTTAGCGTAACGGTAAATATAAGCTTCTGAAAAATTAAAATTAACGTCTTTCTATGTACTGAAATGACTGTATACAGTCGTGCGTACAATATAAAAAACCGTCTTTACATGCACGCGGAATGGCTAGATACAATCGTGTGAAGCTACGAAAATAACCCCCGAATGTTCTTAAAATAGCAGAAGTACTAACGTATGAACAGCAACATTTTTCTATTCCACAAATCTACAGATTACAGAGATGTGAAAATACACTATTTGAAGCTATAAAACTAGTTTTGATGCAGTCGAGTTCGTGTGGGTGTTTACGTTGTCGTTGTAAACTGTCAAACATATTTCAATGTAATATATGACCCCAGTGTCAAATAATCGCTAAATGATTCTCCAATTCAAAATATCGAGTACTTCAAGTGGTTAATTATCGATGTATTAAAATTTTGTGTTTGACTTATGCCACAAGTTAACGATTTATGATATGTATCAGTTAATAACACCCGCACTGTCCTCTGAAAAGTACGTTTGTTTTATTTGACGAGAACGCCCTAGTCCAATAATACGAAATGTTCTTGTCAAATCATTTTGAAAGCACTCTCCCTGGTGGCAGCTAGTTTTTGATGTTGGTTTAAAGTCCAGGTATTGGATTACAGTCAAACATAATAATCTGAAATAAACTAATAAAACCACACCATTTTTGGTACATGTTTCGAAGTTTATTTTGATTCTAATCACAAAGGATGAATACTAGAGTGTTCAAATAAGGTAGTTATGAACGGAATTCGCTCTAAGAAATTATGCTTGTCTGGGGCAATATGCTGATATTTTCGAGCCTCGGACATGGCTAATACGTATTGTCTGAGTCTAGTGACTAACACCAGGTATAAAACAGAACACCATGGAAATGTCAACTTCAGTGTTCATTTGGTTCGAAGTTTTCATACAAGAAGAGAAATTGCATCAAAACAATTTTTGAACTTCAAACAGACCGACTGGGATTCATGAGTCCGGCGGACAAAAAGTTGAATGAATAAATGAAAGCCCCGACGGACAGACGGACGGACGGACGGACAGACCGACGAACGAACGAACGAACGAACATAAATATATCCAGAATATGACGTATTGTACAGTAAGCTTAATTCTTATGTCCAAATACACTGTTTTAATCCTTTACCCAACGTAACGGAAAAAACCGGCCAGCGCTATTCACAAAAGTCGCCAATTAATTTTAATTATTTTTTCATTTTTTGTCTCAAAAACGTAGGTTATGACCCCTCTTTGGAACGAGCTCGTCGTGTTTGAGACAAAAAATGAAAAAAATTAGTTATTTAAGAATTTTTTGGCAAGTGTTGTCTGCTTTTCATGTTAGATAAAGGTTTAACTGTAAGTGCAAAGGATAAACAGTCAAAGAGAGAAAACAATGCTTTGGCCACACACAGGAATTTTGGTTCCTCTATGAACCAAAACTGGTTCTTCTACTTGTCTTGGTAGAGGAACCAAATGTGGTTACATGGAACCAAACATACTCATGTTTTGGTTCTTTAGTCTTCCACATTAACTGGGCTGACAAGCCTTCTGGATATTGTATAAATTGTAAAATATATAATCGAGCCGAATTGTAGTTTTAAAATGGTAACAAAGAAAAGTCAGAGACACGTTTTCAATAACATTTTTCCATCACGCATGTCTTAAGTTGCGTGTCAACGGCAGTTTTTTAACATAAATAAGACAGGCAGCTCTATGTCAAACTGCCTGGCTTTAGATTAGAGGAAGACTCATCTTTCTGGGTTCTTCCACGGGTTTTGTTTCTACCCGGAATCAAATTTGGAGCAGATGTCTCTAAGTGATGTTGAAAAGGTTTTATGGCAGTTTATTGGATAAAATACATATTTCACGAAGTTATTAAAACGAAACAAAAACTTTACGGCATACCTTTTTCAAACCTGAATATACATATTGAAAAGGATCCCTTCCATCTCCTGTAGTCCCACCCTACATTCCCTACGGTAATGAATACTATTAGTTACCCTTGTGTTTTCCAGGGTGTATGGGAATTTACACCGGTTTGGGAACTCATACACCCTGAGGCGAAGCCGAAGGGTGTATGAGTTCCCAGACCGGTGTAAACTCCCATACACCCTGGAAAACACAAGGATAACGGAATTATTTCCAAGAATTTTGGTGTACTTAATACTTTTACCTACATTGTGGGAAAAAACTGATAGAAAATTTGTACTTTGTATGTTTCTTCATAAAACCAGACAAATATGGATGTCATTGGAGCTGGCTCAATGAGCCAGTTCCAAAGATATCCATATCTGTAATATTTTATTGCTCCTAAATATCAAATTTCCTGTATTTTTATTTTTGTTCTAACATAACCGAGCGGAAGGTATGAATTATTAATTAAAAATGGGTACTTTTTGAGCCAATGAGCCTGCTATTGTGTATTCTTGTTTTTTAACTTGCAATCCACAGTAGCTTTTTTTTACACTGTGGTTAACCACGGTGTAAAAAAGGCTGCTGTGGATTGCAAGTTACACCGTACCTCTCATCCAATCAAAATGCAGTATTTTGTTTCATTTGGAAATAATATATATTATTCTTTCAAGTTACATTGAAGATGTCTTGAAGACTATTTTATTGTAAATCCGTAGGAGATACGACAGGTTATTTATTAACCCTTTACCCAACGTAACCGCCAAAACCGGCCAGCGCTATTCTCAAAAGTCGTCAATTAATCTTCATTATTTTTTTCATTTTTTTTGTCTCAAAAACATAGGTTATGACCCCTCTTTGGAACGAGCTCGTTCCAAAGAGGGGTCATAACCTATGTTTTTGTGACAAAAAATGAAAAAAATTAGTTATTCAAGAAAATTGTTTGCAAGTGTCGTCTGCTTTTCATGTTAGGTAAAGGGTTAAGAAACAAACTGCAATCAAATAAATACTAAAACTTCAAACGTCTGAAAATTGTTTTCAAACCTCACGACACCCTAAGAATGATGAAATGGATCATTCGATAAAATTGGCTATCACCTCCTTCGGCTCCGTCCTTGGAGCCAAAATACATTTGGACTGCCAGAACCTACATGTAATATTCGGATTTCTTGCACCTTAATTTTTATTCACATGCCTTTATTTTTTTCATTTTTTATTATTATTTGCAGATTCCCCCACTAGGTAGAGTGGAAAAGTCACAGTATTGTGATCATGTGGTTCTAAAGCATCGCTATTTAATAGCCAAATCTGGCGTCAGTGTAAGATGGACAGCCCCTGAAAGAGGATCAGGATGTCTTGAATTCAGGTGAGTTCTGCTCTTCAGTATCGTTATTCACATTTAGGTGTATTCTGAAATAACACTCGTAAATTTTACATTTAGGACATGTATGTAATGTTACATCAACATGTCGCATCGCTTGATTTATTGACACATTTCAGGCTCACAAGAATCTTTACAGTACGCGAGGAGTTTATTGTCACTAAATAACTCACAGAGTGCAAATTCAACCCCAAACAATAACTTATAATTTTTGGCAAATCTTTCCAAGCATAAGCATAGTTTCAGCCAAAGGATCTCCGAGATAAACCCGGAGATCCTTTGGTTGAACCATTGCTTGTGCCTATTTACAACATTTGAGAGTGATACCTTGGGTGATAACTCCACCCAACGGGTGATTTACTGACAATTTACTGACAATTAACTATCCACGTACTGATGGTATACATGCACCCATTGAAACCCCATCTACTCAGCTCACACCGTTGTGAATGAAATACAAAATTCCCATAAGTTGTGGAGAGCCCTTGCAGTCGGTCCTCGGTCAAATAATTTCATATCTTCTATGTAGTGCGAGGGAGTACGGTAGCTCGGTGGTTACGGAATTGGACTATAAACCGAAAGGTGCACGGTTCGATCCCCGCAAGGGGTAACTGCGTTGTGTCCTTGGGCAAGGCACTTAATTCCGATTATCCACGTGGGGCACGGTGGCGCTGTGTACTAAGACGTACTGCACGTCGTTGATGCACTTGTCTTCAACCAATGCTAACCCTGCTTGTGTGGAGTACGTTGGGGTGTCTGGCTGTTGCTCGCCCTTGCTCGGTGGTTCTCGCCGGGTTCTACAGCTTCCTCCAACCGTAAAACTGCCCGACACGAGGCGACAGTGGCTATCGGAATCCCAATAAATCCCAATAAATAAATGAATGAATAAACAAATAAAATAAATAAATAAATAAATAAATAAATAAATAAATAAATAAATAAATAAAATCGGAACGAGCTATTTTCCGCAAGTGATGCATAGAACGTCGAGTTATATTTGCATACTAGCAGGGTTACCTGGCGTTGCTCGGGCTGAGGAGAGTATTCTCCCTTAATCTATACTATATTTTGCTGGTCATAACTGTTGGTGCCCCTCTACACCCCCACCCCACCCCCATCCCACCCGGCACTTTTTTAAACCTCACCATTAGATTCCTGGTAAACAATTACCCCTAGTAGACCTCTTTAAAGACATATAGCGATGAGACAAATTTTGGTCATAACTTTTGGTGCCCCTCTACACCCCCATCCCATCCCACACACTTTTTGAAACCTGACGATGACCTCCGCCATAAACAAGTACTCCTAGTAGACCCATTTTGGACCCTCGGAGTGGCCCCATATTCCTTTCTATAGCGGACAGACAGACAGACAGACATACAGACATTCTAAAATATAATATAGATATGGATCCTTTTCTCTCGGTTCTCGGTCAGACAATTTCATATCGTGTTTTGTATGCACCCGAGAACCTCTCGGGGGGGGGGGGGGGGGTTATGTTTTCATCCTGTCCGTCCGTCCGTCCGTCCGTCCGTCCGTCCGTCCGTCCGTCCGGGCCAACTAAACCTGTTTAGGAGCTATTATGTTTAGGAGGTTAGTCAAAATTAGGGTAGTATTATGGTTAGGAGAGGGGTGGGGTTAGGGTTAGAGGTAGCCCCAGGGCAGGGCTAAAGGTTGGAGGGGGTTAGGACCCAGGGGGTGGAGGTTGGGGTCAGGGGTGGGGTTTTAGTTTTTATAGCCCCTAAACAAAAAAATAGCCCCTAATCCTTTTGGTCTGGCTAGGGTGGGGTTAGGGTCAGGGGTGGGGTTGGGTTGGGTTAGAGGTAGCCCCAGAGTAGATCTTAAGGTTGAGGTGGGTTAGGTCCCTGGGGGGTGGGGGTTAGGGTCGGGGTAGGATTTAAGGGTTTAGGATCAGGGTAGGGTAGGGTTAGCGTTAGGGTGTGGTTTTTGAGTGGATGGGGTGGGTTAGGGTTAAATATAAGTTCTAGGGTGGAGGTGGGGTTCTGGCTAAAATAAGGTGATGGACACATAAAATGTTTTTTTCGAAGCCCTTAAACACAAATAGTTGGAATGTCCGTCCGTCCGTCCGTCCGTCCGTCCGTGTCCGTCCGTCCGTCCGTCCGTCCGTCCGTCCGTCCGTCCGTCCGTCCGTCCGTCCGTCCGTCCGTCCGTCCGTCCGGGCAATAATACGGGAGTTACGAGTTTGTATTTTTTTTGTCCGGACAGGCATTATGAGCTTACTTTCAGATTATGAGCTTACGTACAAATATTATGAGGTTAATGTCTAAAATATGAGACTTATAAGGCAAGAATCGATTTGTAGCGATTTTTCGGGGTTTATGTTAAGGTTTATGGTCAATTAACGGCCGGGGTTAGCGTTGCCCCCTCTTCACGTTTATCTCGGGGGATCTACCATGTCTATTCCCCACAAAAAATTTCCGAAGAAACAACTTTTTAGCGGTTGTCCGAACGTTTTAAAATGATCAATTTTTCCGCAAAAAATTAAGTCCACAACTCCCGTTTTTAAGAATGACCATCCGTCCGTCCGTTCGTCCGTCCGTCCGTCCGTCCCCGTCCGTCCGTCCGTCCGTCCGTCCGTTAACTTTTGGTTTCCGTCCAATAACTAAAGAACCGCTTTTTTGATCAAATCATTTTTTAGGGGTAACTTGTGGATGACCAGACATTGCTTCCTTTCGATTTTGGTCCCGCTAGCCAAATCAATATGGCCGTAATGGCAGCCATATAGAATTAACTAATTCCGCCCAATAGTTATGAAAACTGACTCAAATCAATTTCATTTTTTGGTTATGCATTATTGGAGTCCAGAGGAACCCTCCTTTTGATTTTGGATCAGCTAGCCAATTCAATATGGCTGCCATGGTGGCCATATTGAATTTGGTTTCCGTCCAATAACTAATGAATGCTGACTCGGGTCATTTGTATTTTTTTAATTATGCATTGTTGGTGTCTAGGGGAAGCTTCTTTTCAATGTTGGACCAGCCAGCTGAACCAAGATTGCCGTCAGTGGCCAATTCATTATGGCTTCCATGGCGGCCATCTTGGATTTTGTTTCCGCCCGATAAGTAAAATAAGTAATGAATACTGAGTTGAATATATTTCATTTTTTGGTTATGCATTATTGGTGTCTAGATGAAGCTTCCTTTTTATTTTCGAAGCTTCCTTTTGATTTTGGTTATGCCCACCCGAGAGACTTGCCGACCATTTATATGACACCCTCGGGGGCATATGTCACGCTTTGCGTTTCTCTTATTTTTGTGTGTTACTGCTTTCAAACCTATTTAATAAATCAGAACAAGCTATTTCACGCAACTATTGCATAAAACATAGGGTAAATCATAAATCCCTTGCTCTTGGTCCTCTGTCAAAAAATTTCATATACTCTGCACTGCGTGAATTTCACCGATTATTGTGTGTTTTCTAATATCTTGTTACTTTCAAACCACTTTACTAAATGAGAACGAGCATCTTGGAAAACAAAACATTGGGGTTTTTTTTGCTTATAAAATATTGTTTCTATCAACTAAACATTGCATTAATTAGCGGCATCTTGTTCCCGTGGTTATAAATTAATATTAATGTTTCATCAGTATTGTTGATGGAGAACTTGGGAAGGGTAAGATTGTGAATTCCACAGCACATATAACGCAGACGTTTCCGAGGGCTTTGGGGGATTGCCCCTCTCAACATTGTGTTCAATTGCACATTTCAACCCCGGCACCTTTCATTTCAGGACAACAGTGATACAAAATCCACATGCATGGTACAAAGATGAAGGACAACTGACCACAGTAGTGTGTGAAGATGGTAAGTTACATATAGAATATACCCATAGTACTTTGGTGTACCAAATGTTCACCACGAGTGGTGAACATTTGGTACACCAAGCTACTTTGGGTATATTTTATTTATACCATGACCGTCAGATTATTAAGAGTCGCTATTATGTTTTCTCGATTTTACTTAGCACAAGGCGTACATACGTGCGAATCTGTCTTTGTTTACACGAGCATCGATGGGCGGTACTTCCGCTGTCAATTTTATCGCCGAAACGAAATGGAAAATGAAACGTCGCCTTTTTCATTTTAACAGCATAATAACATACCATTTCGAGTTATGGATGCTTTATTAACATGAGACAATGCATGTTTGTTAAGTCTTTGGTGTCTTATGGGGTAAACTCATTTAAAAACGTAATAAATAAATTGTCACTTTCATTTCACTCTTCGTGAGGCGACGTGCGATCATTTTTTTTCATTTTTGTCCCCCAAAGATGGCTCATGACCCCTCGTTCGGACGAGCTCATTGATATTATTCCAGTAATGGGCGTAATAAGCTATATTTCTGACGTAAACAACATTGAAATTTTTAGTTATTCAAGAATTTATTTGGCAAAAGGCCTCTGCTTTTCGTATTGGGTAAAGGGTACAACATTTTGCTGTACTGAGCAGAAGAAACGCAATCAAATATGGTTATCGTTGATGATCTCTCAAAACAGTATTTCATTTTATCCAAGCTCTAGTCCTTTTAGGAATTCGAGACTGGCATGGCCTGGAACCAGGCTTGTCCTTAAATAGTCCATCACCTAAGTTTAGATTGAATCGCCTGGAATATTTCAGTTGGTCGGAAAAGCAAACCATAAGTTCGTTTTTCCGACCAACTGAAATATACCAGACATACACAGAACGACACGCGTGTGTGAATGGGTTAATCGATATGGCACGAGTGCCAGCGCAGAAGGATAGAACGAGAGGCCATAGGCCTCGAGTTTTATCCTTCCGCGATGTCACAAGTGCCATATCGATTAACCCATGCACACACTCGTATCGTTCTGTGTTTATTACACGCCTTCGCGTCTATAAAAAATATTTGAAAGACACTCAGCAATTCATTTGACAGCTATCGACAAAAGGAACACATTTTATCGTCAACAAATTTGCGAGTAGAACCCGTGTTACTATTTCGTCCCCTGAGTTCCAATGTGTTCTATGTACCAGTAGGCGCATAGAACACATTGGAATTCAGGAGACGATTTTTAGCTATCGCTAGCGATTCACATTGTAATTGCGTTGCCCAATTTGTAGAAAATTCCAGTGAAATTTTGCTGCTGTTTAAAAGTAGTCTGTCAACGATTTCCGTTCCGCACATATGTGCGGAACAGATTTTCATTTTCCGCACGGTTTAGTGTTGCTGTAGATGGAGATTTCGTAGACCAGGCGTGTAATAACATTTAGTTCGACTTTTCGAGCTACTGAAATATTCCAGACGACTGAATCTAAAAAATGCCATAAACATTCATTTTCTTTCAATCAACGCAAGAAATGTTGATTTGACAGAATCTTTAATGACTTTATCATTATGAATGAAGACTCACAGCTATAGTTTTATGATTACGGAGAGTAGTTCCACTGATTGCGTTAATATCTTGAATACATCAATGTGAATTAAATACTAAGTGATTGAAACATCTATAACTGGATCACGAAAGAATATCAGTGTGTCATTGACACATTGATAGTCTTTCGCGATCCAGTTATAGATATTCCAATCACTTAGTATGTGCTAATATCTTGAGTATTTCAATGTGAATTAAATACTAAGTGATTGGAATTTCTATAACTGGATCACGAAAGAATATCAGTGTGTCTTTGTGAGTAAAGGGACGCCACATTGAAGGAACGATAGATAATCTGTTTGCAAACTCCACGAAAAGTGGGTGAACAAATCGTCCATAAGTGCGTCGAATTCTGAAGAGAATTAGCCTGATGGCATGCATGCTGGTATTTTATGATTTAGAACCCGCAGATTAGAATTCCCACCAAAGCAATATCGTAGGTTCTGTGAAAAAGTATGAAACATGTGCAATGTTCCATCAAATGAACCCGAAACGGTGTTTTTGTAATTGATTGCTTCTTTACAGAAGCTGCGAGTTACTGTCTGTACTGAATTCCACTCCACAAGTTCTTCAGTGGAAGTTCACCTTCCAAGCTCTGCAATATTCTCTTCCTTATTTGGGGTTTTCCATTTACTTTGGAGGTTTTCCAAATTCACATTGAACTGAATTTGAAGTCGGGTCACTTTAAGATTCTGTTAATGTTCCTTATTCCGTAGCAAAGCTTATGACTCCTCACTGCAACGGGAGCTCGTCGTGCTCGTCCCAGTGTGGAGTGATAAGTTATGTTTGAGGAAACAAATATTTGTTTAGTTATGTTGAAGAATATATCGATATTGCTTTGAATGATAATGGAAACTATTATGACAATAATGAGTGTTACGCTGTATCATTCCTGATGTTTTGATAGGACGGTGAAAATTCAAATTAAATAAAACAATAGAATTAAAGAGCAGCTTGTTCGTTTTGTAGAAACACAAGGGGATGCCGTGCCAGTAGAGCCCATGGACCCGGTATCTTGTTGTTCATGTAGACATGCTATGTATAAGGTGGTGTTTCAAGGGCTCTGGTCAAGACAGACGCACCCCAAAGGCTTTCCAACAGATGATATTGGTACGTATTACTACTTTTATTATAACTATATATAGCTTATTACCACCAAGTGGGCTTCCGAGATGGTGTATTAAAGTCGAGACCCCGTTAGGACTCGTCGATATATGATCCAGAGGCGAGATCAAGACTTCTATCCACCATCTCGGAAGCATACTTGGAAGTTATAACCAATTTATCTTACAATATTCCTCCCTTTTTCTTGACTTTCGGGTGTATTTGCAAATCATTCAGCGTCTATGAATTGATGTTTTATGAATGAAAATCATGACGTCATGGTATTACGTTCTTGGACTGTGCATGACGTAGTCATCATTCATTTTTCTACTTGTACTATAACCGCGGGAATGTATAGTAGTGTTTCATCCGTGCGTTCCCTTGTTTTATTTTTCAGGTTTAACGCATGGTAGGCCTAAATATAAATATCATATTGCAAAATATCATATAGTCTAATTTATTTCGCCGAGTTGGAGATTTATTTGTCATTTAATTACTGTTATCAAAACGGTGGCCTCAACATGTGTAGTCAGTTTTCGATGAGCACAACTAAAATACGTCCACTTTCTGAATCGAATGATCGCATGTGCGGTTGCTACCCTCAATACAGATTTGTATTTTGTCCAGACGTTTTTTCTTGTATTGATGAAAATATGCTCTTGTTGTAAGATAAATTTACATATTAGTTGTAATACATGACGACTGTTCATTGTTTTTGTAAGTATATATACACAATGTATGAAGTACTAAACACTACATACAACTTGCCACGTCACGCACTCTATATATGTTAACACGCCTATCCCACATCCATAGTGCTATAAAGCGACAGATAATTCATCTCAATTGTTATAATTTAATTTAGCGTGATTATTTGTATTATAATGTACCGTGGGGCGACCGAAGTCTCCGCCATTGATATTATTGCAGTCGTATACACTTTCAAGAATACGCAACAGAAAAACTAATGTGAACGACCCACGGGAATGCTAATTTGTAAATTATTTTATCGATATTATAATGAATGTTGCCTTGCTAAGTTTCAGCATCGACTCAAATTTTTCAGTGAGAAATTTACGAATGACTATTTTCTTTTGTAAATGTTTCATGGAATTGAACAACTTAACGGTAAACAGCAGCAAATACATTTTAATAGCAACCACTGGATACACCAGAATTGTTTTGAAAAATGGGTGGCGACAAAGCAAAAACATTCATACGATAGTAAAAGTATTCATCGAGTTATGCAGAACTCACCTCGGTCATATGCAAGCAGTAAATCGGATATCATTAATGAAAATTAAAATACAACAGCATTACCCATTGTAAGTTTATTTTGTTCTATGAAAGTATATATTTCGTGACAAGTGCCTACGCGTTATCACCATATCAGAATCCTGCACTTCTTTCGAAGGATGTTTCATGATTGTTTTTGCTCGATGGCATACATGACAAATTTCATCGCAAGAAAGGAGGTGTAAATGGCTTATCACTGCAAGGTTGACTACATTTGTTAACTCTCTGACCACCGATGCTATCTTCCATGCCTTTTCATTGCCATAAATTGGATGAGTCTATATTCATTATTTGGGATTAGACCAATTAATGTTTTCAACGTGCAGCCTTTGGGCTGCACGTCGAAAATATTGATTGGTCTTCCCCCAAATTCACTGAGAAGCTATATACTTTAAGAAGTTATGACGTATCATGATTGATCCTGGCTCAGAAAAGTAGTCTTACGTGTTCAAAGAGTTATTATAATATAACTCAAAAGGAGATTTCCAAATTGTTTCTTAACGGTCTGTTTGTTTTTTTTCCAGACATTGATGAATTGTCGTGGTCCCCAATTGTTGGAGCTTCACATAGCGAGTCATATAATTTGTGGCAGTATGGCCAGTACGCATCACAAGGGGTGAAGGACGTGTGTGAAAATGGCATTACCACATCTGTCGAGAAAGACATGAAACAACATGTGAGTTAAAATTATACAAACTGTTGATGTCATAATTCATAGTTTAAACAGCCAGATAGGGGTGTAGAGATCCTTATACAGGGGCACATGGGAAGATGGGTCGTAGAAGGGCACTCACACACTGATATATGCATATCAGTGGTGGGCCATGTGCCTATGTTATAATGTACTAATTTTAATATTAAATTTATCAAGAGACTGTTTATTCCACTTATTAGAAGACTTGTTAATTCAATGTAGTACAAGACTGTTAATTCAATTTACTAATTCGTTCATTCAGTTTTCAAGTTTGAATATACAATTTATTACAAGACTGTTTATTCAAATTTATAGGGGGCGCGGTGGCGTTGCGGTAACGGGTTCTCGTCAGATCACCGAAGTTAAGCATCGTCGAGCCCGATTACTCCTTGGATGGGTGGCCGTCTGAGCGATCGGTTCGGACTCCCGCGTTGTGTCCTTGGGCAAGGCACTTCACCTCGATTGTCCACATGGGGGCACGATGACGCCGTGTACTAAGGCGTACTGCAAGTCGATGGTGCGCATTTCTTCAACCAATCTAACCCTGCTTGTGCTGCAGTGCGGAGTTACGATGTTGGGGAGCTGGCAGCTGTTCGTCGTTGCTTGGTGATTCTCTCCGGGTACTCCGGCTTCCTCCACCCGTAAAACTGTCACCGACACGATATGACCTTCTCTGTTAATGTGTCGTTAAACCCTAATAAAAAAATCGAATTAATAGGCGACCGTTAATTCAATTTAGTACAAATTAGTCAATTGAATTAACAAATTAGTAATTTGAATAAACAATTTACTGATTTGTTAATTCAAATAATAAAGTAAACATCGCCTGATGCTTCCACACTCTTAAATCTTGGGTTAAAAAATCAACTTAACGCAACTTTGTTGAGTGAATATGAACCCAACTGGGTTCATATTCACTCAACCCAGATGATAAAGGTAATTTTGTACCCCAACTGATTTTAGGGTGCACGCTGCCGTAGAATAGAGACTGTCAACCTGCTGCCGATATTTCTTCCGTAAATTTTACGGAAATGGCGTACTAAATTAGTTTTTGGCACTGCAGACTTTTTTGCTAGATCTTTGAGCAAGAAGGAAGACCTAGTATTCGGTTTCTTTTCATTATACCAGAAGGCTGTTCAGTTATCATAAAGAGTAGACCAATTCATATATATATAACTTCTCGTATGTCTGAGGGTTAAACCGTTAAATACATTATTTAATTATTTTACCTTAACAATTGGCTAATCTATATCAAGACAACATTTTATATGGACGATACCATTTTCAAAAACAGGAATTAAAGAATTTAATGCGATCGTTCTGAAAAAGTGTTAGCTCTCCAGAACATGAACTCATGTTCCAATAAGACTAAAATCCTCGCCCTCTGATTGGACGAGAGCTCGCTTAGTTTTTTCTATGTTTACGGCTCAAGTGACATTTATTACCGTCTGGCGGACGCCACGCGAAATATTTGACAAGATGATAACAATGGTAGGACAATAAAAGTGCATACTGTCCATAAATTCGTTTTTTTCGTGGCCAGTGATCATTCTATGAATGTAAACTCGCAACCCACTTACAAGCCAGAATATAAGCAGTCTGTCATCTTCAAAATAAGGTCCCCAGAGGGTGAATTTAGTGATGCTACCCTGCATAGCAGGGTAGCATCACTAAATTTACCCTCTTTGAACCTCAATCTGAATCAGTGTCTCAAAACTAAACAGAAAGAGGTACCCAGAGGATAAATTGGCTCACTGTATGGGATAGCATCATCAAATTCACCCTCTGGGAACCTCATTTTGCAAATGTCAGACTGCTTATTTTCAGGCCTGCCCACTTATCAGTTCATGATTGTAACTGAGATGGAGTAACCTCGACCTTCATCTAAGTCATTGATTTTTGTTGTCCAGTGACGACGTGGGGTACACGAGAGGTTTATTTACTAAATTTGTTATCGTTAAAGTTGCCTTGTTCATTCAAGTTGCCTTGTTCATTTCACGATTTTTGTTTTGGGCCATGGTAGGTTCTTATTGGAACATTTACGTTATTGTGATGAATTGGCGGCAACATGCTCTGAGGTTTGCGGCTCGGAACGTATGTTCAACCTCGACGCATCACGCCTCGGTCAAGCTCCCAGTCGCAAGCCTCAGACCATGTTACCGTCAATTCATCACAATGACTTATAACATTCATTAGTATTTCGTATGATGAAACTTTGAGAAGTTACAGTAGTTACCATATAAATTTACTACAGAAATACCGGCAGCTGATTGTCACTACATTTGCTGTTTTTGTATGGAATTTAATAGTGTAATTAATCGTGAGCTATTTGTACACTGAAATAACGTGTTGACGAAGAGGCGAGTTGATTTGCTCATTCAGAAATGTTGCTGGAAAGTTGAGTTTACAAGCATCCAAAAGCGTAAAGGGGCACTTGTCTAAACAGAGATTCCACCCTGGATATCGATTTGAAGAGTGTGATTTTGTCTTTTCACACAGAGAACCAAGGTCTGTCTTTAATGACCACTTAGCTTTATTGTTTATGGCAGATAAAAAGAGAGTTCAATTGATGACCATGTTCACAGGTATACACTAAACGCTTCAGTTCTTTGGACCCTGAACAAGTTTAATATCTGAAAGGATAATATTGGTAGAAAATACGAAACGATAACATTCAAAGATAAAATATCCTGTTTTATCTCTTCACAAAGATTCCGCAGCTGCCTACACCTTCTTAGTATGTAATACCTTCCTCCCTTTCCAGCATGATAAAAACGTTTACGCAAGGGGGAGAGATGAGTGATAATTGATAAGTACTTTCATTGCAGTTCAGTTTGCGACTATCCAGCAAAGATAAATTACTTTAAATAAAAATGGGTTTCAAGTTGAAACACTCTTAAAGTGGTTATTCTATTTCTACAAAACTACAGTCATTATCTCAAAAAAGATCTTAATTAGATGCTTGTAGTCTACATTATGAGAATCATTGCCCGTCAGCGGTAGCACATAGGATTCTTCGTTTAACACTTCAACCGGGACGACTCGCGTTTTGTCCTTGGGCAAGGCACTTTATCCCGGTTGCTTACATGGGGCACGATGACGCCGTGTACTAAGGCATACTGCACGTAGATGGGGCACATGTCTTCAACCGCTTGAAGCTTGAACAGAGTTACTATGTTGAGGAGCTGACAGCTGCTCGTCGATGCTCGGTGGTTCTCTGAGGGTACTCCGGCTCCCTCCACCCGTAAAACTGTCACGGTCACGATTAGCCATTGTGCATACCAACGTGACCTTGAATACCAATACATAAATAAATAACACTTCAACTCGCGATCATTTGATAAAAAGGAATCAATTATTTTTTAGACTGGTTTAGAATATTGCGTTCAAAAAATATTTAGTTTAACACTCACCACACAATAATTTGGAACAGGAAATTTCGCCCTCGCCCGTCTCATACATTAATGTAAAACATTTTTCCAGGAAAAAGTATAGATGCAGGAAGGAAAAGAAACTAAGAACTGTTCCTTCGATGCGACAGGGTATGTTCCTGGCTGTTGAAATTGTTGCTGAGCCTCAATAAACGCACACACATAAAATAACTGTTCTGTCTAAATACAAATGTCACACCATGAAAAATGAAGTACTGAAACGTGTGGGAGAGCCTTTTGTGAAATGTCTTCAATGGGGCCCAGAGAATCTTAAATTTCTGGTCGACTTGAATCCCGGATCGAGTCAGACATAGGATTTTCGAATCAAGACGAATCGTAAATCGAATCTCTCCGTTACTAAAATTGTGAATATTGCGCCATTTTTCAACAATACATAATGCTAGTCTCCACTCATGTATTGTATTCAACAGCGACACGTCTGTTTGGTCAAGTTAATCAAAACGCGGAATATTCCAGAAATGGAATCAAAGTAGTTCTGGCAGCGGAACCTCTTTAAACTCTTCTTCTTTCACCGGGTCTCCTGTACCAAATGTCTTCTCTAAGCCTACCAAATGTCTTCTGTTGAACTCTTTTATCACCGGGTCTCCTTTACAGGACACGAGACCCGGTGATAGAAGAGTTCAACAGAAGACATGTCGTAGGTTTGTGAGAACGCCTCGACGATTCGAAAACTATCGAATCTGCTGAACTCGAATCGAATCACAGGGATGATTTCTAATCGAATCGAATCGAATTTCGAAGCTTCGCAGGGATCTAGTCTTCAAAAAGACACAAACTATTTTAGAAGATATCCTAGTAATTTCATAATAAATGCACCGAACGACACACGCGTGTGAATAGACTAATCGATATGGCACGAGTGCCAGCGCTGAAGGATAAAACTAGACACCGTAGGCCTCGATTTTTACCCTTCCGCGATGGCACAAGTGCCATATCCATTAACCCATTCACACGCGTGTGTCGTTCTATGTTTATTACACGCCATCACATCTATGAAAGCAATTATTAGAAGGACACTCAGCAGTTCAATTGGCAACTCGTGCCTTGAGTTACAATGTATTATATGTGCCCGTAGGCACATAGAACACATTGGAACTCAGGGGAGGAACTGTCAGCAAAAAGAAAGCATTTTATCGCCAACCAAATTTGCGAGGGGAACCCGTGTTACTATGTTGAGGTATCGCAGGCGATTCAAATTGTAATTGCGATGCACGATTTGTAGAAAATTCCAGAGAAATTTCGCTTCTTTTTAAAAATAGTCCGTCAACGAGTTCCGTTCGGGGGCACATATGTGCGAAACAGATTTTCATTTTCCTCATGGTTTGTTTTGCTATAATTGGGGATTTCAGAATACAAGCGTGTAATAAACTAACAGTGGTGTGTTTAACTGGTTCTTTACCAATGCCGAGAAAGAAAGCTACTGCAGCTTATTTCTTCATTGTCTTTTATTACACCGACACTATACTTTGATTTGGTCACACTGATGGAGTGAACTCAAAGGGTCCTTCCAACCACGTGTTACGTAAATCGATTCAAGTAAAACGCACATAGACATTAAATCGCGTTTATAAGCAAAAACATTGAAAATAATTCTGGGGCTGACAAAAATACGGGTTAAATTTTGATAAGGGCTGTACAGATAATCTAGCACACGCGTTAAAATGCTTCCTTTCCAAAAAGAACGCAGCCATTACTCCAAACACATCTACTCGGTACAGCTGAGTAGGCAAAAATGATATTTGATAACATCTATCAAGAATCGATCAAAAAATTTTCATCATATATCTTTTTTGACTTCGCAGCTTGTTCTGGCACATTGTGGTGAAAACAACTGATCCTACATCAGGCCTGGCCCTTTGAAAATCACATGATAGCGATTAACACCCACCTGTGAAAAAACCCATGAGGACGACCATGCACATTGTATTACAGGCTAGTCATACGATGGGAAACCGGGTGCTATAGGCTTTTATTTATTATCATTCGTTGGCAGCCGTTAAAGATCTTTTATTTTTTGACAACCTACTTGAACGTACAATTAAGAAGAGGTCTTGTGAAAAGTAGTCAAATTAGGCCTACAAAAGTTTAAAATCTCTTTCTAGGGCTCTCCCTGCAAATCCTTCTTGCACTCAAGGGAAGAAATACACCCCCACCCCCCACCACCCCCCCCCCCCCCCCCCCCCCCACAACCTGCTATTCTGTAGTTTAGGTTATAAGGCCTAAAGCATAAAACAAATAAAGAACATGAACTTTTGATGGCAAAGAAATAATTACAAGAATAAAAAATGAGATGAAAAACCGCCCGCCCGCCCGCCCGCCAGCCAGCCCGTCTGCTTACAATTTTACAATACATGGCCTGAGAAACAGAAGATCTACTTTATGGGGCCTTACCTTGGCAGTGTTTTCTAGTCAAGTCTTAGCTGCCTCATCGTGCTGTATTTGAAGAATTACAAATTTTACAAATTATTACGTTGAAGTTCTGAAAGACGTGAAATACGCGCTGTGAGAATAAACTTCGAAGGGTAAATTTTATCTGGCGTCATGGTCACATTACTGCATCTTATCAGCGAAGTAATAGATTATTGAGTTTTATCGTCATTATGAAACAGATCAAAGTGATAAAAAATGTTCAAACAAATAACAGAGACCATTAGAGGAAATTTCGTTGCTTTGTGTCTAACATCTGGAAACGTTGTGGGCCGAAAAAGGGTCGCCTAATTTCTTTAAAGGGAAGCAATACTCGAACGAATTACGAAATGATTGTTTGTGCAGTTTGTTGAATGAAGAATCAAAGGGAAATGGGAGTTCACCAATAAATAACATGCAACAAAACAGAACAACTGGAGATTAATTTCCTGCACATTTTTAATTCAATACACAGCACGTGCACCAAAAAACACTGTATCACAAAAATAAATTTTGCTCATATTTTTTTCTCTTTCAACAGACACGGTGGTGTGATTAAAAAGGCGGACAGTGAATTTGGACCGGCTTGGCACCAGTCCAAATTATTTGTCTGCCTTTGTGACCACTGGATGGCTGAGTAACCTGACCACCAATCTGTCGAAAAGAAGATATTTGGAAACTACTTCTTTCACACATATCTCAACATTTATTTTTAATTCCACTTTAATTGAACTCTTTTTATATACAACATTCCAAACCACAGTCTGGGGGAGAGGGTGTAGTTGACGCAATCGTATCCAGTTCCGATCGACTAAAAGATCACTTTATTGATCACAGAACTGTAGTCCATTGCTTCTTATTGGAAGGGAAAAGCTGCGCTTGTTCAAATGGGGCACGCCAGCTTTAGAAGGAAAACTGTAAAAATAATGAAACTGTTGCTGGGGTTGGCTATTCGTCGTGTTGTTTTGTCTCGTGTGTTAGGTGAAAAACTACGACGTGACATGATCAGTCAGAAATAGGGGTTCGAGACAAATGCCCCCAGGATATTTGCACCTCAGTTCAATAATAGCCAATTGGATAACTGCCCCCAGTGAAATTGTTACATGTGCCCCAAGTCAAAATGTCAGCTAGGAATACTGCCCCCAATGGATTTGGTATCTAGGATATGTGCACCCCCCCCCCCAATCAAAATGTCAGGCATGAAAAATGATGCACATATCCAAGGTGACAATTTCACTGGGGGTGGGGTGGGCAGTTATCCGACTGGCTATTATTGGGCTGGGAGGCATACATCTTGGGGGCACTTGCCCTACCTTCCAGAAATAGATCACGTGCTTTGAGATATGCATCCTAAAGAAATCAAAATATTTTTTAATACCGGGAAAAGCAGTTTGCAGTTTTTAAATGCAATTTTTGTCAGATGACTAGTTGCAGGTTAGTACACGTCAAATTAACCAAGTTCAATAAATTTCCATAACTTTATTGTTATTCAGGAACGCATATTACATTTTCAGAGTCGCAAAATTAGAACAGTAATAAAGACAAACCCAGTCAGCTCCACACAAGGATCGACGCATGCTGTACTCACAGCTAACCCATCACAACACCTGCTTTCCTTGATCAGTATGTTTGGTCCCAGTCCAGACTGGTGTGTTGGTAAGTATCTCGGAAGTTTGTGAATGTGCTATTATTTCACAAAAACGTTTACTCTTTCCTCTATATGTTTTAACTCCTCACCTCCCTAAACTTGTGACAGATGAAATTAGCGATAAGAAGCAGGCTCTTTGGAACAAAATCCCCCCTTTTCATAATTGTTTAAGAAAACAAAATAGATCAAACGTACCTCGGTACAGAACAGCCGCCGTAGACTGGTTGTAAATCACGCGTGGGTAGTGATGTTCACGCATGCGTTTACTAGGTAATACAAATCATCATCAGCAAAATTGTAATTAATGAAGGACCGGGTTTTACCCGGTACTTCATTAATTAAAACTTGATAATTATTCATAATAAGTATTGTTTGGAATCTAATAATATTGGATCCCTTGAAATATTGCCCACCCACGGAAAGTGACCAGCCCATGATGGCCGTACTGTAGTTTCGGTCGGGATCTAGATAATGGTCACGGACAATTACCCCCAAATGTTGCCCCTCCAACTGTACCCCTGGCTTATTGAAAATAAGGACCCCCCCCCCCCCCCGCACTTCTGGAAAGTTGCCCCTCACTTTTAATTTAATGTTTCGGTTTTCATCAAAGAAATATATTGAAATTGGCTTTTTTCACATGGAAACCAGTCAGAAGGTTCTAGTTCTGATCGTCTCAGATAGATGGATACAGAAGTACAATAAACTTAATATTGATTAAAAGGACATGTGTTGCGAGCAAAACCAGAGGTGCTGCTCGCGCTAAATGGTACAGCCATGTTAATTGATGATAAACTATATTTTTTATCCACCTTTCCCGCGAAAAATATACATTTAACAATAATATTAAATTAACAGAAAAACGGTCATTATCATGGCTTCTGGTGGCAGTCAACTTGTTCTGCATATATGCGACTTGGATACATTCACGAAATGAACCCCTGCGATTTTACTAGGCCATTCTGATAAACAGTTGTAGCGTATTGTACACTCACAGTCCCTCGTTTTATGGCCATTGTTCTCGGCTGAGTCGACTGAGTGTTTTTTGTTTTGTTGTTGTTGTTGTTGCTGCTGTTAGTCAGTTCAAATGGGGTGTCTTTTGTTCTGATGCTAGGCTGTCAATGATCGTCGTCTAACCAATGTTGGGTCTCTTGTGTTTCCAGTGGATAAGCTAAAGTGGCCCCCTGTTGGGGAACAGGTGGTGTTTAGATTCCTGCGCCAAACTATCTACTTTGCGTATTAAGCTTTCGGGTGTAGGAATAAACCTATTCACGTGTAATACAAAGTAAAGTATGGGTATTTTGACTAAATATGCATCTCTAAACTCTTTCCATTGCCAACTGACCCAATTGTGGGGGGAAAAATGGTTGATAAGCTTTCAACACGATAAATCGTATGTTTTTGGTGCTGTATATATTGCAATTTTTAACGACTATGTCGCTTTAAAGCCAATTTACACGATACAACTTTTGTTCAGAACCTTCCTCCAACATTTTTAAAACATAAAACATAAAACATCGTCAAACATTGTTCAAATTAATGTGCATGCTCGAACATCGTCCAACCTGTTCGCGCTTGTTCTCAGATGTTCAATTTCCAATATACTCCATTAAACATTTTTCCTTGAACATCATTATACAAATGTTGGATGGACTTTTTGAACAAAAGTTGTATCATGTAAATTGAAAAAACAAAATATCTTTTTGAATAACAACTATATGTTTTTGCCTCAGTTGAAACGGTCTCAGCGTGCTCATTCCATTGATGGTGATAAACTTTGTCGCGGAGACAAACAAATGTAAAAAATAATAAAACTTGAAAGAAGTCTTTTGAGAACAACCTCGATCGGATATGATATAAGCTAAATTGTTAACCCTTTACCCAACGTAACGGCAAAAACCGGCCAGCGCTATTCTCAAAAATCGCCAATTAATTTTCAAAATATTTTCATTTTTTGTCTCAAAAACATAGGTTATGACCCCTCGTTGGAACGAGCTCGTCGAGCTCGTTCCAACGAGGGGTCATAACCTATGTTTTTGAGACAAAAAATGAAAAATATTAATTATTCAAGAATTTTTTTTGCATGTGTCGTCTGCTTTTCATGTTAGGTAAAGGGTTAAATGGCGCAGGCTACTTCCGGAATTTGTTTGATAACAATGTTCTTTGTGTTTGATTGTTTCACATTATTCCTTCGAAGTGGTTTATTGTTTTCATTATTCCTTGGAAGTGGTTTATTGTTTTCGGTGGCGCACAGGAATGTACTATGTAATTTGGTTGCAATTGTGAAATTTATTTTCTCGTCATCACTCCTGACATTATGTTGGTGTTTACTCAAAAAATTATTTTATTTAACTATATTCTTTGTTGTAAGATTTAAAATCTATATGTCTAAGATAGTATACTGTGCATTCAATAAAGAACAGGATTGTAATTTTATGAGCATACAATGAATGTAATATACGATGTATTGAATCATTCTAAATATTTATACACACCCCTAGTAGATTCACAGATCATATCAGCCGTACAGGAAGAGGGGTGTGTTTGCATCAAACGCACGCTCCTTATTTGATAGGGTATCATAGGTGACCAGATACCAAATTTAAGATTTACTTCTTCATATCTCCACACGAGTCATAATCTAACCTACACACGTTCTCTTTATCTAGGCGTAAGCTCACTTGATCTATGTGACAGGTCTACATGTACCTGGGTAGACAGGAGAGAAATAGACTTGTACCCTTGGGATGCAGGAACAGACAGTGGAACGTCTTACTTTGTAAGTATACATTATATACAGTGTTCATGCTACCGGGTGCCAATAGTGCTAATTGCACTAAAACATCGATGGCACCAAATATACAGCACCTGGCACCAACATTAGGCACCAAAACTATACTTTTGGTATGTCTTAAAAGGCTTTATGGTGAGAAAGAATTCACACCTGCCACGTAATCTATAAGTAACAGGGATAGATCATAGCTCTTTGTTTTGGGTCAACTGAAATAGTTTATCTATTTTATCTAATTCTTTTCAAAACATTTCTTTGTTACGAAACTCTTTTTTCTTGCTTAATCTCTTTTATAAGCCTTCTGGAAGATTATTATAATCCCTGGTGGGTACGGGTGTGGGATGGGAAAATCTCACCCGAGGGCAATATATTTGGGCCAGACACGAGGCTTGGAAAATCTCACCCGAGGGCAATATATTTGAGCCAGACACGAGGCTTGCCGAGTGTCTGGACCAAATATCTTGTCCCGAGGGTGAGATTTTCCCATCCCAACCCGTACCCAGGGATTATTTTTCTCCCCCACCATACAGCGGTAACGTTAGCCAGAGGTAATCGGCGGTCACGTGCTGATATAATCAACTCATTTGGTATTCATTGTTTTGAAAAACTAATGACACCATCGGAAAGAGCATGGAAAAGTTACGTATATACCAAAGGTATATACCACGAAATCAATTAGGAACGGTGGCATCTTGGGGTTTATAGAGTTTTAGAGCATCAGACTTTGATCACACGGCATTCTGATGACGTCAATATGAATTAGTTGGTAGCAAAAGACTGATACGATATGCATAACGTCATAATAACGTTATAAATGCATAACGTCACGTAGGTGGGGTGGGATACATCTGTTTCTGCCTGCTATCTCACCCTGGACAGACGTATGTCACACATGCAGTGGGGGGAGAAAATAAATTGTTTGCTACTATAGTTTTTGTTTTGGAGTGAATAAACAGTGAGTATATATAATAATCCTTAAATTATTTTGTTGAAGTCAATAAAAGCCTTTTATTTGATTGATTGATTGATCGATTGATTGATTGATTTATTTATTTATTAGTTTCTCTTTTTTTATTATCTCTATTTTTATCATTTGTAGTTTTTTGTATCTAAAAGATCGCGGTAATACTAAATTAAAGTATCGCCCTTTTGGTACAACAAGGCCACCTTTAGCATTGCGGGTGGCGCCTTGTTGCACTCAAAGTTGGACACACAGTTAATTTGTTCTGATTCAATCAGATTAAATTAGCACTAAAATCTTTCATTTGGCACAAAAGAATCATCTAGCACCGAACAAAAGTTTCACTTGGCACCAAAACATTTCGGGCTGGTGTGAATACAGCAGCTTATATAACTAGTTCATTTGCAGTGGTCATCTTTGTACTGTTAAAACAATGAGAATTTCGAGTTCTCCTGCTCCACACTGGATTCTTCTTGAAGGGCACTTTTTTCGAAAATGTGTGTAGAAAATAACCCAATCTGAATGATACGTTTTGTAAACAGTTACGGGTGGATTTAGTTGATTAGGTGGTAAACTGGGCAGATCTAAATGTTGAAGCGGCGATTACTTGGTCTCGAAACAGCCAACTGAGACACAAGGAAGTTGGATATTGTACAATGACATTTATGACTTTTTCAAAAACGAAATAGTAAAAGTGCATTCTCTACTCGTGGGTTTATCGGAAATTCGCGATGGGCTATGGCTTAAGAGCTTGATAGTTCAAGGAAAGGTTATCCACGGAGTTTGTACGAATACTGGTCGTGCTCCCTAGTTATTGAATTATTTGACACACGTCGATGTCTAAATTCCGATATTTTACGCAATAACTTTTCCCATAATACGACTTGGAATGAAACCAATTCAGTTTTGTATGCTCAAGGGAGCTCTGATAAACACGATTTAATTGATTGATTTCCTAGTTGCATTATGGGAAAGATTTGGGAGCTGAAATTTCATTATTTCGACACCACTGTCCAGAGGGTTAACGAGTTGGGCATCCATTCAATGGATATGGCGTATTGGGACTGCAGCAATAAGATTGAATCCATTTGCTGTGGAGATAGCGCGAAACGCGATCAAACCTACGTTTTTATGTTGCGGGTATTCATCAATCAACCGAGCACTGTAGAAGTGTTATCAAAATTACTCGTTGTCATCTTGACCTTTTAAAACCCACTAATTATTATGCCACCTATTCTCACCTTTCCCAGTTCTAATAACTGAAAAAAGTGAGAATACGTTACATAATAATGTCAAATTACTCTGCTGTAACCCCCCCCCCCCCCCACCACCACCACCACCACCACCACCACAGTGTGGGTGAGGAAGATTTTCTGGATTGGGCAGGGACAACACGCATAATTAAGTTGATTACTTCTAAATTACATCCGTGTAAAATATGCGAGGGAGTTTTTCAGAACTGCCACTGCACTAAATACGGGGAAACTACACAATGGCAAACATTTCCAAATTATTTTTAAAAAGCTATTAAGGAACTTCTTATTGATATCTTTGTCAGATTTTGACATATTAGTTATCAATTTTTGACAGCTTTGGAGTATGAGCGACGTTTATAAACATTCCACAAGTCAAAAGATTAACCGGTTATAGCAGTAATTAGCTTTGACGTGACATACTCCGATAATCACGAGATTATGACAGTTCACTTTGTGCAATTGTTCGTTGATAAAAATTCGTATGACACTATTTTTAATGTCATATACCAGATCGTTATCGATATTGTAATTACTGGTAAACACAGAATTGCTCATCGTTTTGTTGTATTTTTGGACGGTTATAACATTGTTTTTCATTTTGCTTTTTATTTTATCACCCAAAACTCTGTCAATATCCTTGTATATTTGAAATGATTTTATTTTGTAGCACATCATGCACAAGGTTACAAAGTCATAAACAGTAAAATACATTTTTTTAAGTCATAAACGGTAAAGTAGGTTTTTTAATTGACATGATTGCACTACAAGGAGATGACATAGCCACTAGGGCTGTTTTCCTGTCATTCCCAGAAGGATGATAAAAATTAGACAATTCTGACAGCAACGCGTATGCATAGAGCAACATGGGTTGACCATTATTGATTAAGATCGTTCTTTCCTTGTAAGTTAACTATTTTGCACATTTTTGAGGATAACACATTTAAGCTCCGTCAATGGGTATTGATGAGATAACAGAGTTAGGACCAACAGTCTGGGCAAGTGGGATTGTCACAGTCTATATTACCTGAATTCGAGTTCAGAAATTGTTACAATAAGAACTTTTTGAATAACGATCTTGATAGGTTTTGTATCGATGGTTCTACAGTATTCCACATACTTCGGAATGTGTGAATTGGTAAGTTTGAGTTCTTGGTTTGTGCGTATACAGTCTGCCAGATTGTCTTGTGTCCATTCCTGAGGGATTTTGGTACACATTAAAAATATTTTTAAAGCTATCCGGCAGCAGGTTATTATATTTTATGAGCCCAACAGTGAGAGAGACGAAGGAAGAAGAAATGTTTTGGTCACGCTAATATTTGAGTAAAAGATGGCAACTTATTAACCAGTTTATGGAGAAATGCGATGTGCCTTCTTTCTGGATTGTAAACAAATGGTTCTGAGGCAGCTTTGTAATCTCTGGTTCATTTTAGTACTGAACGCACACATTCAGGCTCCCAGTGCAAGGCGTAAAACTTCGTCATCCCTTTATTTTTTTATCTTCTTTATTTAACATATTTCCCATTCGACAGACTAACCGAGAAGCCGCATATCGATCGCATCTCTACAACTTGTAAACTTTGAGCATTTACAAATATTTCAAAGGGGCACCGAAGACAATTCGGGTCATAAATCTCCATTTCTCTCTCTCTCTCTCTCTCTCTCTCTCTCTCTCTCTCTCTCTCTCCCCCTCTCTCTCTCTTTCTCTCTCTCACACACACACATACACACACTCTTTCTCTTTCTTTCTCTCTCTCATTTGATCGTGCCCACACCCCATACTCGTCTCCATTAACCCTTTACCCAACGTAACAGCCAAAACCGGCCAGCGCTATTCACAAAATTCACCATTCAAATTTTCTAACTTTTTCATTTTTTGTCACAAAAACATAGCTTATGACACCTCGTTGGAACGAGCTCGTTCCAATGAGGGGTCATAAGCTATGTTTTTGACGCAAAAAATCCAAACAATTAATGCTTCAAGAATTTAATTTGCAAGTGTCGTCTTCTTTTCGTGTTAGGTAAATGGTTAATTCCATGCATATCCTTATTTAACAGTACACTCGTTGTTTTGTCACATTCTTTTAAACTCTGTGCCTCTTCGGACAAAGTACTATCACCCGATAGTAGGCTTATCTTTAGTGGAATAATTGGATGCAAAGTCGGACATTTTCAAATGTGCCGGACGAAATTGAAATTTTGGCAGGTTGTGGAATGGAATTCTAGTTTGTTAGATTCTCCTCCACGGAGAGCTTTGAGCTCGCGGCACAGCGTTGTAAGGGTCAAGACAGTAACATAGGAATCCCAGTTTCTTAAGTTATCAGGTATTTTCAAAATAGCTTGACGTGTTCAAAGAACCCCGTATTTGATTTTGACTATCACAAGCGGTTGTTAGCTTAGTGGTATCAGAAACAGACTAACTCGAACTCAACCACGTCAACTACATGTAGCAATGTCATGGTTAAAGCCGTGGCGGTTCATCACGATTTTTACCACGTCATTGCTGATTACTGTTGTAAATTGCAGTTATTGTAGACCCCTTGTTTGAGTAACTTGTCGAGAAGAATATGTATGTGTACACAAGAACAGTCCAGCAATGTTATGCCATGCTTGCGCAAATATGGGTTACCCCACTCCCTCCCCCAATATCCGAGGATAGTTGCGAGCCTGTGTGTGTTATGAATCTAGTGTACCAAAGACGATGGAGACGTGGGGAAGGGGCTAGGGGGAGGGGGGGTGGGGGGGGGGGGGGCTTCAGCCCCCAACTTTTTTCGCCGAGTTTGTTCCTTAGAAGCAATCTGAACAGTCTCTTTCGCCAATTAACAACACTTGTTTGGGGTAATCCTTGTAACAAAGTAACAAATTATGGCAAACCTTAATTATTTTTCGGCTTTGTATGGTCTCGTTTGATACCCAATTTTGTTTATCGGGCTGCCGGGGACGTTCTCGATCTGGATTTTGAAACTTTCTGCCCACAAGGACGCAATGTTTCTGCGTTAAAACGATACTGAAATGCAGGGACATTGAGTGTTATGGGTCTAATTTATCAATGTTTTCTAGCCGCGGGCCGAACCATGGTCGCCCCGTGGGAGCTTGGACTCTCTCTTTTTTAGCACCCCCCCCCTCCCCCCCCTCCCCCCCCCCCCCCCCCCCCCACACACACACTTCGAATTAGGCTCCGGCGTGCCTGTCTACACTAACAGAAAACACTGAGGTCCATGGGTATTCGGTTCGTGACGTAATATTTTACAAGGAATATGAGTTTAAAAATCTTACCCGTCTAACCTTAAGCAGGTTCGCGGCAGACTGGGAACTTTACACCCCAGAATAGAAAGGACTAACGCAGCACAAAATAAGATAAATAACATGACAGACACTCCAGAATCCAATGGCGACTGAGATGATATTTAAGTGGCATATTTACAATACGTATTGAGTGGATTACTCAAAAACAACCGCAGGTTTTTCACCCAGACAGTTACTCTTACATCCCAAGGAAATCCAAGGAAAGCAAGAGCATGGAGTCCAGACCTGCTGGTTTAACCGTACATAAGCTGAGGTTTGCTTATCCTTTCTACGATTCTTTCTCAACAAAACTGATGACTAACACGAAACGTTATTATTGATATTTATTATTACTACCCAGAAAAACCAGTTGTATTTGGAAATGAACACTTGTTACACAGTCACGTACAATGACGGTTTTATTAGTTTAAACAATATTTATTTCAAGAATATATAATAAAAATTGTTACATACATTGATGTGGATGCGGCAGGAAGCTAAAAGCTTATACAAGGCCGTTTCCACCCAAAACAAGATTACAAATAGTTACGAATGTCAATAGCAGGTGTGAGTGACTTTATTTCTTTAACTGAAACAGTATTTGGATAAATTACACAAGTGTCAGTAGTCGAGCTCACACATCGTCGTCCGGGGCCCCCCGCCCCGTACTCCAGATTAACTCCTTACCCAACACGGATTAAGTACGACAGTTGCACAAAGGGCGTCTTGAAACCACTCGACATTGTATCTTCTGTTTCAAAAACTCAGCTCATGATCCCCCACCAGAGCGGGCTCAACAAGGTCACTCCAGTGGAGGGCCACGAGCCATGTTTCCGAGTCCATAATTGTTAAGGAAATAAAATTTGAATGGGAGTTTTTGTTAATAGGACCACCCAATCCTGGCCGTCACATGAGCCAGAGGCAGGGACCACCGGAAGACGGCGTGTAAGAATATTCAGACTACAAGTTAAACAATATGAGAACGATACTAAATAATAAGAAAAGAAACAAATCTGGACCAGTTTGAAGACATGTTGCTTTTACTACACGCGAGAAAGACATAAGTAATTTCATTCAAATCGTTAAGCAGAAGATTATGAATACAAACCGTGAATACCGATCGGGTAGCTCTGAGCTGCAGTGAGAGTTGAATGGAGGGCTATATTTGTTCCATTGTGCTAGTTTGGCAACCATTCATAATAATATTAAATGATATTTAGACTGGTTTAATCTGTGATACACATTAATCTTTGGAATCGCTTACTTGATAATATAAAAGCATGTACCACCTCAAAAATAAGACGGTTGTCTTCATTGCTCAAGAGTTCCGAACCAAGAAGTAGCGTAGATACATCTGCTCCAAAAGGGAGCAGGTTAATTGTATAATTACGAACGTCGTGAAAATAGGACAATGCAAAAGAAAGTGATCAGTAGTCTCTTGCTCGCCACACTGGCATATGCGGTGTGGTAATAAATGATTATCACATAGGTGTGAATTGAGGTTACTGCACCTCAGTCGTAGCCTACAATGATATATTTGGGCTGTACGAGATTTCGCCTTACTATAGAACCTTGGAGGTCGTCGATTACCATCGTTTAGGAAAGTTTTGAAATTAATCAATGACGAGTTCCCACGAACAGACAGGAGCAGGTTATTCCATTGGTCGGTAACGCTGGGAATGAAGGAAGACTTGTACAATTCGGTCCGACAGAGGGGAACACGGTGGTTTTGACTTGATCTGAGACTGAGTGATGGATTGGTCAAAGAGCAAGTGTGGGGACTTTACTGGAGATATGTGAAGGAACCATGCGATGATACATTTTAAAGAACTGAATTAACTTGTGTTTGCGACGTCTTTCTTGTAATGGGTCCCATTGTGTTTCTAAATAAAGTGAGGACTTACTAGCACTGAGAGTTGCCCCCGTAATAATCCTTGCCGCTTCAATCAGTATTTTTTCCAGTTCCGCCACTTTGGTTACAGAACAGTTGACGGTTTTATTATGAGAGCGGTTTGTTCTTCACTAAAAAATTCCGATAAAACCGCGTTGTCTTTTAAGTATGTTTATGCAATAGAAATGATACCAAAGGCACAGCGATTCTGTACGAAATGTATCAACCTCGTCCACTATATTTAAGGTTTAATACCATGAACGGGAATTTTACAGTTCTGAAAGCCCATCACGATACCCGATAAATTCATAGACCATTGTATCAATGATTGTGCATTACAGTTTATGAGATAACGGCGAATATCAATTTCTTCCGAGAACAGCATCGCCGGTGGTACCTTATAGATTATATTCACGAACGGGAATCTCCCGGTTACCGGCTCTGAAAATGAGTGCTAATGCCCGGGAAATTCATAGACTATAATCGGGAATCAAAGGTTGATTTCCGGTTCTGTCCTATGAATTGCCCGGGTATCAGAACTGATATTCAGAACCGACAACTGGAAAATTCCTGGTATCGTGACTGACTTTCAAAAACGAGAACTTGAACCCTAACTAAATTCACTAAATTCGACACGAGCTCGTGTAGAACTGAATTCATAAATTTCGTATTGAATTTCGTATTGAATCGAAATTCATAAGAGCACCCCCCCCCCCCCTCCCTCCCCCACTGCTCATACACCGCGCAGTAACGCAAATGCGGTATCTTTCTTCATCAGACAGTGATCGATTTATATCAGTGGATCAAGAAAAACAAACCAATATAACTCCGGAGAGGCAATGCTGTCGCGTTTTGTTTTCGACAGGTGTGCTTTTACAGCGTTGTGGTCAGGAAGCGGAAGTCAACTGCGACCAGATCGCGATCCAATCCAGCCCAAATTATCTGTCCGCTTTTGTAATTACAGTACTTCACATTGTAAAAAGATACCGTTAAAATTACGGCAGAAGGAATGACAACTTCTAGCGTAGATGTTACCATAATGACTGTTACTGTTCAAAGTTTCATCATATGAAACTTATATGGGAGTGTTCATGTGCAGCGAAAGAAGAGTTAGGGTTATTTTTCAGAACGCGCGCATTCAACTCTTTAATTCCTGCTTTTGCTGAATGGCATCGCCAATGACGAAAGTTGTCTTGTTTTAGAAGAGTCAATTTTTAACTGGTAGAGTGCTGGAGGCCCATATTAGGACTCTATGTTAAAGTGCAGGTACCCCAACTTAAGGCTTTAAATTCAGTGGTTATTCTTTATATTATCTTTGAAGTGATATTATTCAGTCCCTTACAATTTGCCTTGTTACAATTTATGGGAGAGTGCCAGGCACTCTCCCGTGAATTGTAACAAGGAAAACACAACTGAACAATTTTTGAAGGTCAAAAATAATAACCAGTTAAAGTATAATAGTTGATATTTTTAACCTGCAGCCATGCAGTTTCGGTTTAAAGATATTAACTGGTCTACTCTGTTTGACAAATCAACAGCCTTGTGGCGTAATGATGAGAAACTTAAAATCAGACCCACAAGTGGGTTTGCGCCAAAATAGAACATAAATTAGGTGAGTATTACCCAAAATACGGTATTTTCGCCGTAAACGTTTTCGGTAAAGGTACCGGCAACAGATTGCCAGTACTTTTACCGTACTTTAACGATAGTTCTTTATGGAGCATATCATTACGACCATGTATTGAAACATTATAGTTTAGGTGATGGATGTTTTTTTTTCGTTTTAGACAAGACCAATGCCATCTGATCCTCAACAGAAAATACATCGTATCAGTAACCGATATCCAAATGATCCTGATTCGCCGTTCTACGGAACAGATTCTGTGAACCCAATGGCCAAATTAATCATAACGAAAACAACAGAAGAATGCGACGTAATGGAGTCATTATCCGTGGATAAAAAACCACATTCCCCAAGTACGGAAGAATTAGTAGCAAAGATGAAGAAACAACTTATGGTGAAGAAAAAGCTTGGTGGGTCTGATATGCTTGCTCTCTCGTCATATTTTGTTGTTTCCTTTTTTTCATTGTAAAAAACGAGAGGTTAATTACGTAGCAGTAAAATGTCTGTTTCGACACCAATGTTGACCTTCTTGTCATTCTGAAAGTCTATTTATTATATTTCTACAGCTTTTTCCTTTGTAAAGAAAAGCCATATCATACTCCCACGACCTCGAAAGTGTTATTCAACTCCCACGGCGATATCCTACTCTCAGTCATGACGGACTACTTTTACCATTGCAGTTGTTCCGCCTCGAAATCCAGCGATAACACCCAATCCACTTCGACAAATATTCTTCTTGATATTCCAACTGACAACGAACAATAACTATGTACACATCCACACAAGGTTTTAAGAAGTTGAACATGACCACTCATTCATGATGATTGATTGAATTATTTCTTTAAAATGTGTTGATTTCCTTCATAAGTTCCTATCTCCCGTCACTTGGATTTCCATTTGAAAACGAGCGTCATTGCATTCCTTTCTGATGACGTCATATTATCAGTTCATTCAATCATGATTTTGTGTTCATGCGCCGATTTTTCTAACCGTCAAAACAAATTGAGCGACCTTGGGAAACTGCTCTTGGTTGACGCAAGAGGGGTATTTGTCTTGCAGATATTATCAGGCAAATATAATAAACACAATAGTTCACTGCTTGGAGTAACGTACGATGTTTATTCTCTTGTGGGCTGCGGGGATTATTTTCACTCGGCTAGCGCCTCGTGAAAATGACCTTCCGCATCCCACTCGAGAATAAACATCGTACGTTATTCCAAGCAGTGAACTATTGTCTATGCTGTTGTGCTCGTTTATGGAGATATCGACTGATAAACTTCCAGCTTACAGTCGAATCCACTTCATTGTTTTCATTGTATATCAGGGATGAGAGAGTTCAGATAATTAGCTGATTTACTATCAAAATACGGAAATGTAATTTTCTATAAGTGCAGAGGGGGTGGAGTCGTAATTTTTTTCCGGTAAACTAGGTCCGGGTGGGTGGGTATGTCCGAGACCCTAAAAGCAGTTTTTTTCCGGTTTCATGCAATTCTTTTCAAAAAACATCTTACGCAGACAAACTGTCATTCTGAAATTTGATTTAACCCTTTACCCAACGTAACGGCCAAAACCGGCCAACGCTATTCTCAAAAATCGCCTATTAATTTTAATTATTTTTTCATTTTTTGTCTCAAAAACATAGGTTATGACCCCTCATTGGAACGAGCTCGTCGAGCTCGTTCCAATGAGGGGTCATAACCTATGTTTTTGAGACAAAAAATGAAAAAAAAATAGTTATTCAAGAATTTTTTTTGCAAGTGTCGTCTGCTTTTCATGTTAGGTAAAGGGTTAAATGCTTCCCGTTATAAACATGTACATTATAGACCATTATTCATGTGATTGGAGGACCCTGTTATAATTTTTCACCAAATAGTTGTCTCTAAATAACCGAAAAGTTGGGAGTGGGTGCAATTTCATTTGAGGAAAAAGAAGCAATCAAGGAGAAAAATTCCAATCCCACCAGTTCTCACTGATTCTGATTGATTGCCATTTATTTTCATATTTTTGGCTGCCTTTAGCTGTTTATGCTTATTATTGTCCTATCAAACTAAATCAGTATTGAAGGAACACTTTATGTCTTTATAGGCTGTTGTGGAATAAGTCCATAGATATGGAATCTGTGTTCGACGTACTGGTGGAATAAAAAGCGGTGTTATTCAAAACTTGTTTGTAACTACCAAACCAGAACAATTGCATAAAAATAAATGTAATGTAAACAATGAAATTTTAAAACTTAACATAACATAAGGCGTAAAATAAGGAGGGTGCAGGTTATTCATATGATGTAATATCACATTTCTCTCTGTGCACTGAGTGCAAAAGATTCTATGTTCTGCAAAATTATCACAAGAAACCCGTACAAACCACACTTCTGCAACATGAAAGAATTTTGAACACCTGCCAGCAACACAGTTATTTTATGTTTTTCTATCAAATGTGGGTAGGTCCCAAATCTTTCTTGGAAAAAACTAACACTTCCGGGGTGGGTGTAGGACACTTGACAGGTAAAAACTTGTGCTCCCGGGGCGGTAGGTCCCGAAAATTGAAAAAGACATTTTTTTTTCCACGTAGTATCCGTAATTTCTTTCCAGAACCCTCCCCCGCCCCCCCCCCCCCCCCCTCGCTAGATGTACAAGAAAATGGTTTTAGAAAAATAAAATCACTACCAAGTGATACTTTAACTACGATCAACCGTTTTAGTTACATGTGAGTTACGATGATTGTAAAAAAAACGGGAACGAACTAAAGGTTACGACAAAGTAATGCAATATAACTTTATTAAATATAGTTATTTTCATCTCTCATGTTTATCAAAAAGACTTGACAATCTTTCAGGACTATCTCAACCCAAAGGTTAAGCATTGCAGCCACGTATGAAAAGAATGGGATGCTGTTTCCATTTGAAAAGAATTTCCGCCAAAATAAATTGCAACAACTAACGTGCGATCTCGCTGAAGCGAGATCGCGCGTTAGTTATTGGTATTTTTATAGACGGAAATCCCTTTATGATGTAAAACAAAGTACGACTGGCATAGGGAAAATACAGAATATATAGCGTAACCTGCCAACGGGTTTCCGATATAAGCCCTTTATTTCCAGGCATGTATGTGTTCTCTTACTTCGTGAAGAAACATTTTCCAGGTAAAATTATGGGGGTTTCAGCTTATTTTGGCAAACCTTGTTTCCTTCCACTCTCACAGCTGTTATATGTTGCTTGCATGTTTGGAAATAAATACTGTTTAGACAAAAATAAAGAGAGAATAGATTGCGTGGGAACGAACAGTGAATGTGCGGCTCACATTTTCGAAAAATCCTCCTTCTTGTATCTCATACGTCACCAGTTTATAGCTAGATTGCCTTTGCAAGCTTTCCTGTGTGTAAAGAATGCTCCTGAGGCACGTCTCAAACACTTCTATTTCATTTTTCATTTTTTGAGGTGTATCGCAACAGTGCGACTACAACTGCAGTAAAATTAAATTTAGAATTACAAAGTTAAGGTCGTACAGAAAATATGCAATAATCCATATAAAATAGGGTCCAATATCATATACGTAAGCGTGAATACAATTATTGTTTTGGAATTCTGTCATATTTTTACTGTACCTAGCGGTTCATTCTGAAAAATGTTGTATATAAGCATAACGTTTTTACTTATCCTTTTATGGGGGAATACGAAAAGATTATAAACATCCCAAAGTGAAAATGAGACCCGACCAGGTTTAGAACAGTTCAGAAGACCCTCTAAATTCAGTACACGACCCTTTAACTGAGTGTAGTGTGTGCAGCTTGAAACAGGTCGTTGTTATTGCATGAGATAACGAAACAGAGTGGGTGCTTTCTGTCCAACCTGCATTTAACCCTTTTACTGCCAGCGCACTTTAGCCTGTATGCGAGGAAGTTTATTAAAATGTATGACATTCTTGAAACTCTATCATCTGATTAATTGTTGGAAAGGGCTCTTTGGGCCTTTTCCAACGAGTAATCAGATGGTAGGTTAGATAGATCTGCGCACACCAGAACGTACAGATAATCATCATAAAATAGGTGACAACAATCGCTTTCGGCCGCATAAGAGTTTTTTTAAACAATATTTTTATTTCACCATTGAAATGCGGTTTGGCGAACAGGCAATGCCTGTATTAACGCCGTACCCTACAGAAACACACATTTACAATGGTGCAAGTGTAACTGTACATAAACAGAAACTGATCGAAAGAATTAGAAAGAAAGTACCAAACTATATCTCGTCATCTCTTATATATCCATTACATATCGGGTATGGAATCATTCTGGTATACAGGTGAATGTATAATAGGCCCACAGTACGCGTGTCCGGGTTGGGGGTATCCAATCAAAAATCAGTCCCCAAGGGCAAAACACAAGAATTCATTTCCTCTGGCTAATAATTATTCACCCGAATCTCGTTGTTTCCATAATATAGTCTTGTACCTCACTGAATATACTGGCATTTCCCAATGCAGTTTTCTCTGGATCACCATATAACATTAGAGTGATATTAGCGTTGTGGTCCAGTGGCGTAAGTGTTAAAACACATCCGTGCTTTGTATCTCGGTTATTGTGTTAATCATTTTTTCCCATCGAATTGTTTTCAGAAATGGAAAAATGCGCAACAGAAGACTGGTCTAAATGGAGTTCTTGTTCAAGTGAATGTGGAATCGGTGAGAAGGTTAGACGGAGAGTATTGAAAAATTCCAACATACGTCCTTCGATGTGTAGCTTGGACTTTGTGGAAAAAGAAACGTGCGTCAGTGAATGTAGTGAAACGAAAAAGAAATACGATACGGAATTCGAATTTAACTCGATCAAAGATTACAACTATGCCTCAACAAAGAAGCATTGTCAAGTTACACCCTTCTCTGACTGGTCGGACTGCAGTGTTACATGTGGACTTGGTATTCGCGAACGCTGGCGGATGTTCTTAACGAAACTGCCAAAGAACAATGACTGTGGTCTTCACTTGATGGAGAAGGAAGTTTGTGTCGGAAAACTACGAGTGTGTCCGGAAACAAACATAACAGGTCAGTATGTGGCGCATTTTTTAAAGTTTTGTTTGCTTCGAATCGAGAAATATGTGCGCATGCTATATCATTTGAATGCGAGAGATCACTTTTACCAGGAATGGCGAATTGACGTGAGTTTTGCTGAGAAGTCGTGTCGCTTGAACCGTGCATATAGAACGTGTTTTTTTCGAACGTCATCACTTTATCAACATGCTGTAGAAAAAATCTTTAAGTATTTACTTTTGACATCTATGGCCTCTCAGATTAGAAATTTGTGCAGCATAAAAAAGAGTTACTTTCTTTTCTTATCGCTAAGCTTTTAAAGTATTTGGGTTTTTTTACCTTCTTCACCAAAGGACGGCAAATAACGAAGTCTTCTAGGTCTTTTCATAACCTGATGTAATTCGTTTATATCATGTCTGAGATGGGCAATGCAGAATCCTTCAGTTTACTTCATCGGTGTTGTTTATTATGATGATAAGATGCCGTGTGCCCCAATATTGGGAGGCACATACAGTCTCCAACAATGTGTCGCATCACATCATACCACTTTCAAGCCCAAAGTTAAAGATTATCATCATAACAAAACAGATCATGCAGGGAATGTTTTAATCACTGACTCTTGTGTTTCAGACTGCTGAAGCTGGAAGAATTAATAAAGCGTTCGTGATTTGCGGCGCACTTTGTGGCAACGTAAAACTACAGCACGTGCACATGGTGACTCTTTGCCCGTCTACAGTGCAGGCGGATATTTACTATACCCTTGCATGGAGGCCGATAGAAATTCGCCGGGACCTAGCAATCACATTAGCAGCTCATGGACCACCGGGTAGTCAATCTGGTGGTTTGTGAGATGCAAATTTGTTTGTTGGGTCAACAAGCTTCCCCTGGTCTTGTAATTAACATTTCGGGTAGATGCTCATCCTCTGGTTTCAGATTACCAAATTATCGTGTTTGGGGGATGGCGGACTGTTATCCTTGGATCCTTAGATATATACACGCCTCCTCCCGGAGATCTTTTTAGAAGAAATGACGTACATACCCAATATAAATAGTGTGTCGCCTATAATATGACGACCAGAAACCGAAAACTCAGAGATCGCATCGCATGCGAAGTAATTAAATTGTTCCTGGGCATCGTGGTTCTGAAAAAAGCGTTTAACTGAAAACCTGAGACAACTCAGTAAACTCGTAAGACATATGATCGGACACATGCAATCGTCAAGAATCGAATTCCTGGTAAACATGGTTTCCTACTCATTTTTTCACAGCCAGAAAAATTGACACTGTTGTCTATACTAATGCAATTGCTATACACCTGGCAGCTGGATATATGTAATACTCACTGCATGCTAATGATATGGCAAGGGCAGCTTTCGGCAAATCTAACAGCCGTTCTGAATACTTTGTCTGAACAAAAGGAGACTTTTAACTTAAAGATTTTGTTTCGTTTCAGTTGCTTTTACCAAGGTGTAAATTGTGCTTGTTTTAGAGTGTCGCATGTTTATTAAAATAAGTCCCTTATTATAAGTTAATCTGGTTGCCTACAGTAAGGAGATGATGCCACGTCTTCTGTGTGGATTCTTTACCCTTAGAAACTCTACACCGCGCTATACTAAACAATTCCATTCATAATCGTTTTCCATCTAAAGAGTAGCCTGTGGCCAAGTTTAAGAAGAGTTGAAGAGTTTGGCGATGTTTGTGAATAACGCTAGCACATTGTGACCGTTACGCTAAATACAGGATAAAAGCATGAGCTTGAATGCTTAGCCGCGAAATAGTCCAGCAATGCATTTTTATGCAGTGCAGATAGCTTTAAAATGAAATGGTCTTGCCTCATGTTTTCGTATCCTAGGTTCGCATTACACGACCATTGTTTTTTGCATGTAGATAGCCAGCATGCACAGATCCACCTTCAACATTAATCTCAGTGTTTCAAATATTTGAGTTTCGGAATTGTTTTTATGGTGATAGGTTCCGTTCAGTTAACCCTCATATGAGCAACGAAATATTCATAAACAGCGGAAATTGAAGACATAGATCTAAGGCCAAACAAAATTAAATAATTGATTCTCAGGCATTTTTTTAAACGAGTGAGGGAGGGCGGTTTTTATTTTTATTTTCTATTCCTGATAGAATGTTCTCCGATGCCTAAAATCCAATGGTGAGAGCCTAAAATTAAATACTAGAGCTTCCATGTTGATTTCGTAAATAGTTTTTGTTTTTGTGACAATGATCACACACCACAAAATCAATATAGAACAACTAAAATGGAGGTAAAAAATATTACGGAGTTTTTTAACTGGTTGAGTGCTAGAAGCCACAATCAGGCCTTTCAAAAATGAGTGTTCCAGTGCAAAAGTAGCATTTTTCCTTACCCATGCTTCGTATTCAGTTAAACGTAAATAATAGTTTGTTTATACAAATGTGTTCTATTACAAATTATTGGAGAGTGCCTGTTGGCACTTTCCAATAATTTGCAATAGAACAATTGTTAATGAGCAAGTTCAGACCACCAAAAATAATCTAGTTCTCAACCAGTTAAATCAATATTTATTTTGTATACACATGAGAATCGTGTCGCATTTCGCGAAGAGAATAACAATACTGCATCAATGTATACGACACAATGCATCGTGATACCTCTAAAATCACATGGTAGTTTTGATCATTTTGAATTGAACGCGCGCCGAAAAAACGAATGCACCAGGGCATTCGTTTTTTCGGCCCGCGTTCAATTAATTTTTTTTAGCCTAAAGGTTAAGCTGTTTGGAAGGTCTACGACTCATGTCAGTCTCTGAACCTTACGACCCACCTTTACCTTGTCTATTGTTAAATCTTGATGACCTCTACATGGAGAAGTCAGTTTCAATCTTGGTTTCTAATATATTTTTTCACTCATATATTTTAACTGTATAGAATACGCCTCCTCTCTGAAACGAGCTTCTCGGTCTGTTTTTGAATCGAATGCTACCAATGTAACATCAAAATCATCTTAGGGATCCAATTCCTAGTTTGCTTTATTAATTTATAATGAATATCAACATTGGGCAGATGTATAATTTATGTCACTTCTTCAAACATAACATAACCAGGGCTCGTACTTGTAGCTATTCGGCACCAAGATCGTAGGAATCAGTGCTGGAAATGAACAAAATTAACGGGTGCAGTTTTAAGCTTCAGTGAATTCAGAGACGGGAGTAAATTACACCCGTAAATGTTATTATATGAATTTTCGAGGGAATACTGTCACCAAACACCAGAAACCGTAACCCTTTGGACTCTTGTGGTATTTGCCAGTTCAATGGCAGCAATTAGAAAAGTCCATATTCATTATTTGGGGAAGACCAATCAATATTTTCAACGTGCAGCCTCGGGGCTGCACGTTGAAAATATTGATTGCTCTACCCCATACATTTACTGAACAGCCATCCTATTTAATGACGCTATGAAGTATCATGTTCCTGGCCAGAAAAGTGACCGATCGGGTTCAAGGGGCTAAATTTATAAGGAATTGCAGAATTATGACAGTAACTTGCAACGGGCTGCAGCGTGCTACTTTCTCAAAACAACACACATTTATCTGTCCTCACAGTACATTAGTGCTCCACAATATTTTTCAACGAGTGCATTTTTTAGCTCCCGTAAAATAGAAAACACGGGTGCTGACGGGAGCTATTGCACTCGCACCCGTCTCATTTCCAGGAATGGGGTGGCAGAATGGCAAGCCACACTATAGGCGCAAAAGAGAGGGGAGCCAACATTGGAGTTGAGATTTATTGTATATGTTTATATATATATCTACATTAGTCAGGGTCATGAAAAGACTAATTATTATTGTTCCTTTCCATTCCATGGCAGATATCTGGATGTGCATAAGGCTCTGGCTTCTGGGTGTTGGGGTGGGGGCTTGAACGGGCCCAGAAGTTGACAGATTTTAGAAACTTGGATATTGATTCTCCTGAATTTTCTGTCACTAGAGTTGGTTTAGCGTATTTTAAAAACCCACTAAGTTCCTCACAACTAAGTTATCATGTTCCGTGGACTAGGGTGGAAAAGTCAGGTTCATTCCAGAGCCCCACTGACGCGTGAAAAGGTCGTGTTGATCAAGATGATCCTCATGTATTTAGACCTATTTCGCACTCTAAATGTAAATCTGTTGATAATATACACGTTCCATATAAGTACATTGAAATGTACCTCCCACGTTTCGAAAATAAAATCAGTTAAGTAAATTAATTTCACAGAGTAATATGAAAAATATAATGCCGGCCAAAATACTTTCGAATGTGGTAAGTATTTTTCGCCAGTGAACAAATGACCTTGTAAATTTCACTGATGAAGCTACAACTTTTCTCGCATAATATTTTCGAATTTTGTGATGTTTTGATGAATATGGTGGATAGCCGATAAGATGGAAATTACACTGGAGTAAAAGATCTATATAAAGTAGAAGTAGACGTGACAGGGTAGGAGAATATTTATGCATATTTATTGCAGCTATCCACTCTTAACCCTTTCAACCCTGTGTGTATAATTTTTTGCGTGAAGAAAACCATGGTAGTGGACGAGCAGACGATATAAAGAGCGAAAAATCTGAAGCGAGGCTCGGTAATAATTTTATCTTACAGCTCGACAGAAATTAAAAGTGAACCTCCCAACTTACCAGAATGGTTTCACCCATTTCGTGTTGACAGTATTGACTGAAATGATATCTTCCAGTGTGCCAGTGATGAAAGGGTTAAACATCACTGTTCGTTAACTAAATCATCATTTGTGGGTTTGTTTGCATCGTAGGGTCGATTTTCACAGTAAATTACGTCACCGACCGTCCATAAAGATAAGTAATAAGTTGCATCATCCGCGAACATTAGAAGGTTGGCCGTGAACATGGAAATACCTTTACAGATCTTTGACCAATAACGGTCGTGATTCTGAGATGGGAATTGAAAAAAACTCAACTTTAATCTCCTTCTTTATTTTGCTTGGTTCAATATTTAATTATCTTAAAACAAGAACGTAATTCCCCCAATACAAGTAAAAACGTCCGGGCAAAATACAAATTTGTATTGAGGGTAGCAACGTGCGATCTTTTGATTGTGGTGGTGGCCGAGTGGATAAGTGCGCTGGTCTCTCATGCCAGAGGTCCCGGGATCGATCCCCGGTCGGGAAAAGTTCTCGAGGTGTCCGAACACTCTCTGTCAGCATCAATTGTGGGGTTGATGCTGTCACAGCGTATCGTCCTATCGGGTGGGGACGTAAAATGGCTGTCCTCTGTGCGGAGAGAGACACACTCCGTTCAGGCTAAGATCCCTTCGTAGTATTCGAGAAGAGATAGGCCACGAAGTTGCCGCTATGAAGGACATCCCACACACCCACGCCACTGGGCCAAGGAGAGGCGTTAATATAAGTTGCATAACTTGTTCTCCAATCCTTGTAAAACAAATAAGATTAAATAAATAAATAAATCTTTTGATTCATACAGAGAATCTGTTTACCTGCACGCAATTGGCATCGAGTTATTACACGTGCCGTGGCCACTGTTTTTGCTAACAGTAATTAAATGATAAATGAATCCCCAACTCATCTAAATAAATTAGACTGGATCATTTTTGCCATGGTGATATTTTTATATAGTCCTACCATGCGTTAAACATGGAAAGTAAAACGAAGAAACGTTACTGTAAACTTCAACAAGTAGAATAATGAATGGGGGTTGCGCCATGTACAGAGCAAGGACGCAATGCTATGATGTCATGATCTTCATTCACAAAAAAATCAACTCATAAACTTTGGATGATTATCAATACAGACGCCGTTGAAAACTGCACCCAATTCCTTCATTAAGGGAACAAGTCAAGAAAGGGAGGAATGTTGTAAGAGTAATTGATTATAAACACCATGTGGGTCTCCGAAATGGTGTCTTGATGTCGATACCTCGTCTCTGCACATATATCGACGAGTCTGTTATTTAAAAGTTGAAGAAGACAATGCACCGCTGTTTATTTCCAATTCGATGATTTATTATTTGACAACAACAGGATTTTCACAAAAGGTCAGCTGCCGTGCGTACATCACAAAAATGTTTCCCATTGATATGCCCGTTTATATTAGTTGATTGTTTGTTGTATGGTTATGTACACTCACATAAAAATGAAGTAAAAAGTAGAATCGGGACATTAATATCCTTGTATCCTCGTCACTGTCGAACAATAACTTCCAATGATGACGTCAATTTCATTTTTAGGACAAATTCATCACAGCAGCAATCGTAAGAACACCGTGGGTACGTGTATTCAGAAGTAAAAATTAAATATCATTTCCGCTTTCTGCAAACTGCTCACACAAAAGGACAAGTTCATCTTCTTTAATTTATCGCAGCCAACTGTCAATTAAAAATACACTTTTAATTATAAAGTTTCAGAAACAGAAAAAATAGTAAATGTTGAATACTTGCGTGATATAAATAGTTCATTTCTCAAATCGATGCCTACTTACGGGCTCTATGTCATGTTGCTTACATACTTGCCGTATAAAACAACTTTCATCCGGTATGCACAAGTCTTTTTCATAAAGCAAACGTTCACAGTTTGGGAGTTGGCAACACAATAAACCCCAAACTGGACAGGATAATGAGTGATAATTGAACTATACAACCGCCCCACAAATACAAGATACACTTTTCTCTCATTTCTCCCTGTACAGTATTTTACCTTACAACAAGAACGTATTTCCCCCAATGCAAGTGAAAACGTCTAGACAATATACAAATCTCTATTGAAGGTAGCGACCGTACGTTTTTTTTACCTGCACTCAACTCACATCGAGTGAGTCTATTACACTTATCGAGTCCACCGTTTTTGATAACAGTAACCCTAATTAACCCTTTGAACCCCAGAGGCCGCTTTTCCGTCCCAGTAACATGACACTTCATAATTTCATTAAGTAGGTTGACTTTTGAGTGAAGGTGTGGTGTAGACCAATTAATATTTTCAACGTGCAGCCTCAAGGCTGCACGTTGAAAATATTAATTGGTCTACCCCCCAAATAATGAATATGGACTCTTCCCGTTGCTGCTATTGAACTGATATGGAAGATATCACTAGGGTTCAATGGGTTAAGGATAAGTAAATTACCAGCTCAACGAAATAAATTAGCCTAGATCATTTTTGCCATGATGATGTTATGTTCAGTACAACCGCCGTGTTCTGGTCGTAATCCTCGCGTGGACAGATATGTACACGCATGCGTTTACCGCTTAATACAAATCATCATCAGTAGAACAAAGAATGGGGAATACGTAATGTACAGCGCAACGACGCAACACCATGACGTCATGATCTTCATTCATAAAAAATGAATTCATTAACTCTTGTCTAAAAAAAGACATCTTTAAAACTGTACCAAATCCCTCCATTATGCGAACAAGTCAAAAAGTGAGGAATCTTGTAAGATAAATTGGTTATTACCGCCATTTGGATTTCTGAGATGGTGTATTGAAGTCTTGTTCTCGCCTCTGGGTGTGTATCGACCAGTCCGTTAGTCGATATACGCCCAGAAACGAGGCCTCGACTTCAATACAACATCTCAGAAACCCACACTGTGGTAATACTTGATATGTTTAAAACGATACCATTCATGACATTAGAGTTGAAGGGGTTAGTAACACTCTCCGCCTCAGCTCTTGATCAGTTCTTAACAAAATGGAAAATGAAAGTAAAAACAGGAAAATACAGTGATTTTGAAACAAAATCAGCACTCCATCCATACTTGTCCTCACTTGTCCTTCATTCAAACATCTCTCGAATGAAGCCATCAGGAAGAGTGCTGCACACAAGACCTTACGCAAGCTCAAATCAACCCTCGCAGAAAGTAATATCAAATAAACAGTCTTCGTGTTTGTTATACTGGTGATGTTCTTTTGATGTAGTCTGAAGATTCATATGATTATTAAAACATTTTGTTTTATATCTGTCCCGCACAGAATGATCCTTTCTACAATACGTCAACAATTTACCTACCGTTATGGCCTTGTTTGATCAGCACTCTTTCCAAACAACCTTTCAAATTTTAATATTTTTTTCAATTTTTGCCTCCAAGACACAGCTTATGGCTCCTCAGTGGAACGAGCTCATCGCGCTCGTTCCAGTGGAGAGTCATAAGCTATGTTTTGGAGTGTTTACTTCTCGTCTTCTGGTCGTGTTGGGGAGAAAGAGAACTCTAGGAGTTTGTATGACTTGATTTGTTGGTGTCGTCTTCTGGTCTTGTTAGGTAGAAAGTTAACTTTAGGAGCTTGTTACGTTTTGAAACTATGAACAAAATATGAGAGTAAATTACTCCTTATGAATATCAATTGCAATTAGTGTTTGAGCGTGTCAATCATAAAAGTATGAACAGATGCACAATAAATTTGTGCACGATTATGTATGTGGTTCGTTTTGCAGTTAACATATAGCGTATACACCCACAGTATCTACGATGTTGCGCTGCGTTTTTCACTTATTAGAAGTTTGTTTGTACTTTCTAGTGCAATGACAAGGAGGTCTACCGAACCGTTAGATAAAGGACCGGTTGTCTCTTGCCATTTATTTCCTGAGAGCTTCTAAGTGCAAATATTCGTCGGCTGGAATGTTCACCCTCAGTGTTTTACTGATATTCCACTGCATGCTTAGAATATCAATCATAGTTGGTTGATTGAACATTTCCACGTAGATCCAATTTTCTCCAGAAGGGTGACACGTGCCAGCGACCTTATTCTAGTTTGCGTAAAAATAATGGAAAGGAAACAAAATAGTGTTTGTCAAATTGTTCACTCACATGTGCCATCTGTGGGGGACTTCAATAGATGGCAAGCCTGATTCGTTGATTAAATATGCAAGATTAGACACAGTTTTCTCCAACTGTACACTTTAATTCTTATTGTTTGGTTTGTTATACTTCTGAAAACTAAAGCTGTCTAATTCCAGTGGTGTTTGAGAGGCTGGGGCCGGGTGTGTGTTGGGGGATATTTCTATCTCGTGCCTTGTCTGTTTGTCAATCGTCGCATGACAGTTACTGGCCCTGTACTATATGTCAGTTTACCAGGTTATTATAAATGGTTACGTAATCTACTCACTCCAGTCACAGCTCTTTTCCAGTCATAATGCAGCTAAGTTGAAGGAGATTGCAATAAAAGTACACTTTCGGACTTTGTTTTCATTCGTGTCAGCAGCTTGTGGCAAACGTGCTCTGTATGCTATTCTGGTGGGTTACCGGGTGCTGATAACATGGATGAAGGAAAAATAAAGGATAACAATTTTCTATCTAAAATTGTCCTAAAACTCTTTTCTCCCAGCGCGTTTAGCACACAACGCAGTAAATTCATATGATTGTGTTTGATATCCCAACACACTAGATCTAGTGAGGTATCGATTTTTATAGTTGAGGAAGGCAGTGCACATCTTATATGCAGGCGCCAAATTATCTTCAGAAATTGGGAGGCCATGTTTTCCCAACCTCATCATGAAGTTACCTCTGTGTTATTTTATACTCATACCTCTGGTTTGGGCAAGTTATTCAGACGAGGCGTCCATGATAACAGCTTTATGGTTGTGTTGGTTTTTGACCAAGCCAAGCGACCGTGCTGTTTTTGTTAAATCTTTGCATGCTGTTGGGGAATATTCCTGCTCAAGATATGACATTTCTTGCCAAAATAATATGAACACATTTAACAAAGTTTCTTTTGCAAATTGTATCAACTGTTTGCCCAGTGATTACTTATGCCATTTTTATGACTTTTTTTATCAAATCTAGTCATGTCTGCTAAACAGTAGTCACGACTAGAGTTGATGCAATTTATTTTTAAAATGCTCAGCAGATTAACCCTTTACCTAACATGAAAAGCAGACGACACTTGCAAAAAAAAATTCTTGAATAACTATTATTTTCATTTTTGTCTCAAAAACATAGGTTATGACCCCTCATTGGAACGAGCTCGTTCCAATGAGGGGTCATAACCTATGTTTTAGAGACAAAAAATTAAAAAATAATGAAAATTAATTGACGATTTTTGAGAATAGCCCTGGCCGGTTTGGGCCGTTACGTTAGGTAAAGGGTTAAGGGTTGAGGTTACATATCCAGGTCAGTTGGGTTTCACATATGGCTACCTGCGACCACGTGTTTTAACGTCGGATCCGTGCACAACTGTTTCAATCAGGATAAGCTCGTCATTTGGGCTAGGTGATACCGGACGACAGTCAGGGCGAGGCAAAGAATTTCAGTAATTATCACAGATTACATCCCAAGTTTTATATCACCGACTCTTTGCATTATTTAAAAACACGCTGCGTCAGTATTAATCGAACGTAGCATCCGGGCCGTTGTTCTTTGCAAAACCGCTGCGGATTGTACGCATATATATTATTATAGTGGTAAGGTGGTCTATCTGGTTTTCCGTATTTCGTCAGGTTGACAGCGTCATATCGCTGGATGCAACGAGCATCTAAAGGCGCAGTTGTTTGATCAGACAATCTGATGTCGGCAACCAGTCATAATGCTACAAACCTCATCAATTTACTGCTTTTCTGTTATAACGATCTGTTTATTATAAGGGGAATTCAATTTTTTACACGAGAAGTCAGCCCAATGGCAAACAATATGCCATAAAAACTGGAACTATATTTATTTAATTTATTTATTTATGACGTTATTTATTTTTTTAGAGCTTTGCGTGTAAAAAGAATACATCGCAAATCGTTCACTGTTTTTATTTGCAACAATATCACGCACCGAAATACCAATAAAATGGCAAAGTACAATATCAGAAAGTTAAATTGGGGAAAACTGTGTACTTTCAAAGGCTAAACGTTGTAAGAAACGGATAAGGTAATTTGTGTGTACTCGACTGATGTTATAACATACCGGCCTCGTTCTAAAACAAATCATCTATTATTGAATTGGAAAACCACGGTGTCTGATTCGACAAAAGATGTAAAAACAAACCACCTCAGCAATAGGGTATAATAACTTTCATGATTTGTGGGCTGTCATTAAAAATTCCCCTGTAGTTTTAGTTTAGACCGAGAGGCCGTCCAGGAATACAATTTGTCATAATTTCGTTCCGTAGTATGGCTGCTAAGTGAATGTGAATGTGTAGGGTAGACCAATAAATATTTTCAACGTGCAGTCTTGGGGCTGCACATTGAAAATATTAATGGGTCTACCCCCAAATAATGAATATGGACTCTTGCATTTTCTGAAGTTGAACTGGCATGGATGATACCTCATGGGTACAAAGGGTGTGTGTGTCTACCCATTAGTCTTGGAAGTACATGAAAAGTCCAGTACACTTATACACTGTACCATTACATCGTGAATATCCTGTCATAGGTAAGTAAGTGTACATAAATGTTCATCTATTTATAGATCGATGTTCATTACCTCTGGATAAAGGACCGTGTACTGGCGAGTACATTCGGTACCATCACGACACCTTACTTAGACGATGTCTTGCATTCAAGTATGGAGGATGTAACGGAAACGGAAACAATTTTATAACATTCAATCAGTGTCACCTGACTTGTGTGAATCGATATTACATGCGTATGTTATTCAAACATTCTTCACTATTTTGTCCGTGTAGCTTTGCTTGTTTACCTTTACCTTTGACCTTGCATGGTTTCATTTTGCTTGTGAGTAATGTGCATGAAAGTATTTATCATATTAACTATAACCATGGTGGTGTGTCATCAATTATTTAACACGCTAAATCCACTCACATAAGTAACCAGAATGCTGTGTAGCTTTGGCAAAATATATTATTGTTGTTGCACTTGATAACGAAATCCATCAGATTTTCAGCTGATATTATTAAACATACTACATGACACAGGTGTGCTTGACGATTTGTGAACTTGATTTTGACGGTTTGTTGTGGCAAGGAAACATGTTTCTTCAACTACTTCGTCCATGTATACAAAACGTCCCGCGGGTTTAGTTCACTTGATCAAGCGAACGACGAACAGATTTGAACAAGCGTCATCAAATCATCATGGCGTTTGTAGCGCGGACGATACTGTTAATTAATGTGTCCATGTTTATGTGTTTTATAACGTAGCGAATAGTAGTGGGAGAAAACATTGCGCGTATGTTTGAATCATGACGTAAGCTGACGTAACTACTATCGTCAAATGACATTGCGCTTTGGACTATGTTTTTGTTTGTGGTTAGGTTTTTTGTTAGTTTCAGTTGTTTGTTTGATTCGCGATCTATTTCACAAGTGAGTTTGACACACACAGTTTATTACAGGAGCCAAACGATATGGGTTGTCACATTCCATCTCGTTGATGAGACCAGATAACTCTGCTCAAACAAGGCGCCGGTGGTAGGCGTTGTGTTCGAATGGGCTGACCTGAATTCAAAAATGACACGGTCTTTGACCCAAGGGTGGCGCCAGGGATTTCTCGACAGGGGGCTGACCTCTCCGACAGGGGGCTATAACATTTGACCTCCTAAACGAAGGAAAAGGAGTGAAAATTGCTAAATTGGAGAACCAAAATCGAAGCAAATTGAGTATGTTTGTTGATTATTTAACCCTTTACCTAACCTGAAAAGCAGACGACACTTGCAAAAATAATTCTTGAATAACTAATTTTTTTCATTTTTTGTCTCAAAAACATAGGTTATGACCCCTCGTTGGAACGAGCTCGACGAACTCGTTCCAATGAGGGGTCATAACCTATGTTTTTGAGACAAAAAATGAAAAAATAATGAAAATTAATTGGCGATTTTTGAGAATAGCGCTGGTCGGTTTTGGCCGTTACCTTAGGTAAAGGGTTAAAGTAAACATATTATAATAAGGTCGGGAAATATTTCATCTATAAAGCCAGTTTGACGAACGACATTAAGGAATTTCGTGAGAATCACGGTTCTCTATCAAAGTTCCAGTGCTTCACGGTTTCGAGACTGACAAGACGAGATATCTACATTCGATTGTCAGAAATGTCTCGTGAAGTCGGGTTTACGAGACTCTCCGACGGACTGACTAAAAATCTCCGACGGGGGGGGGGGGGAGGGGGGGGGCTGGACCTCTCCGACGGGGGGGGGGGGTTGTAGCCCCCCCCCCTGGCGCCACCACTGCTTTGACCGCGCAGATTGACAGACTGTTGTATTGATCTGTTTATCAAATTATATTTATATTTAAAAATGGAATTCTACTCCTCAAACGTGAAGAAAAGGGTAATCACAGAATGTTTACCGAATGTTCAGGGCGGAGGCACTCGAGGTTTTATTTCGCGTTTGTAAAATTGTTGCCATGAAAATATTCGCATGTCAGAGACGTCACGTGGTGAGCCTTGTTTGTGACAGATATCGTCTGGATCGCTGGAAAAGTTGAGACTCGTGTGTTCCAGCGAGCCATTAATGATCAGCAAATTACAGTGACATCGAGGACCTATTTGCAACACAATTTGTGATAATCGTATAATATTTTTTTCACAATTGCTGTGTGTATTCAACGTTTCCCGATTTATTTATTGGGGTCTAACGATACTTTCGACAGCCAGGGTAACGTTAAACCGATACAATACAGACATAAGAAGTATGCAATGTACACCCCGCGTGGAATCTGGTCCTCCGTGTACGAAGGTTATGTAAGAACGCATCTGACGTGACGTTACACGTCTGGTTGACGTTAAGACGTGAATGAAATCCTTCGACACGAACGAGTCTCAAGCAAGAATATGATATGAAGGTTATATTTTCTTTAAAAATACGAGCTTCCACTTAACCCTTTACCCAACGCAGACGATATCAAAATTTATTATTTTAAATACCATTTTTTTTAATTTTTCAAAAAATTTCAACAAAACCATATCATGTGACCCCTCGTTGGAACGAGCTCGACAAGCTCGTTCCAACGAGGGGTCACATGATATGGTTTTGTTGAAATTTTTTGAAAAATAATATTTTTTCAACTGCTGAATTTGCATATTGCGCGGGCGGATGCGGACGATTTGTTGGGTAAAGGGTTAATTCAAGTTTAGTCGTGGTATAAATACAGTACACATTTAGGTTAGAGGTCGGGGATATTGAAATCAACGATCGAGTTGTATTTTGTTCTGTATTTGACGCGCGCCTACAGCGCGCGTGAAATACACGAAAAATCTAACTCAGGTCGTTGTTTCCCGTCCTCCGCACTGCACCCTCATTGTGTTCTGTCTTTGTACTTATTGAGTTCTTAAAACCTTGTGACATGGCTCGTTGTTTGGCAAATGTTTTCTTTAGGCTCCGGTCAGTAGTCTGTTGCTGCAACAGCACAGGACAAGTCTGACGCAAAATTAAGGGAAGGTTGAATTCCGATATTTTGGCCCTCTATTTGGCATTAGTACCCGTTTGGAAAATTTTTTATCCTAACCTTAACCAACACCACTTATCATACACATATTAATAATAGATTACATTTACCATTCTTATCACGGAAAAACATTCCTATTCTTTGTGATAATATCTTTTTAAGAAATTGAGGTAGAAATATCCTTATCATTTAGAGGACACTAACTAATAGGACTACATATCATTGACAAAAATGAAGAAGGCTTCATAACAGCACAATATGCTTTTTGCATCAGGATAAGACTATATTCGTGGTAGTTACTGCAGGATTTTCAAAACTACTCATTTCGTTTTTTTCTGGTTGATATGAAACTCAAACACATAACTAAATCCAATCTGGACTGTGTGCCGTGTTGAATGTTTGTTTTGGTGTGTGTTTTTGTGTCTACGTTCGTGCTCTATCTCATCATCTCTTACATCAACGGTAGTCACACGGTGGACACGGCCCGATCAAAAAAGTTTTAACAGATATTGATTTTGAAGGTGACTGGGTCGTTGGTAATGTCTGTTGGGTCAATTTGTACTTTGGTGGGGAGGTAGGTAAAATTTTGTAACCAAAACAATTAAAAAGATAAATACCAGGTCCTTTTTGTACTGAAAATGGTTGAACTAGCCTCCTCTCATGACAGGTTTGCTTTACAAAATAGTGCAAAAGGAAAGAGTTGTATGTTGCCATCCTAATTGAATAAAGTGGAATCAAGTAAAAAGCAACTTGTGAATTGCTCAATTTTTTCAAAATTATTTTTCATTTTGTATTCATCGTTTCTTTTCATTTTACGGAGACAACATTAATTTTCTTAATTTTCAAACAGCTTTCAAAGTAAAGCGAAACAATACACTGAAATTCTACCCAATACTTTTGGATTTTTCAGGGAGCTTAACTGGGAACACCTACCACCCATGGGAACCCCTTGAAGTGGAGTAGTGTTTGTTTACTGTGGTAAACAAGTTCTGCTTTACTGGTAAAATAGGAGCCGGTAACCAACGCCACGGGTGGATATCCCATAAAGTGGGCAACATTAGATAGAAATGATTGTCTACACGTGACTTCATACCGATGCTGTGTCATGGTGTAGCCAAAGATGTTGAAAGTAACCTTAAACAATAGTAAATGAGAAATAAGTAACAAGCCTCCCGTATTTACCCCAAATTGTGGTAAAATGACTCGGTTATTTCAAATTTTTTTAACAACAGCGGAAAATTGTATAGGTAAATCTAATTTTAGAAACGAACATTATATTATATTCATTTTTAGTTTTAGTAACGGCCAATTCATTATTACCATCAACATCATCGTCATTACATTTTATTCACATTCTATAACTGTAACACAACATTGGCAATGGTTTAATACAAATACATTTTTACCTTAGCTTTATATATGTAACACAGACTTATTTGTATATTACTGTAGAAAGGTGGTGACGGTTTCTATAATATGCATGTTTGATGGTGTCTCGGTTGTTTTTTCTTTCAGTCAATAACTGCTGCTTTCAGTTAAAATTATTATCGCTGTGTCGCTGTTTGAATATTGTCCCTTTGTAACGCTATTTACAATACATGGGTATTGTATTATCACTTGAAAGTTGTGACATAGATGTTCCACCCTACCAACATCTCGTTCTGAGACAAACAAATAAAAATAGAAAAATAAAAACAAACAAAAGTCCAGCTAATAGACTCCCGTTAGGAACCTAGAGGTTCACCGGGTGAAGCTTGTGGTCCTTCTGCTTTTTAATATTGACCTGCAGGTGGGTGGAAGCACCACTTTGACAGTCCAAGCCCTGCGTACTGGGTATTCAGTACGTGGAGGGTGGATTGTAACTAAATCACCCGCGGAGTGGAGTTATCACCCAAGCTATAACTTTCAAATTTTGTACATATCGACAAAAAACACAAGCAATGTTTCAGCCAATGGACCTCCGGGTTTAACCCGGAGGTCCATTGGCTGAAATTTTGCTGGTGCTGGTTATGCTTTGCAACAAATTTGCAATTATTCCTCGGGTGGAATCTCTACTCTGCGGGTGATTCATTGATAATACACTCTCCACGTACTGTATATAAACTGTTCAACTCAGTAATAATAAAGGAACGCTGCAAATACAACTTGACTAATTTTTAGCTTTCGTTTATCTACAGCGCGTAGCCGTGGACTAGTCACTTTCCATGGTTGGGCAATATTTCCACGGATGCAATAATATTAAATTTCAAACACTAATTACAGGAATAATAAACAAAAATTTAATTAATGAAGAAACGGGTAAAACCGGTGCTTCATTATTCAAAATTTTGCTGATGATGATTTTTGTTACTTGGTAAAGGCATGTGAGGATATCACTGCCCACGCGTGGATTATGACCAGTACGGTACTTTGGTAGATATAGTTGTGTCATTATTATGCAAATTTATTTATTATTAGATATGATTTTCTTTCCCGCAATGGCTCATTATCAAACTCGGCTAATATGGCTTCAAACTCGGCTGATATGATTTCAAACTCGACTGACATGATGCCGATCTCGGCCGGTAGAATTATGCTAGAGTTGATCCACTTAATGCCATACTGGGCGCTACCAATTTGTTAACATCGAAATTGCACACAGTTATTCATCGAACGCAATGAGCAAAGTGTGCGTCGCCAGGCATAATGGAGTAGTTTGAAGCTGGGTTTTTGTATGGCGAGGAATTAACCGTAAGGGTGCTAAATTATTTTTGACCGTTAGAATTTGCTCGCTTGTCCTATAGGCACTCTCCCATAAATTGTAACCAGGAAAATTTCTACGGATTAAATAATTTCACTTCAAAGTTAATGTGAAGCCTTTAAGGCGGGGTGCCTGCACTTCAGCACAAAGTCCAAATTTTGGTTGTTCAGCACTCTACCAGTTAATTGTGGCAATAAGTAAGGCTTGGGTGGACGAAGAGAAGGGAGAAGAGAGCTATACAGAAAATCCAACGCAAACTAACATTCAGAGTCGTAGATTCATCGAAGTGGGAAAAGAGATGGTTCCGCTATCCGAACGTCGCGGCTTCCCCGTTGGGGAAGCCGAGACGTTCGAATAGGTAAATTAGGAGAAGTGGAAACTTTAAACTTCATGAAAAGAACGAGAAACAATAACACTGTAAGAAACCTGCAATAGACCTAAGAACGTTTTGTCATTTTTTTGTGTTGGTTTATTATCTGGAGAGTTTATGAAACTGACTGTGTAAGGACCTCTAAGTACGTGGTAAACTTTCATTATAATATTGAAATGGTAATAGGAGATGGTACTTACTATTTGACGAAAAAGCTGGAGCACAAATTGGTCTTTAAATGGCTATGTCATCATCGCGCAATGTTCTTGTGAAAACTAACAGTTGAGAACGACAAATTTCTCGATCGGAGTGAGGGTTATTTTTACACTCGTGACCGATACTTTGTGCAACTGCACCCACGCTTACAGTCTCATCATAAACTAGACGAAAACACTTTACCAGTCCCAGATCGGTGCGCACTTCCAATGGCACTCATGGCAAATTTTCTGTTATAAATCCGCCTTCTGGTTTTCTTTCGCAAATTCTATAACAGGTGAGGCTTCGAAGTACATACTTTACCATACCATTAATATAACGAAGTTAAGCAACGACGAGCCCGGTTAGTCCTTGGATGGGTGACCGTCTGAGCGATCAATTCGGACTCCCGCATTGTGTCCTTGGGCAAGTCACTTAACCCCGTTTTGTCCACATAGGGGCACGATGGCGCCGTGCACTAAGGCGTACTGCACGTCGATGGTGCGCATGTCTTTATCCAGTCTAACCTTGTCTGTGCTGCAGTGCGGAGTTACGATGTTGGGGAGCTGGCAGCTGTTCGTCGTTGCTCAGTGGTTCTCTCCGGGTACTCCGGGTTCCTCCAAATGGCATCGACACGATGTGACCTTGGCTGTTTAAGTGTCGTTAAACCTTAATAAATAAATAAATAAATAAATAAATAAATAAATAAATAAACACCCATTAACATGAAGGTGTGATGGACGTCAAGCTGTCTATCTACGTTTACCAATATGATATCTTCGTCGAGTTGGGAGATATAAAATAACTATTTTGCTACTATAAGTGAATTATTTAACAAAATGAACCACACGGGTCGCCTTTTCTATTTATTAAATATATTATCACGAATTGATCAAAATGAATACTTATTTCGTAGTTTTATATTTTGCAACATTATTGGTCTCTTCAAAAGACGCCCGCGTCGTTCTACTAGAAAACCAAGTTTTACGAAAAGTTTTGTATGTCACTTCAGATATGTGGTTATATTAGGGTTGACGCCTCCTTAGAAAATTGATAATGCTGGGAGTAGCTTGGGTCACTAGCGTAGCTGTGGGGTGATTTGAGACCACATTCTTACGATTTGTGTAGAAATTTGTTGTAATATAAATTCCCCATCATTCTTTTCACGTGGTAACATTTTTCGTCTTTATGACAATATTGTCCCTTGAGAGTATCAAGTTGCCATCTGCAATGCTTTCGCATTGCAGATGACACCTTGATGCACTCGACGTAAGATATTATTGTACTTCATCTGTTAATACCAGGTTAATAGGGAACCAGGATATATTGTAGCGGATAACTCGTTTCATTATACGCTAACGATAGATTATCGAAGAAATTGCGGAAAGATAAAAATCGTATCCCCCACAGTGAAGATATAGAAATTTTCACTTTTACGGTATCAATCAAAATGGCGGCTTTCAAAGCATCACTTCAAGGTGAATACAAATCAAATCATCACTGGAAATGATCAATTTGTTCTAAAAACGTATAATGAAAAGTAAATCTATTGTTTTGAGTGGATAGCGATCATTTCCAGCAATAATTCAACACGTAGTCACCTTGAATTGATGTATGAAATCCGCTAGTCCAAACATGGCCTGAAAGTCCGTAATATAAGGCTTTGGTATGGTAAGTCCTTTCAAAGGATGTACCTAACCAAAAACATGTATTACGGACTTTCAGCTCATGTTCGGACTAGAAACCCGCCAGCTGAATCAGATTGCAAGACGCTATCTGCTCCGAGTATCAATCAAATAACTTCCGCGTATCAAAGATTCAATGCGCTGTTTACTTTCATGCATCAATCAATTAAAGGTTGAAACGAGTGGAATTATCAGATTCTTATAAAAAAAAAAAGCGTATAATAAAAAGAAAATCTAGTGTTTTTGAGTGGATTCCCAAAATTATCTCACTTGTGACCGGGACAAATGTCTTTTTTCGCTCGCGCAAGCGCTCACGAAAAATAAAACATTTGTCTCGGTCACTCATGAGATTATTAGCTCAACTTTGGCGAAGCCAAATTTGAGCTTATGCCATGGCCAGTCGTCCGTCTGTCCGTCAACAATTCAATACGGCTCGGGCTAGAGGCCGTGTTTATGAACCGATCTTTACGAAACTTCTTGGGTACCTTTGTTATGACCGTGGGACGAGAACGAGTGTTTTGGGGTTCGGTCCGAAATTCAAGATGGCAGCCAGCCACCATTTTGTACCGACGATGTAGAAATCTGTTTTTTGCACAGAACTTCCTTATTATGAAAGCGCTGATTTGAATAATTTTTTGTATGAATGTTTAGTACCATGGGATACATTACATATAATATAGGTTTTTCTCTCGTACGTAAATTATGTAAATTAGACTAACTTTGATGTATTTAGTGTTACTTTCAGCACTGTCAGTGCAAATGCCAATACGGCTCGGGCTAGAGGTCGCATTTATGAACCGATCTTTACGAAACTTCTTGGGTTCCTTTGGTATCACCGTGGGACGAGAACGAGTGTTTTTGGGTGCGGTCCGAAATTCAAGATGGCCGCTGGCAGCCATTTTGTTCAAAATTAGAGGCAATCAGATTTTTGCGCAGAACTTCCACATGAAAACTCTGATTTGAATAATTTTTGTGTGAATGTTTAGTACCATGGGATACATCACATATAATACGGGTTTTTTTTTTCTCGTGCAGAAATTATGCAAATTAGATGAACTTTGATTTTTTCAGTGCTACTTACACACAGTAAGTACACATGTCAATACGGCTCGGGCTAGAGGCTGTATTTATCAACCGATCTTCACGAAACGTCTTGGGTACCTTTGTTATCACCTTGGGACGAGAACGAGTGTTTCTGGGTGCGGTCCAAAATTCAGGATGGCTGCCAGTGGCCACTTTGTACCGAAATTAGGTCTAATCAGTTTTTTGTACACAACTTCTCTACGGCCCAGGCTAGAGGCCGTATTTATGAACCGATCTTTACGAAACTTCTTGAGTACCTTTGTTATCACCGTGGAATGAGAACGAGTGTTTTTGGGTGTAGTTCGAAATTCAGGATGGCCACCAGCAGCCATTTTGTACCAAAATTAGTGCAATCAGTCTTTTGTGCAGAACTTCTGTATGAAAGTTCTGATTTGAATAAATTTTTGTATGAATGTATAGTAACATAGAATACATCACATATAGTACAGGTTTTTATCTCGTGCAGAAATTATGCAAATTAGATGAACTTTGATTTATTCAGTGCTACTTATACATCGTAAGTGCACATGTCAATACGGCTCGGGCTAGACGCTGTATTTATCAACCGATCTTCATGAAACGTCTTGGGTACCTTTGTTATCACCTTGGGGACGAGAACGAGTGTTTCTGGATGAGGTCCAAAATTCAGGATGGCTGCCAGTGGCCATTTTGTACCGAAATTAGGTCTAATCAGTTTTTTGTACACAGCTTCTATACGGCTCAGGCTAGAGGCCGTATTTATGAACCGATCTTTACGAAACTTCTTGAGTACCTTTGTTATCACCGTGGAATAAGAACGAGTGTTTTGGGGTGTGGTCCGAAATTCAAGATGGCCACCAGCAGCGATTTTGTACCAAAATTAGTGCAATCAGTCTTTTGTGCAGAACTTCTGTATGAAAGTTCTGATTTGAATAAATTTTTGTATGGATGTTTAGTAACATGGAATACATCACATATAGTACAGGTTTTTATCTCGTGCAGAAATTATGCAAATTAGATGAACTTTGATTTATTCAGTGCTACTTATACACTGTAAGTGTACATGTCAATACGGCTCGGGCTAGAGGCTGTATTTATCAACCGATCTTCACGAAACTTCTTGGGTACCTTTGTTATCACCTTGGGACGAGAACGAGTGTTTCTGAGTGCGGTCCAAAATTCAAGATGGCTGCCAGTGGTCATTTTGTACCGAAATTAGGTCCAATCAGTTTTTTGTCACAACTTCTATACAGCTCGTATTTATGATCTTCACGAAACTTCTTGGGCACCTTTGTTTTCACCTTGGGACAGGAATGAGTGTGTTTTGGGATGCCTTTGTTATCACTGTGCTATGAGAACAAATATTTTGGGGTTCAGTCAGACCCACTCTGGGACTCAAAGATTTCTTTTCTAGTTTAGCATCTGACTGTTGCCCACCTTTACAATACTTTACTTATACATTTGTTACAGGCTACGGTCAGTATTTATGTACAGGCCGTTACAATACTTTATATGTACCTTTGTTATCAGGTCATTATCTAGATGTTTGTCATTGCTGTGTCACATACTATACATGTACATGTCTTGACAAGTTGAGCTACAGTGTCATTGACACTTTCATTTTTCGTATTCACTCACAAACACTAGATATACTCTATCTTTTCTAAAACGCTGGAAATGTATGTTATGGTGTGAAAATATTTTATCACAGTCAGATTGGACTGCACTTCAAGTTCATTTCCTAGAAGCTCTACGAGACACTCTAGAGATTTATATTCAAAGAATATATTCGAAGAAGTCATCAACCGAAGAGGGGCCGTGAGTTACAACTTTAAGTATCCGCCGGAGATAAAATACATATCACGAGGACAAAGAGTCTAACGTGAGACTTGTGATACTAGCTTTTGTGAAATACCTAATGATCCCCAAATGACCTAATTATTTGATTCCATCTCAGAAACAGTGAAGCTTTTTTTCTATCTTTTATTTCATGCCGTGCATTACTATATATGTGAATAATTACATTGTTAATGTAGTTATACGTTTTGGGTCCAAATACTCAATTTCCATTGGTCAGCTGGATGAAAACGTCATGACCAAATGTAATTAATTCTCCAATGAATACATTTGGTCGAACTTTGACCCACATTTACGGTGGAGCTCAGTTGACAGAATGTAATTCGGGCGGTGTTTGGGCGGGTTTATAACTTTTAGCGCCCCTCGCAGTGATCAGTGATTATAGTTTACTGATATGTTAAATAAATTGTTTTGAACATTCCAAGTTTCGTTGCGAAAGACGGCAGTTTGAGAAATTTGGGTCAATGCCGAAAACCGGCGCTTTGTCTTTTGTGCGAGAGTGGTTTTTCGCCTCGTTCGTTCGTACATGTTTTATTTCGTCTTTCTGCTGTGTTGTTTGGTAAAGAGTAGTTTAAACAGTTACGGGATGTAATTATAAGAATTGAATGCAATTTTTATAATCTTTATTGGAGTATGAACATGTGGGAATGGGTATAAATTGTATGAATCCCTTCGGGTGGGAATGGGTTCGAGATTCATATTTGACAAATTTGGGTCAATGCCGAAAACCGGCGCTCAACCCAGAGTTGTGCGCTTTGTCTTTCATGTGAGGGTGGTTTTTCGCCTCGTTCGTTCGTGCATGTTTTATTTCGTCTTTCTGCTTTGTTGTTTGGTAAAAAGTAGTTTAAACAGTTACGGAATGTAATTATAAGAATTGAATGCAATTTTTATAATCTTTATTGGAGTATGAACATGTGGGAATGGGTACAAATTCGGGATTCATACATAATTTGTACCCATTCCCACACGTTCATACTCCAATAAAGATTTCAAAATTGCATTCAATTCTTAAATAAAAAACTATTTTGTTGTCTCTTATTTATTGGGCAATTATTAACTTTGCATTTTTTGTTTTTCAAATCTCAGACTTTTAAAAAGCGAATTTCTCAACAAAAACCAAATTTATTTCAAGTTATAACTATTCTACACAATATTTATTCAATTTATAATTATCTTTCTGCAGACAAAAAACAAAACGACTATCGTTATAAACAGCTGGACTCTTTCGAAATAGATAGAGAACAATACCCATCCGACAGATCTGGACAGTCCGCAAGTCTAAAAATAGAAACAGACGACAACAAAGAATCAGACAGGAAGAGGAAGAGATATATGAGGCGATTAAAGAAAGAGCGGAAGTATCGACGCAAGATGAAGAGAAATAATGGAATCGGTTGTAAGGTGTCTTCGTGGACTGCATGGTCTAGCTGCTCTGTCACGTGTGGCAAGGGACTCCAGACAAGAACAAGATCAATTTTGGTGCATCCATCGAATGGCAAAAAATGTCCAAGAAAATTACTGAGAAAAAAGAGATGTAAATTAGACAAGTGTCGTAAGTGATTTTTTTTTTGCGCTATACAGTAAATGAACTTTGCTGACAGAAACATACATATCATTTCCTAATCTGAATACCCCTTTAAAAACAGCGCCATTATTTTCAGCACCATTGCTTCGGAAATCTGGATCATGCGCTGACCAGGTAAAAAAAGTCATCATCAGCAAAATTTTTATTAATGAAGCACCGGGTTGTACCCGGTGCTTCATTAATTAAATGTTTGATGATTATTTCTGTAATCATTGTTTAGATTCTAATTTTATTGCATCCGTGGAAATATTGTCCACCCGTGGAAAGTGACCAGTTCACTATGTCTGTACTGTATCGCTTTTCAAACCATTTGTTTTAATGGGTTTTAATTATTAAAAGAATGGTTTGTCTGGTCCGAAATTAATATGGAAAATTATTTTTAAATGAGAACTGATCAACGCAAAAGTTCATCTTATGGCCAGCATATTTAAAACATTCCCCGCCCTCCAATCTGATAAATAATATAACAATGATATACAGAAATATATTTGTTGGTGCTGTACCAAAAATATCTTGCAACTGCCAGTACAGTTTTCAGGTTTCCTGATCTCGAAGATGTATGATCAGGGCCTTTTTAACTTTTGAAACGCATACGTATTTAGTGCTAATGTTGCTACTAAAGAAGCAATTATGAAAGTACCTTCACTGGGCTAATAAATATTAAACGAATCATATATATTTTTACCGTTTTTTAACAAATAGCCAGTGACGTCAGTTCTGATGATGTCGCATATACGATGAGTGGATTGACACAAACATCCGGGGAGTGAAGTTTCTATCAAGAATACAATTCATAGTCTGCGAGTCTGCGAAAAAAACATGCGATTGGCAAGAGAAGTTTCAGCTTCTGGACGTCACCGGGATGTCCATTAGCTGAGACTTTGCTTGTGTCGCTTTACAAATTGCGAGAGTTAATGTGTGCGTGGGATTTCCTCGCCTCGAGTTTGTGTTGTACAAATCGAGTCTTTATACATTGTATTTCACAACGGTCATCAGTCCGTCTAGTAATGTAGGTTCCGTGTTTAGTTTCATTTTTCATTCTTTATATATCTCGTGTTAATCATCTCATTTTTTTCAAAATACTGCGGGTGAATTGCCCCACAACACTCATTATGTGATGTGCTGAAGTAGAAGAATAAACACATTCAAGCTTTTTGTTGAGGTATTTCTAATTTCTACCAATCTCAGCCAGTGTACTCACATTATTGAGGGTTGCGATTCAGCATATCTCCTACAGAATATGTGCCGGTGTTCTAATCAATTTTGAGGAAAAATCCGGTAACCGAAAATGTCGCGGTGAAAACGGTGTTAATAGTCTATATCACCGTTCTAGCGAATTTTGAGGAGAGTTTTGAAATCGAAATGTCGGTAAACCAAGGCGTTTAACACGAACCCAATACAATACTGTAATTGTTTCTTGAAACCAACTCTACTTCCGAAAATGATTGAATTCACACACGCACTTGATGCCTTTATTTGCACGGTGGATTTATTGGTCAACAAATCAACCAAAGATGAAAGAGAATGTAATGTGCACGTTGAGATAAACCCAAACATGCTTCAAACCCATCAAAGACATATTATGCAAAACAAAGTGTTATGTTAGCGATAAAAACATTTAAAAACAATAACATTACTTGATATATAGCCAAGATGAACTTCGGTTAATGCATAGATCTGACACATTTCTTTGAACTCCAAGGTATACTTGCAGTGGCAATCAAGGTGGCGTGCATTTTGACAAGAAGTGCAATCCACTTCTACCGAACTACTAAATTCATCGCCTCGAAATCCCTTCACGTCGTAAATCTTAACACCTTTACCCCGACAGTAGTTCATTGGTAAACAGGGTCTCGTGCATCGTGACGACGAAGTGCTGTCCATCTTCTATCGAACTACGAAGCTTATTGCCTGAAAATGACTGGAAATTATTAATCGCAATACCCATTTCTAGCTAGTGGCTCAGGAGCAAAGAAGACTGCCTGTAATGTGACACGACCTTACAGTCTTTTCCTACCGAAATATGAAGAACGTCGATTGAGAATGATTTGAACTCATAAACCACAAAATACGTAGCTTGGTAGAGGTTTTTGACCGGTTCTGCTTGTTTTGTCACAAAAAGGACAACTTGTGCTAAAACAGCTTGATTAACTCACCTGGCGGTATTTTGCATGTCAGCTTAATGACAGCATTGGAAGAGTCCATATTCATTATCTGAGGGTAGACCAATTAATATTTTCAACGTGCAGCAATAGGGCTGCACGATGAAAATACTAATTGGTTTATTAAACCCACACATTCACTTCGCAGCCATCCCACTTAATTAAATTATGACGTACCATGTTCCTGGGCCGGACAATCGGCCTCTCGGGTTCAATGTGTTCAACCACTTTCCCATTTTACCTCTTTTCTTCATATAATGGTCCTATCCAGTTAGCGCTATTCACAAAATGAACATTGACAGTTTTTTTTCTAAATTTCAAACTTTTTTCAATTTGTTGCGACCAAAATATAGGTTTTAACAGGTGATAAGCGTTGGTTCGTGGGGTGCATTCTAATGATGTGCTATAAAATGTGTTTTGGTGGCACAGAAGTGAATTTTTTTTTCTGTTATTAAGTTATTCAGCTATTTTTTTCACGTTTCGTCCTGGAGTCATGTTGAATTAAGAAATTAAGAATTAAGAAAAAATGTTATATCTTTTTCAAAACACATTTTGTTTCTCAAACTCCACTACAACTTAACAGTTAAACATGATTTTATCCCACGGTTGCATCAAAGCTGCCTCTACAATGCAGAGAGCGCGGTGCGTCAGTGGTTATGGTATACGACTTTAACCCTTTACCCAACGCAGACGATATCAAAATTTATTATTTTAAATATCATTTTTTAAATTTTTCAAAACAATTCAACAAAACCATATCATGTGACCCCTCTTTGGAACGAGCTCGTCGAGCTCGTTCCAAAGAGGGGTCACATGATATGGTTTTGTTGAAATTTGTCGAAAAATATTTTTTCAGCTGCTGAATTTGCATATTAAGCGGGCGGATGTAGACGATTCGTTGGTTAAAGGGTTAACCCGCGTTGTGTCGTTCAGCAAGACTCTTAATCCCGATTGCCGGCTTCTGCCTGAGTACTAAGGCGTACTGCACATTGATGGTTCACTTGTCTTCAACCAATGCTTACCATGTTTGTGCGGAGGTACTACTTTGGGGAGCCTAGGAGTTGTTCGCTGCTGCTTGGTGGGGCTCCCCGGTACTCCGCCTCTTGTTCTCTGGGTTTTCCTGGATTTATAAAAGAAGTTCCTGGCACTGATTCTGGGAAATCTAATCTTAACCCTTTACCCAACGTAACGGCAAAACCGGCCAGCGGTATTCTCAAAAATCGCCAATTAATTTTCATTATTTTTTTTAATTTTTTGTCTCAAAAACATAGGTTATGACCCCTCATTGGAACGAGCTCGTCGTGCCCGTTCCAATGAGGGGTCATAACCTATGTTTTGAAGACAAAAAATGAAAAAAATTAGTTATTCAAAAAATTTTTTTGCAAGTGTCGTCTTCTTTTCATGTTAGGTAAGGGGTTAAACGGCCTTCGAAGAAACATTGTTGGAATACGACATTTTTATAAGTGAAGGAAATATTAGCAATTTTCTTGTGGTTATCCTGCATTTTATTTCCCCCGCGTACTGGATCTGCTCAGCATATGGATATAAGTTTACATAGAACTGTTTTATGGTGAAAAAGATCGTCTGTTACAATCTGTCCAATGCGATCGTCTGAACGGTCTGTAGTGTCAAACACAAATCCACTAAATGAAAACCGAGATGACAGTATTTCGAATCTCTTCTTCGGATTCAATCGATTAATTTGACCAGCTTCCAGTTATCAAGAACTGCAGTTACAAATACGTAAACTGCCGTGCAGCCTTGCAAACCATTATGCATACGATTTTTGTTTGAAGCAGAAGTAGACTGTTCATGAGTAGAAACCAAATTAACAGTTCACAGGAAGTTGGATCCGTGATTAGCTGTGAATCATTCGCAGCTACAATACGGACTCACCCTTTTCGCTTTATGCAGTCATGTATTAGACGTAAAAGGTTCAATCCATAAGAAAGCCAGGAAGCTGATGGGAACAAATAATTGATTTTGCATCGGTTGTTGACTACAATGTTAAGTCTATGCTTGTTTTCCGTTTCAAATCTAGAACTGTCATCTAGTGTTTTATTCGCTTTTTCAGCTGTTGACTCTCATTTCTGAATGTAATCAAACTATTTAATAAATTATAAACTCATCAGGTTGATTTATAAGTTATTCACTTTTATACCATGGTTACCTATTCTACTATATATGAAAAGCCTATGACATAAACTTGAGCTTTACACACCAACCGTGATGAACACGCCAGTAATAGAATTTCAATAGTAAAAAATTACACCTACAATAGAACTACATCCCCGTTGACCTTTGGTGACGTCGACCTGAATGCAAACTTGTCTGAGTTTATCGCACGTCGCCTCGCGAACATTGAAATAGAAGTATTAAAACGAAAAAGGCTCAGTTTCTTTTTTTCATTTCGTTTCGGAGATAAAATTGACAGCGGAAGTACCGCCCACCGATGCTCGTGTAAACAAAAACAGATTCGCTCGTATGTACGTCTGGTGCTCAGTAAAATCGAGAAAAATAATAGCGACTCTTAATAATCTGACGATCATGGTATAAATAAAATATACGGAAAGTAGCTTGGTGTACCAAATGTTCACCACTCGTGGTGAAGTGGTGTTAACCGCGCGCCGAAGGCTTGCGGTTAACACCACTTCACCACGAGTGGTGAACATTTGGTACACCAAGCTACTATGGGTATATTCTATATTTCTTGTCCCGTTACTCATTACTGCTGAAACTACCGCTGTCTTTGCGATTACTATTGTAAGTATTTCCTTTTTTGTATTCAATCCTTTTACTTCATACTTGGCAATGACATGCTTTTACTTTCCATTGTTTTCTCGCCACAATATTCCCCTAGCTGCCGATGTGGCGTTAAAACACCAAAGATAAATAAATAATTCGCTTTCACCATGCACTTTAAAAACACATCGTTTAACATACGTTAAAAGTATTGTCAACCGGCTGCCTGTATCTCCACCGTAAAACTATTTTGGTGAAAATATCATAGTAAACAGCTTTTGGCGATGTCGACCTATTTTTCTTCGATCTTTGAGAACAAAACCGAGGAACTGTATTCGGTTTCTCTTCGTTATACGAGAAGGCTATGGAATTGTCTCACAGAAAAGTTATATTTATTTATTGGGATTTAACGGCTCTTTCGACAGGCAGGGTCACCTCATGGCGGACAGTTTTACGGGTGGAGGAAGCCGGAGTACCCGGAGAGAACCACCGAGCAACGGCCAGACTTCCCAACGTACTTACTCCACACAAGCAAGATTAGCATTGGTTGAAGACAAGCGCACCATTGACGTGCAATATGCCTTAGTACATAGCCCCACCGTGCCCCTACGCGGGCAATCGGGATAAAGTGCCTTGCCCAAGGACACAACGCATTTACCTAGGCGGGGATCAAACCATGGACATTTGAAGTCCAATTTCGTAACAACTGAGCCATCGCGCAAGTGGTGTGTTTAAATAGGTGATTCTGTTATATATCTGTTCAAAGAATTGGACAGAAATACAGCAATCGTTACTGATGCATTCAAATGTCGTTCCTTGAGCATTGGTCTGCAGTTCAAATTTCACCTGAGCATATCGAAACAGTTTATGCGATATTGAGATTCACGTATTTTACATTCCGGTTATTTTTATATTAAGCCTTTACCTAACATGAAAAGCAGACGACACTTGCAAACAAATTCTTGAATAACTAATTCTTTTCATTTTTTTGTCTCAAAAACATAGGTTATGACTCCTCGTTGGAACGAGCTCGACGAACTCGTTCCAATGAGGGGTCATAACCTATGTTTTTGAGACAAAAAATGAAAATTAATTGGTGATTTTTGAGAATCGCGATGGCCGGTTTTGGCCGATATGTTGGGAAAAGGGTTAAGCTCTATTAATAGTTTTCTTTTTCATTTTTTTCAGCTGTTGATTGTATTGTGAGCGAGTGGACAGCGTGGACGCCATGCTCGAGGACGTGTGGTGAAAATGCTGTTCAAGTGAGGAAACGGAAAGTCACACAACGCCCCAAAAGAGGAGGCAAGGTGTGCCCAACAAGAAGAAACAAGAGATTCTGTAATTTACCCATGTGTATTAAACCAGAGGTGAGTATGAACTATTATTCGAACCTTGTTCCAACTGAAAAAATAATTTATTTGGTAAACCAACATATTGAATATGCGTTATTTTAAATATTCTGATATGAATAACATCTGCAAATATCAATTTGTTCAGTAATCTGTGCCCCTGTTCACGAGTTCCAACAACGTTTATTGCTTCCACTCGGGAGAAGGGGGAATTCTGGAACTCACATACTGACGTCAGTGGATTGGTGGGTCCATGCGTATATAACATTCCATATTGCTCAGGCATTATGACCGTCTTTACGGAAGTTTGAATTCAACACAATGGAATTATTTTGAATGTTTTTATTGTTTTGATTTTTCTTAAAGATATCTCATTGGGTTTCAGAGAGCAAACACCATGGGAAATGCGTGTCACATCGATGATTGTTCGACGAGTGGGTTCCGGTGAGAGGGTCATGAGAAAAAACTAATAAAATTTGGATCGCCGCGTTTGTGAATCGCGCTAGCCGGATATCACTGTTGCGTTTGGTAGGGGAGTAAAAGATTACCCGTGTCTAGTATTGAGTTCTGGGAGAGGTGGATCATTGGTGTGGACTTCAGATCGAAAGAGCGACGGTTCAGTCATCTGTGTTGCATTCATGGGCAAAATACTTTATTCCGATTGTCAGATTGCAAGCATGGTGGCACTTTGTACTAAAGCATGCAACAAGTTCATCTTCCTACAACCAGCTATAGCCCTGCTTGTAGCAGGATAGTGCATTCAACTGCACGTAGGGTCTTGACAGATACTTGCCTTTTTCTCGATGGGTCTCTTCGGGTATAACCCGGCTTCCGTGAAACACGATGTAATCCTGGCTTGTGAATGCGTCGCTAAACACCCATTAAACAAACATGTGGAGTTCTGCCCTGTTACAACTAATAAAGTTACACCACCCGATAATGTTACAAAAATATTGCAAACAATCAAAAATGTTCTAATTTATCTATAATGTTACAATCTTTTCTAACCTTTTTGTAACAGGTTGTTATAGGTTGGTATAACATTATAACACCCGTTGTTGTAACATTATTAGTTATACTATGTCCTGCATGTCACTCGTGATTTGATCTCACAGACGGAAAACGTAATGTAATAGTTTGAGCAGAATGAAGAAGAAAATTGTTTTTGAGTGGGTCGTAGAATTATCTCATGAGTGAGAGTGAAAGGCAATGTTTTAACGAGAAGTCTATGTGGCTGAGTGGTTAGAGCACTGGACTTTAAACCGAAAGGTCGACGGTTCTATACTGACCAGCCGTAACTGAGGCGTGTCCTATGGTAAGACACTTTGTTTCAATTACCCACATGTGAGGATGGTAGCACTGCGTACTAAAAGACTGTTCGACCCGATGTGACCCTGGCTGTTGAAAGTGTCGTTAAACCCCACTGAAATAAACAAACATGTCACTCGTCTTTGGTCTTTTTTGCAACCATTGAAAAAGCAATGTAATAGTTTGAGAAAAATGAAAAGAATAAAAAAGGACACCTACCGTTTTTGAGAAAGTATCAGAATAGTGACAAGGAAATTCACGTTTTAACTCGCGCTTACAGCTGTAAGCCGCGAGTGAAAACTTAGATTTCCATGCAGCCATGAGTGAGTTAATTCTGATACTCAAAAATAGTAGGTATTCTTTTTATCTCCCGACAAAAAAGAAACGCTAACTGCTTAAGGAGAAAGGAATTACCACTTAATCTCCTTAAGCGTTTAGGATTGGATTTGCAAAAAAAAAAAACCCGCTAAAGGGTCCATCTATGGGTACGTCCGTCCGTCCGTCCGCCTGTAGACATGAAACCAAATCGTTTTGAAACTTGATACACTGCAGTATATCACTTTTGGGGTTTTCACGGCAATCACAAATGGCCGCCGTCGGCTATTTTGTTCTAAAATAGCTATTTCACCTTGAAGCAAGTACTTACTTATGGTGATTCGGATTTTGATTATTTTTGGTATGGAAAACAACTAGGATACATAATATAGTATACGGGTTTTTTCTCGTGCGTAAAGTATGCAAAAAATCCAGCAATCTTTGTTTTTAAAACAGTTCGTCTGTTGACAAAAAACCCCAAATCACCCAAATTAAGTTAATTCAAGGCCAATTGTTATGAAACTTAATTCAACGGTGACTGATAGGAAGAGGGTATCACATTTTGGAGTTTGACACTCATCAAAATGACAACAGTCGGCCATTTTGTTCTAAAAATAGCAAATACACTGTTTAAGCGAGGCTTTCAAACGGTGATTGGTATTTTGATTATGATTATGTTTGGTATGGAGAACAACTAGCACAATTTACATAACTTAGTTTACGAGTACCTTCTCGTGCATAAATTATACAAAATAGCCAGCCATCTTGGTATTTAAAACTGTCCCTTTGTAGTCAAAACAGAAGAATCAACCAAAATGACCCAAACTCAATCCATGGCTAATTACTAGGAAACTTGATTCAGTAGAATTTATTGAAAAAAGGAAGAAGATATTATAATTTGGGTTTTTGACAATTGTCTAAAATGGTTGCTGCCGGCCATCTTGTTCTAAAAATAGCAATTTTACTTTGTAAGCATGAACTTCCTAGCATTGACTCAAATGTCGGATTATGTTTGGTATGGAAAACAACTAGTACAATATAGAATACAGAATACTTTATTGCACTACCAATATACATGATATGGTACGGCCCAGATGCTGTTTAAACATGTAAAAATACAAAATACTACTCATCTAACACCTAACCTAGGAATAATACAAATATTTTCATATAGATCAAACAAACAAACAAATTTCCCTGGAAACTCAACCCCACCCCACCCTACCCACCCAACACAAACGACAGAGAGTAATAATAAATATATTTATGATGATCAAATAATTTATTCATTATGCTACCCTCCGTCACCCGAACCACCTTCGTTTTTTTATATTTCTTCCACACACTTCTCCCATTTTCTTGTGTTTATGTATATATATATACCATATGCACACACACACACACACACACACACACACACACACCACACACACACACACAGATATATATATATATATATATATATATATATATATATATATATATATATATATATATATATATATATATATATATATATATATATATATATATATATCCGAACAGGTCGTTGAAAACTGAATATATATGCCACGAATATAACCAAAGTTTTTAAATGGTTGATGACATCAAAGGCCCAAGTGAAGACATGGTAATACTGTACACATTGTTGCTTGTATTTCGTAATGTTGTGTGAATTTCTCATCAATATATATAACATACTATACGTGTTTTCCCCTCGTTCATAAATTATGTAAATTGCTCGGCCATCTTAGTTTTTACAACTGTCGATCAGTAGACAGAAAAACATACATCACCCAAGTCACCTAATCTCAACTAATTTAAGACCAATTGTTATGAACCTTGATTCAATGGTGCATATTGCCAATAGGAAGAAGGTGTATTGAAATTAAGGAATATACCTCACCATTGCTCAAATAAATATGTACCAATCTTACTTTTTCCTTTTGTGTCATTGCACAGGTCGGGGCTCCGCCATTTCTGAGACTGCGATTTTTATTGTATGCGTTGCGATGTTTTAAATGCAAATAAAACATGTTTTAGATGAAATTGAAACACCCAAATACAGAAAACACACAGTGATGTCGAGTTGGAAGTATTACGTAATGGGTATTACTTTCGGAGAGAAATTCTCTCACATCTAGATAACGTAAAATATTGCACTATAAAATCAGTTGGATCAAACATTAACCCAAATCAACTGGGTTGAGTGAATATGAACCCAATTGGGTTCATATTCACTCAACACAGTTGTTTTGGGTTAATTTCAAATTCAACTGATTTTATAGTGCGATTAGACAAATTTCCCACTATCTTATAATGGAGCCTATAATAAGATGTCATTTTTTTCTTATCTTTTTTTATTTGTAGATTAACCTGGTAGATGCTTTAATGAGTTCGGATAACAGATATAACACGCAGTAGATACCTCTATATAAAGCCATTCTCTATCTATAATCGCTAATTTCATTGTATATGTCACCGAAGTCTAGTCATTTCTTCAATATTTTCGGACCACACCACTGCCGTCAACTGACTCCTTAGAAATAAAAATAAACAACGGAAGCAGGGTAGTGTTTACTGTCACTGAATGTGACGTACATTCGTGAGGAGTACATTCATTTCGATATTGACGTTTTCAACAATGCATACAAAATACCAAGGAGTGCTAAAATGCATAGGGAGTATCACAAAAATGTAATAAAGATATAACTGCTTTTGTCTAACGTGATTTCAGTGTTAGATGGATTTGGAGTCAGATTGTATACCTCTTTTCGTACTACCTGTTAATGTGGATTGTATGTGACGAAATATTGGAGACTTTTTCAGAGACAGGAACAAGCAGAAGTAGTGTTCGTAGATATAGAAGTTTCGTTTTCGAGCTGTGTTCTTAT